>NW_021028376.1:448940-502085 GCF_004153795.1 Camellia sinensis | reverse complement strand
TTTTACGAAAAGATATGCAAAAAATAGAGAGAAAAAGAAATTTTTGACTTTTTGGTACAGGTTGTTGGCTTTTTGATTTTTTTAGTAATTTTTTGACTTTTTGACTAAAAAAATCACTTACCAAACGAGGCCTCATTTGGAAAGTGGTTATTTTAATTGATTTTTTAATTTTTTTTTTTTTTTTTAACAAAAACACGTATAGAAAAGTAGAGAAAGTGATTAGTGGATAGCTAAAAAGCTATCATCCCAAGGCCTATTTGTTTTCAGATGTAGAATGGAGGAGATTCGTAGTGATGAGATTAATAGTAAGGGGACTGTTAGTGAGGGAATTAAGTAAAATTGTATTTGTTTTGATAATAGTTGTCAGTATAGAAATTGTTAAATTATTTTTATATAAAATAATAAAACAAATAAAAAAATATAAAAATTAAATATTAATGTTCAAAAATAAAAATGCCCAACATGTAAAAAATAAAAAAATAAAAAAATTTCTAGTGCCCTCACTATTTTTCTAATATTATCTCCACCTCCACCTCCTCAATTTCAATCACCCTTCCAACCACCATCTTAATCCCTACTTCATCTCAATCCTTTTCCCAAATTTACAAACAAACACAATACTAAATGGGTCTCATCTCTATCCTAATTCCATCCCACCCTCTACACCCCAAAATAAACGGCCCCCAAATGGGATTGTTTGTCGGACTAAGTTAAATGAAGGTGTACTGATGTAATTTCCTCTAAACAATATTACCAAAAAAAAGAATATTTTTAATTGAGGAGTAGGAATACTTATGCTGTGTTTAATTTCATTTTGATTATCTATTTTTTAATAAGAATTTTAAAAATTAAAAACTAGTATAGTGAAAGAAAAAAAAATCATTATTTTCATGTATGTAGTGTGGGGGTAGGATTAACTTATGCCTAGTGTATAAAAAAAACTCATTAATTTATGTTATATCATAAAAGATGTATTACATTAAATTTAATTATTTTAAAATTATTTAACATACATGATTATTATTGATCATTTTTCATTTAATTTTGTCTTGAAAATATAATCTTACGACTCTCAATCCAATACTATAATTTGATTTATAAATTTTTCCTAACGATGTACCGAGAATCTTAATTTTAATACTTTTTATCAACATTACAAATGAAAATAGTGGATGAGTTTTGCCAACGAGGCATGCAATGTATCTTATGAGACAGGACACTCCACAAAGTGTTGTTGGATTCGTAGGATCTACCAGGAATTTCACTCTAGCTGAATGCTATACCAATGTGCATGTCCATGGACTGGAATGTGTGTTAGAGAGTCAAAATCTCACAAAACCTTTTGAGAAACATACATTCATGTAGTCATACATACATCATAACTCTTAACCACTTCTCACCGCAAACCACCACCCTGCATCAGCATCAGAATCATTAAAATCGTGTCTCAATTAAATTAAAGATATAAATTTACAAAACAATTACCTCTATCAACTTTACTTGCAGCTTGTCAAAATTTATGTTTATTACAGTATCTCGTTATAACGAGTGAGATACTGTTCATCGCTACTTGTATGTTGCTGGATGTCAACCGGTCAACCTGTCGGGCAACAACATTTTGTTTATATATATTTCTTTTAGTAGTACCTTTACAAAGGAACATAAGAATTGTTTGGCTAGTATTTCATCAATTTAATAAAAAAAAAAATAACAAATATTTTAATAAAATTGAGTTAGAATAAAAAGTTTGATACAATGGGGTGATTAGCTTAAATAGAAAAATAGCTTTTTTAGTTATAATTTGACTAAAAATTTAAAGAAATTGGTATGGATCCTCTAACGCTCTCAACTATAGGAAAGTAAAAAATATATTAGAAAAGTTATTCTTAATGATATATAGCGAAAGTATCGAACTGATAAAGAGCTCTAATAGAGCTGCTCTAAAAGCAGTTCTAGTAAGCTGATACGCACCAAAAAAAAAAGATAAAATACAATAAAGGAAAAAAACAAATTAATCAGTGTGTTTGGTTTGAGTTTTTTGGATTAAATTTTTTGAAAATTGACTTTTTGATTTTTGTGTTTTTTTGTTTTTAGTGAATATTTTTAAATTTTAAACATTTTTTTTTTATTTTTTTAAATGCACCTTACTTAGATGTATCTAAAAGTAAAAAATTTGTGAAAAAATATTTTTAAAAATTAATAAATACATAAAAATATAAAAAAATGTACTGAATTCTTGTATTTTTTTATATTTTTGGTATTTAATGAATTTTTAAAAGATTTTTTGTTAGGTGTATTTATGATAGGTGTGTCTAAAAAGTAAAAAAAATTACTTAAAATATTAAAAAATTTAGTAAAAACAAAAAAATATGAAAAATAAAAAAATATAATTTTTTAAAAAATATTTTTTAAAAAGTGAAAACAAGCAAGCTAATTGGTTTGATGGTCAATTCTAACTATTTTTCTGAGTCTTTAAACCTAGTACTGAACTATATTGTTCCAACGTTAGCTTTGCACTTAAGCCATCCAACCACTTCACTACCTTCAACCTTCTAACTCTCATTATGTCCTCCCCTCACTCCCTCTCTCTCTCTCGAACCCATCAAACACCACTTTCTATGTCACATTTTGAGCCCAAAATGAGTGTCCAAAGTCCCCTTTCCGGTGACGGAGAAGCCGAAAACAATGTAAAAACAAGAGAGGGAGAAGGAAAGAAGCCCAAAAAAGTGCCATTGATGAAACTATTCGCATTCGCAAACGCTTTCGATTACTTTCTGATGCTTGTTGGATCGATCGGAGCGTGTATTCACGGCGCTTCGGTGCCGGTTTTCTTCATTTTTTTTGGAAAGTTGATAAACATCATCGGCATGGCTTATCTCTTTCCTGCTGCGGCTTCTCATAGGGTAGCCAAGGTATATGCAATGTATTTTTATTTTTTTGATTCATTTTTTGAATTATTTTTTTGGTCACTTGGAAATTTTATTTTAAGTTTTTAAAAATTAATTTGCATCATTTTGGTCACTTGGAAATGTTTCCTAGTGAAAAGTCACCACTCTCCCCTCGTGTTTTTTGGTTGAAATCGTCACGTTTTGAAAATTTGATGAGGGGTTTGACAAATGATTGTTTTACCATTTTTTTAAAAAAATTTTGAGAAAAAAAAATTTATGTTTATTTTTGTGTTAATGACAAAAGTTGATTGGGAAACTGTTTTATTTATTTATTTATTTTTTTGGTCAGTTAAATCAGTCATTATTGAAACTGA
This sequence comes from Camellia sinensis, assembly GCF_004153795.1. Lineage (NCBI taxonomy): Eukaryota > Viridiplantae > Streptophyta > Magnoliopsida > Ericales > Theaceae > Camellia > Camellia sinensis. The sequence continues at coordinate 498,823 of NW_021028376.1, read as the reverse complement.
AAATAAAATCAAATTTTCACTCATTTTTTTATTAACATTTATTATTACTTTCTAGAAAATTACTAAAAATAACATTTGCCAAGCCCTTGTAAAACTGCAACCTCTTCTCATTGGTAAAGGGTGACCAAACAAAGGCATAACCTTTTCTTCTTTATTTATTTATATTTCCATATCTATATCTATATCTATCTATCTATCTATCTATATATTATATCTATTTATATATTATATAAAGAAAATGAGATTTCTAATTCACAAATTTTGTGAGAGTTCCAATATCTTAATCTTAATTTTATAATTTTTTGATTTAAAAAAAAATCTCAGAATTTATTGACTTCTCCCAACTCACAAGTCTTTTTGACTTCTTTCATACCTACTGTTACACCATTTTCAACTTGTCTCATACACTATGGTTAGTGATGTGATTGTTAAATTATTTTTACAAAAAATCTAAAAAAAATAATTTGTATATTAAAAAAATATTTAAAATGTAAATTCTTATTAAATCTATCTATCTATCTATCTATACTATATATTAAGCAAAAGGGGGTTTCTAACCCCAAAGGTCTGTGAGAGCTCCAATATGTCAATCCTACTCTTCTAATTTTTTGTTTTTTTTAAAAAAAAAAATCAACTTCAGCATTTATTAACTTCTCTCAACCCATAAGATTTTTTAACTTCTCTCACAATTACTGCAGTACCTTTTTCAAAACAAATAATTTGTATATTAAAAAAAATTTAAAACAAATATAAATATCTATATCTATATCTATCTATTTATTTATACATATCTTTAATCCACAAGTTTTGTAGGGGTTTCAATATTTGAACCTTAATTTTTAATTTTTTTTTGATTTTTTTTGAAAAAAAAAAAACTTGGCACTTATTAAATTCTTTCAAATCTTTTTAACTTCTCCAATTTACACAATCTTTTTAACTTTTCACATACCTATTGCAAACAGTGAGTCTCCTTTTTGTTTCCTCCTGCTTGACTTCTCACTTCTACACTTTCAACTTTAGTTACCACGTATGCAAACAGGAAGTCTTCTTTTTGTTTTCTTCTTCTTGACTTTTCCTTTTGTTTACTGTTTTAATATTATAGTTAGATAGCGCATAAAAATATTTGTGATTTGTCTAGCGAATAAAAAATTATAATTTGATTTTTTAATATGATTGAAGTTAGATAAATATAAACCATCACAGAGAGAAAAATGTGATTATAATTAGTCGAATGATTCTTTTTTTTTTAATGTGATTGTACTTAGTTTAATAGTTCTTTTTTTCATTTATTTATTTTATTATGGAAAAAATGTGATGTGATTGTAGTTTGTTCAATAACTCTTTTTTTTTAATATGATTGTTGTAGTTAGTTCAATGATTTTTTTAATGTTATTTAATCTTTTTATTTACTATTTTAATTTTATTTTTAATATGATTAAAGTTAAATAGACATAAACACTCACAAAGAAAAAAATGTGATTGTAATGTGATGTGATTGTAGTTTGTTCGATGGCCCTTTTTTTTAATATGATTGTTGTAGTTAGTTCAATGGTTTTTTTTTAATGTTATTTAATTTTTTTTATTTACTATTTTAATTTTATTTTTAATATGATTGAAGTTAGATAAATATAAACACACACAAAGAAAAAAATGTGATTATAGTTAGTTCAATGGTTCTTTTTTTTAAATGTGATTGTAGTTAGTCAATTGTTCTTTTTTTCATTTATTTATTTTTTTTATTATGGAAAAAATGTGATGTGATTGTAGTTTGTTCAATGGTTCTTTTTTTTAATGTGATTTAATCTTTTATTTACTGTTTTAATGGTTTTTCTTTACAATTATTTATGAAAAAAATATGATTGTAGTTAGATAGCATAAAAATATTTGTGATTTGATTTGATTTTTTTTCTGATTTGATTTTTAAAGTATCAATTATTGATAATGATTAGATTGTATTTTGAAAAAAAAATTGTAATTGATTTTTTCAAATCACTGTGTTTTTTGAAAAAAAAAAATTTGTTTTTTTAACTATCAATTCACTTAATTTGTGATTTGATTTTTAACTCACTGTGCTTTTTGAAAAACAAAATGGATTGTACTCATTAGGGTCACATAATGTACCAATTATTGATGATAATTAGATTGTATTTTGACCCCCAAAAAATTGTAATTGATCTTTTTAACTCACTATGTTTTTTGAAAAATAAATTATTGTGTTTTTTTAATTATTGATGATGATTAGATAGCATTAAAAAAATTGTGATTTGTATGATTGAAGTTATCTCCTTTTGTTTATAATTTGATTTTTTAATATGATTGAAATTAACTCACAAAAAGAAAAATGTGATTGTAGTTTGTTCAATGCCTCTAAATAATCCCAATCTGAATTTTCTAAATTTTTTATTAAAAAAAAACACAACATTTATTGATTTGGTCAAAATCCTTTGATCAGCATTTATTGACTTTTTTCAATCCACATGTCTTTCCACATGACTGCATTTATTTATTTGGTCAAAATTTCTTGATCAGCATATAAAATCCCCTCATACAAATAATTATAGATACAATCTGTGTATAGTTACTACCGTACCTTTTTCAACTTCTCTCATACATTATGATTAGTGATAAGATTGTTAAATTATTTTTATAAAAAAATCTTAAAAAAACATAGTTTATATATTAAAAAAAATCTAAAACAAATATAAATATCTATAATTATCCCGTACATAGCACGGGTGATAGCCTAGTACTACATATTAAGCAAAATGAGATTTTTCACCCCAAGCCTTATGGGAGCTCCAATCTCCCAATCTAAATTTCCTGATTTTTAGATTTTAAAAAAAAAAAATCTTAGCATTTATTAACTTCTCCCAACTCCCAAGTCTTACCCTCATAATAACACTTTAATGCATTAAGAACAAGCATAAAATAAATTCTTTGAAATCCAACACATATGAATTCCTTGAAAAGTCCCAACACATATGACTATTATCCCTCATAATAACACTTTAATGCATTAAGAACAAGCATAAAAATTTTTTTTTGAAAAGTCCAACACATATGATTATTATCAAAATATTAAACTTTAATATAATATAATAAAAAAAAGACATTTAATTCCTTGAAAAATCCAACACATATGATTACTATCAAAATATTAAACTTTAATATAATATAAAAAAGGAAAAAAAAGAAGACATTTAGAAAAAAAATTTAAAAATCACAATTCACATATATAGATAATTGTAAATACAATTCGTGCATAGCACGAGTAATATGCTAGTTTATTATATAAGTAAAAGTGGGTTTCTAACCACAAATATTGTGGGAGTTCCAATATCTCAAATTAAAATTTCTAATTTTTTGATTTTAAATGATTAAGAAAATCCTCTATAGCTCTCATTCAAGCAAATATATATATATATAAAATATCTCTAAATTTATGACTTTCAAATGAAAAGTATATCAAATATATAAAATAAAAAATAGAAAGTATACTAATCCATTTCAAAATTTAAATTTGAGGGCCACTAAATATGGAAAGCATTCCATTGATTTAAATTTAAAATTATAATGATTTATCCCATAATCTATAAGTTTTAAATAATGATTTATTGTATGATTTATCTATATATCTATATACTATTATAATTACAAAATATTATCATTTCATTAAGGTTGAAAGTTATAATTATTTTTTCTCATTTTTTTTTATTTTGCTCAATTTTTTGTTAATATGTGTTACAATATGATTGGTTAATAAATTAATTTTATATTCTTAAAATAAAATTTCAAATTTGGATTCTTACTTAATTTATTTTACTATAATTGGAATGAAATCAATATTCATTCCTTAAATTTTGCATCATTTATTAAATTATAAAATAAAATTTCAAATTTAAATTCTCTTTAATATTACGACAATTAGAATGAGATAAATATTCACATGTGTCATAATATTATTGGTCTAAATATAATTTGTTTTAAATACATGTGTTCAAATTATTAATGGCTATTAATTTTTTGGGTGAAGCACTAATAAATCTCAAAATATGATATTGTGAACTGTTTAGTCCTCCCTTTTTCTTATGAACCCAAAGGTGCTATTAAAGTGAAAATTACATAAAATGATAGTCATTTACATATATAGTTTAATTTTTTAGAGATAAAAATAAGTTTTTCAAAATGTAAATTACACATTTGAACAATTTGCATTATAAAAGTTTTGAATTTTCTCTCATTTTAGAACAAATTCCACATTACGAACAAAAATCTAATACTCTAATGTAACACTCCAATAACGTAACACTCATACTAAAAAACTTCTTGGTGTACTTTTTCCAAACGTAATAACGTAATACTAAAAAAAAAACTCTTTAGTATACTTTTTCCAAACATAACACTCCAATGTAACACACACAAAAAAAATTAGTATACTTTTCTCAAACGTAACACTCCAATCTGTGTAATCCCAAACATAATATTCCAATATAACATATTCCAATGTAACACACAAAAATGCAAAAAAAAAAAATTTAGTGTATTTTTTTCAAACGTAACACTCACAGTTTAAAATTATACATTTGGCCAAAACTTACTAAGGAATATTTATATTCCTTTTGGAACAGTTTGAAGAATCTCATATTCTTTTTTTTTTAGTGTTATATTAGAATGTTATGTTTAGAAAAAATACACTAAGAATTTTTTTGTATGTTACATTGAAGTGTTACGTTTGAGAAAAGTACACAAAATAGTTTTTTTATTTTTTTGTTTGTATTACATTAAAGTATTATACTAAGGAATTTTTTTAAGTGTTGTATTGAAATGTTACGTTTAGAAAAAGTACACTAAAGAGTTTTTTTGTGTGTTACATTAGAATGTTACATTAAGGAGTTTTTGTGTGTTGCATTAGAATATTACACTAAGGAGATTTTTTAGAGTATTATATTAGAGTGTTACATTTAGAAAAAATACACTAAGAAATTTTTTGTGTGCTACACTAAAGAGTTTTTGTGTGTGTTACATTAGAGTGTTACATTAAAGAATTTTTTTTGAGTGTTATATTAGAGTGTTACGTTTGGTAAAAATACAATAAAATTTTTTTTATGTGTGTTACATTAGAGTGTTATACTAAGGAGTTTTTTTGGAGTATTATATTAGAGTGTTACGTTTGAAAAAAATACAGTAAGGAGTTTTTTATGTATTACATTAGGGTATTACACTAAGATTTTTTTTAGTATTACATTGTAATGTTACGTTTGAGTGTTACGTTGGGGTATTACAGTTTGAAATTATAAATTTAGCCAAAACTTACCATATAGTTTTTGTACTCATTTTGAAATATTTGAAAAATCTCATATCCTTTTAGAATGTTTGAAAAATTTCATATTTTAAGTAATTTTTGTATTCCTTTTAAAATGTTTTCCAAATAAAAAAGATTTTTACATAAAAATTCATCCAAATTTTGATTCTCATATATTATATACCTTACCTTTATAGCGCAAAAAAAAAAAAAAAAAAAACCATAATAGAAATAAAGGTATAATCATAAATCTAACCTTTAAATAATATATTAAAATCTACCTTTCCAAAATCTATGGGACTAATTGGTCTATGTAAAAATCTTTAGGACTAAATGGATCAGCATTCCTCAAGATGGAATTTATAGGTAAATTTTCTTAATTTTTTTTTTCTTTTTTTTGTTTTAAATTTTATAAAAAAAAAATTATATCCTTCTAAACTATAAGGACTTGAACAATAATTTTTTTAATATAACTTTTTTTTTGACAAAAGAACAAAACATAACTTTTTTAGTACTTACCAAACATAGTGGATTTTGTTAGACTTTTTATTTATTTATTTAATCTCAATTGTCAATGAAAGAAATTAAAATATAGAATAAAGATATTTTTTAGCTCAAATTGTTAAAAAGTTAATTTTGCTAAAATAAATTAGACAGAAATGTTAATTTTTTTTAATTAAAAGTGATAGTTCGTTAAATTTTTTTTATTTAAAAAAGGGATTATAGGTGATAATTTATTGTTTATCTAAAATTATTTTCAGATTAAATGAAAATACCATATTTAATTTTCCTCTTACCTTTTTTTATTCAAATACTTTTATTTGTAAGAAATTTGTTTTTGTTCTATTTAATATTTTATTGTAATTTTTAAATTAAAAATAATTTCTAAAAAGTCATATTTAAATTATTTATGCCATTACAAAAGGTAAATTTTTTTAATATCAACTTACTGATAGTTTGGGAAGTACTAAATAAATATATTTTTTTACTTTTTACGAAAATATGTATAGAAAAATAAAGATGTGATATGACTAAAAAAAGATAATTAAATATACTTTTTTACTTTTTACGAAAAGATATGTAGAAAAGTAGAAATGTGATGTGATTAAAAAAAGATTAAAAAAAAAAAAAAAAAGTGAGCTAATATAGTAATATGGCACTTCCCAAACAATCTTTTATTCGATGATCCCTTTCTAAAAGGTATATTTTGTAAATGTTTTCAAGAAAAATTCTATTGGAAATCTTAAGTATATTATTTTTTCTTTTATTCATTAATATTAAATTTTTAATAAATTTTATTTATTATTTAAAAAATAAATTAGCAAATAATTTATATATTTATATACATAATTTTGTTTTGATTTCTCAGGTTATTTGGTGTTTCTACCCAAGTTCACTTATATTTAATTTGAATTTTTAAAATTTTGTATAAGTCCTCATTTAATTAAAAAATTATGTTATTAAATCTTTAAAAATTTTCAAACTCGACTCAAATTGTTTGGGTTGAGCTCACCTAAGTTTGCAGTTCTAGCAATGGGGGGTTGAAAATTACATGATTAAATTTGTGACAAATTAAAAAACAATAAATAAATTGTGATAAAATTATGGGACTTAAACTATAAATTTCAATTTTCTTTGTTTGCTTAATTTGAACACAAAAAATTAATTATTTATATTATTTTGTATAAAAATACATTATTAATTTTTTTTTGCATGCTTTGCATAGCACGTTTTATCATTAGTTTATAAATAATGCAATGTACTTAGAATTTTTATTTAAAAAATTTTGCGCAATAAATGCGATCGTTGATGTTGTTTTCTGAGTACATTCCGAATAGTTTTTTATTTTTTATTTTTTTATGAAACATTGTTGTTTATTTATTTATATATAGCTTAATTACAATTTGTTTTTTATATCTAATTTTGTGTTGCAGTATTCAATGGATTTTGTATATCTCAGTGTGGTGATATTATTTTCATCATGGACAGGTATGAACTAATTAATATTAATTATTCATTTTTTTAAAAATTAGGTTTTTTTTTTTTTTAGTTTTTTTTAATATATTAAGGTGTGTGTATATTAATGTGAATATGCCTGTGTAGAGGTGGCATGTTGGATGCATACAGGAGAGAGGCAAGCGGCGAAGATGAGGATGGAATATCTACGCTCCATGTTAAATCAAGACATTAGTGCTTTCGACACCGATGCTTCTTCCACCGGTGAAGTCATTTCTGCTATTACTAGTGACATCATTGTTGTTCAAGATGCCATTTCCGAGAAGGTATGACTCTATTTTTTTTATTTATTTTTTGAAAAATATTATTGTTACAAACTTTTAAAATTTGATCTCTGAACTATCCAATTCAAAATATTGTGGAATGACTATAGAGCCTACAGCGAATCCCATTGTTATGAGGCTTACAATCCCTGCCCGCTATTTTTGAACTATACAGTACAATCAATTGGAGATAAATTTTTTCATCAGAATAGCATGACTGTTATATTTTTGTTATTAAAAGTCATTTTAATAGAGATATATTGTGTTTTGAAATAATAACTCCCCATACAATCAAGTAATTTTGTATATTTTTCTTTTTGTATATCATTACTCTTCTTCTTTATATATTAGGAGTGTGGAAATATTTGTTTGCAAAGAAAATATATTATAGACCTAACCGAATTGGGGTTCAATCACATTAGTCATATTAATTGTCACCAATTTCTTATGATAACACTGCACTCATCTAGAATATATGCAGTACCATTAATACTGCATTCTAAGTATTTTTTTTTTTTTAAGAAAAGAATAAGATATGTCTATATATATGTATAATTTAAAAAAAAAAAAAATTACTACGGGCTTGTCTTGTTTCCTAATCCCAATTATAAGAAAAATTATTAAGTATTCCTAAAGTATCACATGTCTATACTCTTTTATTAATTATCACTCATCATGTCCTCTCACGGTCCACTATCGTCCAACACAAAATCGTAAGTCTCACTTTCTTCACCAATTATAATATCCTAATAACTTCCCCAATTATAAGGGGAAATTTTGAAATTTCATTAGGAATTAAGAGAAAATCTTCATTAAAGAGACAACTAGAAGAGTAGGACTTGGGGTCACTGCTGTGTCAATGGCACAGCAGTGATTGTTGTGCCTCATTTTGAAATGCATTATGAGCTTATTTTTATGATCTGAACCGTTCATTTTTTATGATTTGTTGAGTACTTCAAGCCTACCAAAAATCATATTAATCGGATATCAATAACTACATGATCGAATTGCATATTTTTATACTATTTTTCAAAAGAAAAACTTGTTTATTTTTTTGGTTATCAATCATATAGTTATTGGTATCCGATTAATATGATTTTTGGTAGGCATGAATTACTCAACAAACCTTACAACATGAACGGTTCAGATTATAAAAATAAATCCATAATGCATCACAAAATGAAGTACAACAGTCAAAGGTACAGCAGTGACCTCAATTCCAGAAGGAGTAGGTCTCACAATTAAATTTTCCGCTGTCATTAATACCCTTTCCTACTTCTATTAATTAAGGGGCAGTGGCACCCCAAATTTATCAGGACCCAACATTTAAGTCCCTCAATGTTGTCAAAAGAACAAGCTAAAAGCATTTAATTCAACAGGACCCAACATTTAATTCAAGCATTTAATTCAAAGCATTTAATTCAAATTTTGGTAATAAGCCCCTCAATTTTAAACTTTATTGTCAAAAAAACAAGCTAAAAGTATTTAATTCATTACGAAAAAGTTTAAATTATTTAAAAGATATGGCAATAATACCCTCAACTTCTATCATTTTCTTACATTAACACAAACCGACCATTGTCTACTATCACTGACCACTGTCGGGCACCGTTGATCGCCCCGGCCGACGACGATTTTTTGGTGACCACTATTAGTTCGCAAAAATTTGCTGACAAGGTTCTCTGATGAAAGTAAAATTTTACTATTATTGTTATCTTTCCATCACACTTACTATAATTATTACCATTAGTCATAGTATTAAATGAGAAATCAGTCAAAACATTGAATTAATAACGATAACAGTAAAATTTTACTATTTCGCTATTAAACATACTAAAATAACATTTTTGCTTGAGATCTCAAAATCAATATTCAAATTGACAATGACAAAAAAATGCACTAAAATAAAAATATATACATGTAGAGAGAGAGAGAGAAAAGAAATAGAGAGATAGAGAGAGTGCATATATTGCTTCAGATCTAGTTCAAACTAAAGCAAAATTTTGTTGTCTAAAAAACAGAGAATCTTGAGGAGACAAAAAGAAAGAGAGGGCGAGAATAAAGATTTGAGGTGATAGATCTCAGATTTGAGGTCGTCAATCTCAGATCTGAGGTCTTGGCACCGATGGTTGTGACGGTAATGGTGGAAATGGTAGTGGTGGTGGCTGTGATGAACAACGCTGGTAGTTGAGATGGTGGTGGTAAAGATAGTAAATGTGGTGGAAATGGTGGTGGTTGTGGTATTGGTGGTAATGGAGATGGTGGTAGTGATAGTGTAAACAGTGGTGGTGGTGGTGGTGGTGGTGAGAGCTCTTAGAAAGAGATAGATAGAGAGAGTTGAGACAGATTGAGAGAGAGAAAAAGGAGAAAGATGGAGAGAGAGTGTGTGTGTGAAGAGTCAAATTTGTCACACAGTATAAATTTGAAAATTTTTGTATTTGTCACACAGAATATAAATTTGAAATTTTTTGTTCTTACAAGATTTCTTTATTTTGGAGGAGTTTATAAGCTAAAAAATTAAAATTTATCCTTTTCAATAAAAACGGGGTCTAGGAAGGAGTTATGGCCAAAAATCTCTTTTTATTTTCCAATCTTACGCAACCTTATTCAGATCAACAGCTCTTACAAGAAATTTTTTTAAAGGCCATTGATAGACCTATACAGTAAACTCTTAGCCTCCATTTGGGAAGTGGGTTGGCTTTTTGGCTTTTTTGACTATATGAGCCTGGGCTCAAAAGCTTAGTTTGGGAAGGACTTTTGACTTTTTGGCTTTTTTGATTTTTTTGTGAGAGAAGAGTGTAATGATTATCGGGTTGGATGGGATGTTTTGTCTGTTGTGGCTCATGAGCCTATTCTGTCTTTTATGGCTCATTGAGCCAAAAAAGGCCAATGAGCCCTTGCCAAACCAACCCTTAATGATATTTGAAAATTACGTCCTTTTCTTATCCTTGTATTTCAGTAATCTTTGAGAGCCCCCCCAAAAAAGAAAAATCTCTCACCCATCCGATTTCTCAACTAGTGGTGGGTTTGGGTTTAAGTTTCTGTTTAGTTAACTTGGTTCGGTTAATCATGGAATTGAGAGGATCAAGTTCGGTTTTGTTTAGTTAATCGAGTATTAATTTGCTTCTTATTAATGAAAATTAAAATTAATTATGTCCAATTATACCAATTAAAAAATATAAAAAGTATGTTAGAAAAATAAAGTTTATGAAATAGTTTTTTTAATGTAATATGATATTATATTTTTCTTACATTCCCACTTAAATGAAAATTTTCCACGAAACATCTAGGATTTTGAAAATTTGTAAAAGTATTTAAATTCCTTTTTCCTTGAGAAAACCCAAAAAGAATCACTCTCATAGCTCACACTTTGTAATTAATGGTCACTACACAACCCTTTGACATTCAACCAACAAAAGCATTTTTGGAAGCCTTCTCGTCTTTCCCATTCAACTATGTTACAAACTTATTATTCAATGATATTGTAAGACTGCGAATTCTAATAGATTGTAAAATTTTCTCAGAAAAATGAAAATAATCTTGGTTTGTACAACATGTTCTGATTCGCAGGACCGTGTCACGACACTCATTCTTGTTTTGAGCTTGCTTCCAGCTCTAGTGCTAACTTGCAGCGATTTGAGTGAATTCAATGTTCTTGATTACGGAGCTGTCGGCGATGGCATGGCAAATGACACCCTTGTAATTTTTTATTTTTTTGAAATTTCATTTTGGGTCACTATTAGATTTTCTTGAGACTGAGAAATTTTTGACATTTTTTTGAATGTGATTTTGTAGGCATTTGTAGAGGCTTGGAACAAAACATGTAATGCAGAGAGTGAGGATGCAAGTATGGTTGTTCCAGAGGGAATGACATTTCTGGTGTATCCCATGGCATTTGTTGGCCCTTGCAACCCCACCTACATCACCTTTTTGGTAGAAGAGTTTGAATTTTGTGACAATTTTTGAGTCCTTTGACACTGCTACGAACCCAGAAAAAATTTCATAGAAAAAGTGTCTTGTTGGACTGCATTCATCTTGTTGTGCAGTGGACTCAATCTGGGCTGAAAGCAATGCTAACAATCAACTTTTTGAGCACTTTTTTCATTGTTTTCCTCTTTAATTATTTTCACTACCTATAATTTCATTATTTCACAAGAAAGTGCCAACACTGCATTCATTTGGCGGAGTGTGGGCTCCATCTAGGGTGAATGCAGTGCGGTGTTTTCATATTTCATTAATTTTGTAGTTCATACTTTGTGCGACTTCTTTCTCAGAAGCATAGCATTCTGAACACTTCTGAAAAAAATTATGGGATTTTATTGTTTTCCTATTGAACACTTCTCTTAAAAAGTTAGTTGAGTGACTTCATCTTTCTATTTCCATCTTTGTTCATACTTTGTGCGACTTCTTTCTCAGAAGCATAGCATTCTGAACACTTTTGAAAAAAATTATGGGATTTCATTGTTTTCCTATTGAACACTTCTCTTAAAAAGTTAGTTGAGTGACTTCATCTTTCTATTTCCATCTTTGTTCATACTTTGTGCGACTTCTTTCTCAGAAGCATAGCATTCTGAACACTTTTGAAAAAAATTATGGGATTTCATTGTTTTCCTATTGAACACTTCTCTTAAAAAGTTAGTTGAGTGACTTCATCTTTCTATTTCCATCTTTGTTCATACTTTGTGCGACTTCTTTCTCAGAAGCATAGCATTCTGAACACTTTTGAAAAAAATTATGGGATTTCATTGTTTTCCTATTGAACACTTCTCTTAAAAAGTTAGTTGAGTGACTTCATCTTTCTATTTCCATCTTTGTTCATACTTTGTGCGACTTCTTTCTCAGAAGCATAGCATTCTGAACACTTTTGAAAAAAATTATGGGATTTCATTGTTTTCCTATTGAACACTTCTCTTAAAAAGTTAGTTGAGTGACTTCATCTTTCTATTTCCATCTTTGTTCATACTTTGTGCGACTTCTTTCTCAGAAGCATAGCATTCTGAACACTTTTGAAAAAAATTATGGGATTTCATTGTTTTCCTATTGAACACTTCTCTTAAAAAGTTAGTTGAGTGACTTCATCTTTCTATTTCCATCTTTGTTCATACTTTGTGCGACTTCTTTCTCAGAAGCATAGCATTCTGAACACTTTTGAAAAAAATTATGGGATTTCATTGTTTTCCTATTGAACACTTCTCTTAAAAAGTTAGTTGAGTGACTTCATCTTTCTATTTCCATCTTTGTTCATACTTTGTGCGACTTCTTTCTCAGAAGCATAGCATTCTGAACACTTTTGAAAAAAATTATGGGATTTCATTGTTTTCCTATTGAACACTTCTCTTAAAAAGTTAGTTGAGTGACTTCATCTTTCTATTTCCATCTTTGTTCATACTTTGTGCGACTTCTTTCTCAGAAGCATAGCATTCTGAACACTTTTGAAAAAAATTATGGGATTTCATTGTTTTCCTATTGAACACTTCTCTTAAAAAGTTAGTTGAGTGACTTCATCTTTCTATTTCCATCTTTGTTCATACTTTGTGCGACTTCTTTCTCAGAAGCATAGCATTCTGAACACTTTTGAAAAAAATTATGGGATTTCATTGTTTTCCTATTGAACACTTCTCTTAAAAAGTTAGTTGAGTGACTTCATCTTTCTATTTCCATCTTTGTTCATACTTTGTGCGACTTCTTTCTCAGAAGCATAGCATTCTGAACACTTTTGAAAAAAATTATGGGATTTCATTGTTTTCCTATTGAACACTTCTCTTAAAAAGTTAGTTGAGTGACTTCATCTTTCTATTTCCATCTTTGTTCATACTTTGTGCGACTTCTTTCTCAGAAGCATAGCATTCTGAACACTTTTGAAAAAAATTATGGGATTTCATTGTTTTCCTATTGAACACTTCTCTTAAAAAGTTAGTTGAGTGACTTCATCTTTCTATTTCCATCTTTGTTCATACTTTGTGCGACTTCTTTCTCAGAAGCATAGCATTCTGAACACTTTTGAAAAAAATTATGGGATTTCATTGTTTTCCTATTGAACACTTCTCTTAAAAAGTTAGTTGAGTGACTTCATCTTTCTATTTCCATCTTTGTTCATACTTTGTGCGACTTCTTTCTCAGAAGCATAGCATTCTGAACACTTTTGAAAAAAATTATGGGATTTCATTGTTTTCCTATTGAACACTTCTCTTAAAAAGTTAGTTGAGTGACTTCATCTTTCTATTTCCATCTTTGTTCATACTTTGTGCGACTTCTTTCTCAGAAGCATAGCATTCTGAACACTTTTGAAAAAAATTATGGGATTTCATTGTTTTCCTATTGAACACTTCTCTTAAAAAGTTAGTTGAGTGACTTCATCTTTCTATTTCCATCTTTGTTCATACTTTGTGCGACTTCTTTCTCAGAAGCATAGCATTCTGAACACTTTTGAAAAAAATTATGGGATTTCATTGTTTTCCTATTGAACACTTCTCTTAAAAAGTTAGTTGAGTGACTTCATCTTTCTATTTCCATCTTTGTTCATACTTTGTGCGACTTCTTTCTCAGAAGCATAGCATTCTGAACACTTTTGAAAAAAATTATGGGATTTCATTGTTTTCCTATTGAACACTTCTCTTAAAAAGTTAGTTGAGTGACTTCATCTTTCTATTTCCATCTTTGTTCATACTTTGTGCGACTTCTTTCTCAGAAGCATAGCATTCTGAACACTTTTGAAAAAAATTATGGGATTTCATTGTTTTCCTATTGAACACTTCTCTTAAAAAGTTAGTTGAGTGACTTCATCTTTCTATTTCCATCTTTGTTCATACTTTGTGCGACTTCTTTCTCAGAAGCATAGCATTCTGAACACTTTTGAAAAAAATTATGGGATTTCATTGTTTTCCTATTGAACACTTCTCTTAAAAAGTTAGTTGAGTGACTTCATCTTTCTATTTCCATCTTTGTTCATACTTTGTGCGACTTCTTTCTCAGAAGCATAGCATTCTGAACACTTTTGAAAAAAATTATGGGATTTCATTGTTTTCCTATTGAACACTTCTCTTAAAAAGTTAGTTGAGTGACTTCATCTTTCTATTTCCATCTTTGTTCATACTTTGTGCGACTTCTTTCTCAGAAGCATAGCATTCTGAACACTTTTGAAAAAAATTATGGGATTTCATTGTTTTCCTATTGAACACTTCTCTTAAAAAGTTAGTTGAGTGACTTCATCTTTCTATTTCCATCTTTGTTCATACTTTGTGCGACTTCTTTCTCAGAAGCATAGCATTCTGAACACTTTTGAAAAAAATTATGGGATTTCATTGTTTTCCTATTGAACACTTCTCTTAAAAAGTTAGTTGAGTGACTTCATCTTTCTATTTCCATCTTTGTTCATACTTTGTGCGACTTCTTTCTCAGAAGCATAGCATTCTGAACACTTTTGAAAAAAATTATGGGATTTCATTGTTTTCCTATTGAACACTTCTCTTAAAAAGTTAGTTGAGTGACTTCATCTTTCTATTTCCATCTTTGTTCATACTTTGTGCGACTTCTTTCTCAGAAGCATAGCATTCTGAACACTTTTGAAAAAAATTATGGGATTTCATTGTTTTCCTATTGAACACTTCTCTTAAAAAGTTAGTTGAGTGACTTCATCTTTCTATTTCCATCTTTGTTCATACTTTGTGCGACTTCTTTCTCAGAAGCATAGCATTCTGAACACTTTTGAAAAAAATTATGGGATTTCATTGTTTTCCTATTGAACACTTCTCTTAAAAAGTTAGTTGAGTGACTTCATCTTTCTATTTCCATCTTTGTTCATACTTTGTGCGACTTCTTTCTCAGAAGCATAGCATTCTGAACACTTTTGAAAAAAATTATGGGATTTCATTGTTTTCCTATTGAACACTTCTCTTAAAAAGTTAGTTGAGTGACTTCATCTTTCTATTTCCATCTTTGTTCATACTTTGTGCGACTTCTTTCTCAGAAGCATAGCATTCTGAACACTTTTGAAAAAAATTATGGGATTTCATTGTTTTCCTATTGAACACTTCTCTTAAAAAGTTAGTTGAGTGACTTCATCTTTCTATTTCCATCTTTGTTCATACTTTGTGCGACTTCTTTCTCAGAAGCATAGCATTCTGAACACTTTTGAAAAAAATTATGGGATTTCATTGTTTTCCTATTGAACACTTCTCTTAAAAAGTTAGTTGAGTGACTTCATCTTTCTATTTCCATCTTTGTTCATACTTTGTGCGACTTCTTTCTCAGAAGCATAGCATTCTGAACACTTTTGAAAAAAATTATGGGATTTCATTGTTTTCCTATTGAACACTTCTCTTAAAAAGTTAGTTGAGTGACTTCATCTTTCTATTTCCATCTTTGTTCATACTTTGTGCGACTTCTTTCTCAGAAGCATAGCATTCTGAACACTTTTGAAAAAAATTATGGGATTTCATTGTTTTCCTATTGAACACTTCTCTTAAAAAGTTAGTTGAGTGACTTCATCTTTCTATTTCCATCTTTGTTCATACTTTGTGCGACTTCTTTCTCAGAAGCATAGCATTCTGAACACTTTTGAAAAAAATTATGGGATTTCATTGTTTTCCTATTGAACACTTCTCTTAAAAAGTTAGTTGAGTGACTTCATCTTTCTATTTCCATCTTTGTTCATACTTTGTGCGACTTCTTTCTCAGAAGCATAGCATTCTGAACACTTTTGAAAAAAATTATGGGATTTCATTGTTTTCCTATTGAACACTTCTCTTAAAAAGTTAGTTGAGTGACTTCATCTTTCTATTTCCATCTTTGTTCATACTTTGTGCGACTTCTTTCTCAGAAGCATAGCATTCTGAACACTTTTGAAAAAAATTATGGGATTTCATTGTTTTCCTATTGAACACTTCTCTTAAAAAGTTAGTTGAGTGACTTCATCTTTCTATTTCCATCTTTGTTCATACTTTGTGCGACTTCTTTCTCAGAAGCATAGCATTCTGAACACTTTTGAAAAAAATTATGGGATTTCATTGTTTTCCTATTGAACACTTCTCTTAAAAAGTTAGTTGAGTGACTTCATCTTTCTATTTCCATCTTTGTTCATACTTTGTGCGACTTCTTTCTCAGAAGCATAGCATTCTGAACACTTTTGAAAAAAATTATGGGATTTCATTGTTTTCCTATTGAACACTTCTCTTAAAAAGTTAGTTGAGTGACTTCATCTTTCTATTTCCATCTTTGTTCATACTTTGTGCGACTTCTTTCTCAGAAGCATAGCATTCTGAACACTTTTGAAAAAAATTATGGGATTTCATTGTTTTCCTATTGAACACTTCTCTTAAAAAGTTAGTTGAGTGACTTCATCTTTCTATTTCCATCTTTGTTCATACTTTGTGCGACTTCTTTCTCAGAAGCATAGCATTCTGAACACTTTTGAAAAAAATTATGGGATTTCATTGTTTTCCTATTGAACACTTCTCTTAAAAAGTTAGTTGAGTGACTTCATCTTTCTATTTCCATCTTTGTTCATACTTTGTGCGACTTCTTTCTCAGAAGCATAGCATTCTGAACACTTTTGAAAAAAATTATGGGATTTCATTGTTTTCCTATTGAACACTTCTCTTAAAAAGTTAGTTGAGTGACTTCATCTTTCTATTTCCATCTTTGTTCATACTTTGTGCGACTTCTTTCTCAGAAGCATAGCATTCTGAACACTTTTGAAAAAAATTATGGGATTTCATTGTTTTCCTATTGAACACTTCTCTTAAAAAGTTAGTTGAGTGACTTCATCTTTCTATTTCCATCTTTGTTCATACTTTGTGCGACTTCTTTCTCAGAAGCATAGCATTCTGAACACTTTTGAAAAAAATTATGGGATTTCATTGTTTTCCTATTGAACACTTCTCTTAAAAAGTTAGTTGAGTGACTTCATCTTTCTATTTCCATCTTTGTTCATACTTTGTGCGACTTCTTTCTCAGAAGCATAGCATTCTGAACACTTTTGAAAAAAATTATGGGATTTCATTGTTTTCCTATTGAACACTTCTCTTAAAAAGTTAGTTGAGTGACTTCATCTTTCTATTTCCATCTTTGTTCATACTTTGTGCGACTTCTTTCTCAGAAGCATAGCATTCTGAACACTTTTGAAAAAAATTATGGGATTTCATTGTTTTCCTATTGAACACTTCTCTTAAAAAGTTAGTTGAGTGACTTCATCTTTCTATTTCCATCTTTGTTCATACTTTGTGCGACTTCTTTCTCAGAAGCATAGCATTCTGAACACTTTTGAAAAAAATTATGGGATTTCATTGTTTTCCTATTGAACACTTCTCTTAAAAAGTTAGTTGAGTGACTTCATCTTTCTATTTCCATCTTTGTTCATACTTTGTGCGACTTCTTTCTCAGAAGCATAGCATTCTGAACACTTTTGAAAAAAATTATGGGATTTCATTGTTTTCCTATTGAACACTTCTCTTAAAAAGTTAGTTGAGTGACTTCATCTTTCTATTTCCATCTTTGTTCATACTTTGTGCGACTTCTTTCTCAGAAGCATAGCATTCTGAACACTTTTGAAAAAAATTATGGGATTTCATTGTTTTCCTATTGAACACTTCTCTTAAAAAGTTAGTTGAGTGACTTCATCTTTCTATTTCCATCTTTGTTCATACTTTGTGCGACTTCTTTCTCAGAAGCATAGCATTCTGAACACTTTTGAAAAAAATTATGGGATTTCATTGTTTTCCTATTGAACACTTCTCTTAAAAAGTTAGTTGAGTGACTTCATCTTTCTATTTCCATCTTTGTTCATACTTTGTGCGACTTCTTTCTCAGAAGCATAGCATTCTGAACACTTTTGAAAAAAATTATGGGATTTCATTGTTTTCCTATTGAACACTTCTCTTAAAAAGTTAGTTGAGTGACTTCATCTTTCTATTTCCATCTTTGTTCATACTTTGTGCGACTTCTTTCTCAGAAGCATAGCATTCTGAACACTTTTGAAAAAAATTATGGGATTTCATTGTTTTCCTATTGAACACTTCTCTTAAAAAGTTAGTTGAGTGACTTCATCTTTCTATTTCCATCTTTGTTCATACTTTGTGCGACTTCTTTCTCAGAAGCATAGCATTCTGAACACTTTTGAAAAAAATTATGGGATTTCATTGTTTTCCTATTGAACACTTCTCTTAAAAAGTTAGTTGAGTGACTTCATCTTTCTATTTCCATCTTTGTTCATACTTTGTGCGACTTCTTTCTCAGAAGCATAGCATTCTGAACACTTTTGAAAAAAATTATGGGATTTCATTGTTTTCCTATTGAACACTTCTCTTAAAAAGTTAGTTGAGTGACTTCATCTTTCTATTTCCATCTTTGTTCATACTTTGTGCGACTTCTTTCTCAGAAGCATAGCATTCTGAACACTTTTGAAAAAAATTATGGGATTTCATTGTTTTCCTATTGAACACTTCTCTTAAAAAGTTAGTTGAGTGACTTCATCTTTCTATTTCCATCTTTGTTCATACTTTGTGCGACTTCTTTCTCAGAAGCATAGCATTCTGAACACTTTTGAAAAAAATTATGGGATTTCATTGTTTTCCTATTGAACACTTCTCTTAAAAAGTTAGTTGAGTGACTTCATCTTTCTATTTCCATCTTTGTTCATACTTTGTGCGACTTCTTTCTCAGAAGCATAGCATTCTGAACACTTTTGAAAAAAATTATGGGATTTCATTGTTTTCCTATTGAACACTTCTCTTAAAAAGTTAGTTGAGTGACTTCATCTTTCTATTTCCATCTTTGTTCATACTTTGTGCGACTTCTTTCTCAGAAGCATAGCATTCTGAACACTTTTGAAAAAAATTATGGGATTTCATTGTTTTCCTATTGAACACTTCTCTTAAAAAGTTAGTTGAGTGACTTCATCTTTCTATTTCCATCTTTGTTCATACTTTGTGCGACTTCTTTCTCAGAAGCATAGCATTCTGAACACTTTTGAAAAAAATTATGGGATTTCATTGTTTTCCTATTGAACACTTCTCTTAAAAAGTTAGTTGAGTGACTTCATCTTTCTATTTCCATCTTTGTTCATACTTTGTGCGACTTCTTTCTCAGAAGCATAGCATTCTGAACACTTTTGAAAAAAATTATGGGATTTCATTGTTTTCCTATTGAACACTTCTCTTAAAAAGTTAGTTGAGTGACTTCATCTTTCTATTTCCATCTTTGTTCATACTTTGTGCGACTTCTTTCTCAGAAGCATAGCATTCTGAACACTTTTGAAAAAAATTATGGGATTTCATTGTTTTCCTATTGAACACTTCTCTTAAAAAGTTAGTTGAGTGACTTCATCTTTCTATTTCCATCTTTGTTCATACTTTGTGCGACTTCTTTCTCAGAAGCATAGCATTCTGAACACTTTTGAAAAAAATTATGGGATTTCATTGTTTTCCTATTGAACACTTCTCTTAAAAAGTTAGTTGAGTGACTTCATCTTTCTATTTCCATCTTTGTTCATACTTTGTGCGACTTCTTTCTCAGAAGCATAGCATTCTGAACACTTTTGAAAAAAATTATGGGATTTCATTGTTTTCCTATTGAACACTTCTCTTAAAAAGTTAGTTGAGTGACTTCATCTTTCTATTTCCATCTTTGTTCATACTTTGTGCGACTTCTTTCTCAGAAGCATAGCATTCTGAACACTTTTGAAAAAAATTATGGGATTTCATTGTTTTCCTATTGAACACTTCTCTTAAAAAGTTAGTTGAGTGACTTCATCTTTCTATTTCCATCTTTGTTCATACTTTGTGCGACTTCTTTCTCAGAAGCATAGCATTCTGAACACTTTTGAAAAAAATTATGGGATTTCATTGTTTTCCTATTGAACACTTCTCTTAAAAAGTTAGTTGAGTGACTTCATCTTTCTATTTCCATCTTTGTTCATACTTTGTGCGACTTCTTTCTCAGAAGCATAGCATTCTGAACACTTTTGAAAAAAATTATGGGATTTCATTGTTTTCCTATTGAACACTTCTCTTAAAAAGTTAGTTGAGTGACTTCATCTTTCTATTTCCATCTTTGTTCATACTTTGTGCGACTTCTTTCTCAGAAGCATAGCATTCTGAACACTTTTGAAAAAAATTATGGGATTTCATTGTTTTCCTATTGAACACTTCTCTTAAAAAGTTAGTTGAGTGACTTCATCTTTCTATTTCCATCTTTGTTCATACTTTGTGCGACTTCTTTCTCAGAAGCATAGCATTCTGAACACTTTTGAAAAAAATTATGGGATTTCATTGTTTTCCTATTGAACACTTCTCTTAAAAAGTTAGTTGAGTGACTTCATCTTTCTATTTCCATCTTTGTTCATACTTTGTGCGACTTCTTTCTCAGAAGCATAGCATTCTGAACACTTTTGAAAAAAATTATGGGATTTCATTGTTTTCCTATTGAACACTTCTCTTAAAAAGTTAGTTGAGTGACTTCATCTTTCTATTTCCATCTTTGTTCATACTTTGTGCGACTTCTTTCTCAGAAGCATAGCATTCTGAACACTTTTGAAAAAAATTATGGGATTTCATTGTTTTCCTATTGAACACTTCTCTTAAAAAGTTAGTTGAGTGACTTCATCTTTCTATTTCCATCTTTGTTCATACTTTGTGCGACTTCTTTCTCAGAAGCATAGCATTCTGAACACTTTTGAAAAAAATTATGGGATTTCATTGTTTTCCTATTGAACACTTCTCTTAAAAAGTTAGTTGAGTGACTTCATCTTTCTATTTCCATCTTTGTTCATACTTTGTGCGACTTCTTTCTCAGAAGCATAGCATTCTGAACACTTTTGAAAAAAATTATGGGATTTCATTGTTTTCCTATTGAACACTTCTCTTAAAAAGTTAGTTGAGTGACTTCATCTTTCTATTTCCATCTTTGTTCATACTTTGTGCGACTTCTTTCTCAGAAGCATAGCATTCTGAACACTTTTGAAAAAAATTATGGGATTTCATTGTTTTCCTATTGAACACTTCTCTTAAAAAGTTAGTTGAGTGACTTCATCTTTCTATTTCCATCTTTGTTCATACTTTGTGCGACTTCTTTCTCAGAAGCATAGCATTCTGAACACTTTTGAAAAAAATTATGGGATTTCATTGTTTTCCTATTGAACACTTCTCTTAAAAAGTTAGTTGAGTGACTTCATCTTTCTATTTCCATCTTTGTTCATACTTTGTGCGACTTCTTTCTCAGAAGCATAGCATTCTGAACACTTTTGAAAAAAATTATGGGATTTCATTGTTTTCCTATTGAACACTTCTCTTAAAAAGTTAGTTGAGTGACTTCATCTTTCTATTTCCATCTTTGTTCATACTTTGTGCGACTTCTTTCTCAGAAGCATAGCATTCTGAACACTTTTGAAAAAAATTATGGGATTTCATTGTTTTCCTATTGAACACTTCTCTTAAAAAGTTAGTTGAGTGACTTCATCTTTCTATTTCCATCTTTGTTCATACTTTGTGCGACTTCTTTCTCAGAAGCATAGCATTCTGAACACTTTTGAAAAAAATTATGGGATTTCATTGTTTTCCTATTGAACACTTCTCTTAAAAAGTTAGTTGAGTGACTTCATCTTTCTATTTCCATCTTTGTTCATACTTTGTGCGACTTCTTTCTCAGAAGCATAGCATTCTGAACACTTTTGAAAAAAATTATGGGATTTCATTGTTTTCCTATTGAACACTTCTCTTAAAAAGTTAGTTGAGTGACTTCATCTTTCTATTTCCATCTTTGTTCATACTTTGTGCGACTTCTTTCTCAGAAGCATAGCATTCTGAACACTTTTGAAAAAAATTATGGGATTTCATTGTTTTCCTATTGAACACTTCTCTTAAAAAGTTAGTTGAGTGACTTCATCTTTCTATTTCCATCTTTGTTCATACTTTGTGCGACTTCTTTCTCAGAAGCATAGCATTCTGAACACTTTTGAAAAAAATTATGGGATTTCATTGTTTTCCTATTGAACACTTCTCTTAAAAAGTTAGTTGAGTGACTTCATCTTTCTATTTCCATCTTTGTTCATACTTTGTGCGACTTCTTTCTCAGAAGCATAGCATTCTGAACACTTTTGAAAAAAATTATGGGATTTCATTGTTTTCCTATTGAACACTTCTCTTAAAAAGTTAGTTGAGTGACTTCATCTTTCTATTTCCATCTTTGTTCATACTTTGTGCGACTTCTTTCTCAGAAGCATAGCATTCTGAACACTTTTGAAAAAAATTATGGGATTTCATTGTTTTCCTATTGAACACTTCTCTTAAAAAGTTAGTTGAGTGACTTCATCTTTCTATTTCCAAATAAAGTGAGTCTAAAAAATAAAAAATATATATTTATTAAAAACAAAAAAATACAAAAAATAAAAAATTTAATTTTTAAAAAACTTAATTTAAAAAATTCAAACCAAACACAGATTAATTTTTTTAAATATTTTATTAGAAATGTGTGAGTGAGAGAGATTGTGTGAGTGGTGTGCTTGTGCAGTGAGGGAGGGAGAGAGTCAGAGAAAATGAGAATTTTGATTTTTTTTTTAAAAAATAATCTGAGTCGCAGATTTTTAATAGAGTGACGTGGTCCAATCTATATCGTCCTCTAAAAGAAGTGCTGGAGAGAGGATCTGAACTCAGACGCAAAAGTGGACAATATTCAATGCCCAAAATCAATGACAGAAAACATCCCATGCAACCGACCCAAGTTGGGTCCACCTTGTAAACATACATGATGTACTTTCTATTTTAATTAAAAAAAAATTGTCTCCATATTATTTTTTATTTTTTTTGACAATTAGGAGAAAGAAAAATGGGTGGGTGCTCGAATTTCATGGGTCAAAATTTGAGTCGAATTCGAAGAGAGGGAGAGAAGAGAGGAGAAGGAGAAGAGAGGGAGATGGGGTGTTGGTTCTGTCGACGTCCTCGTCGCCTCGCCGTCCTTGTCATCTCGCCGTCCTCGCTGCAACTCCGCCTCTACCTCTGCCTCTGCCTCGCCGCCACACCTCCGCCCCTGCCTCAGCCCCGAGTTTGTTGGCCCCCTCCCCTCCCCCTCCTTCTCTTCCTCCCCTCCTCCTCCTTCTTCCTCCCCTCGTCTTCTTCTTCCTTCTGCTGAAAAAAAAATAAAAAAATACAAAAATCAAAACGACGTCGTTTTGATCTTTCGATCCATTCGACCCACGAATTTTCGATCTACCAACCGGGGTTGTAGGAGGAAATACAAGGCCATGGATAAATGTCATTGGGCCACTTTAGTATAATTTTTTATAATTAAATTTTTGTGGTTTTGATTAATTTTTGAAAAATTAAAATTTTTATTTTTCAAATTTCTTTTTAGTGATTTTTTAAATATTTTAAGTAAATTTTTTATTTTCTAAATGCACATAATTTAGCTACACATAAAAAGTAAAGTATTTGTGAAAAACTATTCAAAAAATTTAATAAATACATAAGAATACGAAAATATAGTGTATTTTTATATTTTTAACTAAAAACAAAAAGATATGAAAAAATAAAAAAATTAAATTTTTAATAAGTGTGCTCAATTTTTTGAAACCAAATAAAAGTGATGCTTGGATATCTGCACTTGGTTACCCAATAACTGAGCCTAGGGTAATCCATTTCTGAAAATTTTGTGGTGTCAGAAAATTTATTAGAAATTTAAATATTTGGAGGAGATTTGTATTTGGTATGAGTTTGGAATCGTGATTTTATCCTCATATTTTAAGGTTTTGTTTAGTTATAATTTTTAAAACATAATTTTAAAACACATTTCAAAATACATTTTGAAAAAATGTTTGGTTACAGAGGGTTTTTTAGAGAGTTTTTGAAATTTGAATTTTGAAAAGATCAGTTTTGGTCTATTCGGTCGTCTTCTTGGACATCCTCCCGGATGTCTGACCGGTTGACCGGAACAGTGCTCTTTTTATTTTTTATTTTTTTTTGCAATTGTCATATGTTATTTGAAAAAAATATTTATTTTTTTTTGATATTTTAAATACATAAATTATTTTTTTAGACCAAAATGACAAATTATTTGGCCATTTATTTAAAATTAACAAAAAAATAAATAAATAAAAATTAATTTGTCACAGTAATTTTTAAAAAATAAAAAAATATTTGTAAACAAAAAATATTATTTTTTTGAATAATTATTTTTTTGAATTGAATTTTAAAAATAATTTGGTTATGAGTTTTAAAAATAATTTTATTATGAGTTATAAGTTTTTGAATTAAGTTTTGAAAACTCTTTTTAAAATTCATAACCAAACAACTTTTCACAAACTCAACACTCATTTTAAAAATTCAACACTTAATTCAAAACTCTTTTCAAAACTCATAATCAAACAAATTTTCTCTTTCAAATCATAATTTCAAAACTTAAAAACTCAAAATATAACTCTATACTCAAATCATAATTTTAAACACAAACCAAACGCTACCTTAAATTTTCTATTTTGGAGCTACACTGAAAGTGAATATCGACCATTAATATTAATTTTTCAATAGTTTGTTGATGTATTTTTTCTCAAATTATAGCATTTTTGTTTAATTTAGGGTTCATTGGGGGCTATTTTAGCCCTCAAAAAAAAAAAATCACTTTGCTTGGTTAGAATTTTTCAAAAACACTTTTCAGAAAATTCTACTTTCTTTTTTTTTGTTTTTTTTGATTTTTAAAAATATTTTAACTATTTTTTTTAATTTTTTGACATATCTAACATAAATATACCTAAAAAGTAAAAAAATTGTAAAAAAAATCTTTTAAAAATTCACTAAATTACCAAAAATATAAAAAAAAATACGAGAATTCAGTACATTTTTTACATTTTTATGTATTTATTAAAATTTTAAAATATTTTTTCACAAAATTTTTATTTTTTAAATACATCTAAGTAAGGTGCATCTAAAAAAGTAAAAAAAAAATATTTAAAATTTTAAAAATATCCACTAAAAATAAAAAAACACGAAAATTAAAAAACTCAGTTTTCAAAAAACTTAATCCAAAAAACTCAAACCAAACACATTGAATAGGTTTTTTAACTTAATAAGATCAAATATCGCATCTAAATCATAATTATTTTATTTTTTTCTCATAAAAGTTAAAAAAATGAAAAAGTCCATCCTAAATCCTAAATAAGACTTTTTAATCTCATACTAAAATAATCAAAAAATTAAAAAGTGAGCACACATCCCAAATGAAAGCTCCGTCTTTTTGCACCAAGACATTTTGTGCTAGGAAAAAGATTGTACCACATGTATTGTTGCATACTCAAAATATATATATATATATATATATATATCCCCACAACTCTCACTTTGATTGGTTCAAAAAAGAAAGAAAAAAAAACAAAAAACAAAAAACAAAAAAATAAAAATATATGATTCATTCACATCATTTTAGAAGTCCGGAAGGTCTCCAACTTTAGGAGCCCAAGCATTTTTGATATATTTGGGGGGAGTAGCTTTACTGTAATAATGAGTACATGTGGTTATTTAGGGGTCATTTGGGAAGTCTAAAAAAAAAAAAAAAATTAACTTTTAACTTTTAATTTATTTTAGGTTATATTACTTATCACATTTTTTACACATAAAATGATCAAAAAAATTAAAAAAAGTCAAAAAATTAACTTTTAACCAACTTTTCAAATCATTCCTCAGTGTTGGTATATTTTAGATTATTATTTTAATTATTTGAATAAGTAATAATTTATTATTCGGCATGCATGATTGCTTGAATTCGTGTATTTTTATTGTGAGTGTAATTACATTTTTTTAATACCTTTCGTAGCAATTGTAAAAATAAAAAATAAAAAATTTTGAGCAAGATCAGCATAATAACATATTCAATATATTATATTTTTTTAAACTAAAAATCATATGAAGCCTCTCTCATTGACAAGAATTTGTTATTAACCAATCGTATAATGAAATAGTGATCACTCAATTTACATCAAAATTATACTTTTAATGCCTTGAAAAAAAGAAATTTCAGAAATTTTTGATTTTATAATTTTTTATATTTATTTTCATTGGTATTTGACATGATTTTCTTAGCACTTGTGAAAAAATATATTTATATTATACTCATGGTATATCATAAGGGACCTTATTTATTAAATAGGTTAATATTGAAATTTGAGAAGGTAAAATAAACACCCAAAAACAAAGATATTTTTGAATTGTTCATTATTTTGGTTTAAAAATATGAAAGACAATAATAAATACAAAACAAAATGAGAAATTTTTTAAGAAAGACTAAAAACATTCTAACATTTACATGTTTGGGTAAATTACACTAACACCCAGTGAGATTTGAATTTAATACATTTCAACCCCTCATGTTTAGAAAATTACATTCTCACCCCTGTAGTTAATAGTTTCATTTCATAAACTATTGCTTATATAAAAAGTAACAACTCCTGGTAGAAAAACATAAAAAATTACATTGGAAAAAAAAAAAAATAAAGCAAAGGAAAGAAAAAAAAAAAGTTAAAGCAAAGCAAGAAAAGAGAATGTGTATGAATTCAATGTCTTTTTTATACAAACGTGTATCTCGTCTAAATAATTACAATGACAGAGGGGTTAGTGTAATTTTCCAAACATCAAGAATGATATGTGTTAAATCCAAATCTTGAGGGCATAAGTGTAATTTTACCCTACATATATGCTGTCTGAATTAAAGAAGCTTAACTATTTATTGATGCCTAGCATCATAGCATAGGAAAAAATTATAACTTATAATCCTTTCTTAAAAGGTCAAAAATTTGGAACCTTGCTAAAAAAATTCATCTCTAGAAGTTAGCATTACATTTTTTAAAAGGGAAAATTAGTCTAAGGTCCCTCTCCCATTTTCTGTGATGGAAGAGATCCACAATATTATTTTATAATGTCTGAGGTCCCTTGATCCTACACTTGTATATTCCAGAGAAAATTCACTTTCTCGCTTTATTCTTTCCTCTGGTTAGGGCTTTCATCATTCTCTCTCTCTCTCTGATTCGATCAACCATGAACCATTGCCTCCACTCTCACTCTCGTTCACTACCACGCCCACTGAGTGATTCATTTTGGAGCCATATTCGTCATCATCGGCTTCGTTAGCAAGTTCAGAGATTTGGGGCGGTTGATTGTCACGAAAGCGATCCCAGGTCACAAGTATTAGGTTTTCCGGTGACGATCGATCCGTTTCTCTCTCTCACCACATATATGTGTACACGTATATGTGGTGAGAGAGAGAAATAGATTCCCACCGCAAGGGCCCCGATCCTCGGCCTCTTCCATAACCAGAGTTTTCCCTATTAGTTGTGCACTGGGGTTGCTCACTGCCATAGCTATGGCGTTCTTCATAGGTAATTTTGTTATTCCTTCATCGATTTGCCCCTTTGTGAGTGTTGATCATGATAAATACCGATCACATTACCAGTCATTACTCAAAATTTTGTGTTTGTGCGTGTATATATATGTGTGTATGTATTGGTTTAGGGAGTGACATAGACCGGGGGAGCATGTTGTGTGTTATAATTTCTGCAACTATAATTTCTGACTCTGTTTCTTCAAATTTCCCAAGGTACTGTTGACAGATCTTGTAACACCCCAGCCAATGTATGAATCATGAGCTGCATTTTGTTTGAGGTTTATGATTTTCAATCAGAAAAAATTGTGAGAGAGAATTTCTCTAGATTTGGAGAGGGGGAATTTCTCTAGTTTGAGTGAATTTCTCTAGGTTTTGAGAAGGAAAATTTCTTTGGAGAGAATAGAAGGCTAGGAAGGCTAGAGAAATTTTCTCTAGAGAGAGAAATTTCTTTGAAGGCCAGAGAAGGAAAATTTCTTTGGAAATAAGAGAAGACCAAAGAAATTTCCAATTTTTCTCTGGAGAGTTGAATACAAGAGAGGCAGGGAGGGTAGAGAAATTTAAAATTTCTCTGGAGATGTAATTTTGTGGAAAGACAGAGAAATTTCTCTAGGAGAGTGAGAAGTATATGGAGGGCAGAGAAATTTAGAGAAAGGGAGGGCAGAGAAATTTATAGTGGGAAGTTTAGGGAAGGTCAGAATTTCTCTGGACCAATTTTCTCTGTGACGTGAATTTTCTTTGGATCAACTTGAGGGACCTAAGACATTATTAAAATATTGAATGTCCTTTATACTATAAAATCTTAATACTAGGGACCTTAAAAAAAATCCCCCTTTTTAAAGAATCAAATGGGTCCCTCTCCAAATTTTATTTCACATAATACATTTTAACAGTAATTTTGAGTTATATGTATAAAAAAATGAAGTTATCATCCCTCTATTTATTTATTTATTTATTAAAAGGTATGTTTGTTTTTATTTATTTCAATGTCTACTTATTATTTGCATTAGTTTTAATCACTTAAATTATACTAAAAGGAATATGTGAAATTATGCTAAATTTGTAGTGCTATTATAATTTTCTCAAATATTAAGGGACGTTAGGACTATTGTTAGTGTTAAAAAATAATATAAAAAGTGTATTAAGGGCTGGTTTGGCTTATCCTATATAAGTTAAAAAGTCAAAAAGTTACTCCAAAATCCAAAAAGATATCACTATTCACCAAAAAAAAAATTAAAAAACTAATTTTCTTCAAAATCACGATTCACCGAATTGATGTGTGTGCAGCTGCTGTGTGCGGCAGTGGAGAAAAAAGAAATGATTGGGTGTGATTTTTACACACACCGTTGTTCGTCTCATGGGGGTCATCACGGGTCCCGTTTTGATAATCTGAACCGTTCAATGTGTAGAAATTATTGAGTACTATATGTCTGCAAAAAATCACATTGATCGGATATCGATAACTATATGATCAAATCAGTTATGTACAACAAATGGATGGTGTTATAATTAATAATTGAAAAATAAATAAATCTGATCAGATAGCTCTCAATATCCGATTAACGTGATTTTTTGTAGGTACATAGTGTTCGACGAGTTACACACACTGAACGGTTCAGATTATTAAAATGGGACCCGTGATGACCCCTACGGGCCAAACAAAACCGTCTAGTGCTTTGTACAAAAATTAGCCAATAATTTCCAACTCCAATTCACTCCAGCCGGTTGTACGGCTCGGGCCACCCCTCTCTAATCATCTCTTACACACTTTTTTTTATACAATTTTTTAATACACATTTTTTTATAAAAAGTCAAAAAATTAACCCAAACCTCCATATTTTTTTCTTAACTTTTTTAGTTCAAAAAGACAAAAAGTGCACTTTTTTAGAACACCCCAAACCAGCCCTAAAATACGTGAAAGATTTGGTTTAGGAATTAGTTATTTTAGTAATTTTTTATTGTTTAATTAAAATATAAGATGAAAAAAAATTAATATGTTTAAAATATTTTTTAATTTTTACAAAAAAACGTATAAAAAATAGAAGAAAAAATGAAAAATGTAACCTTTTTGTATAATCGTTTGATTTTTTTTAAAAAAATTTTGTAGTGAATTTTTTACTTTTTATTTTTTTTTAATTCTTTCCAAAAACAAACCAAAATATTTTGAAATACGTAAAAAAAAAATTAAAATTTTATGTATTTTGATATTTTATGTTTTTTATTGATACACCTTAAGGTTAGGGGTGATAAACGAGCCAAATAGTTAAATATTCAAGTTTAGTTTGATAATTTTATCGAGTGTCAAAATTTGTTTAAGCTTGGTTCATTAACCTTTCGAGTTAATCTCAAACAAGTTTTTATTGAGCCGAACTCGAGTAGTTTGATATTTTATGTAATTTTATGCTTATTAAATCGAGATTAACGAGTAATTGACTGTTTAAATTTGATTTAAAAATTTTATCGAATCTTAAAATATATTTAAATTTAACTTATTTATTTAAGAGCATCTCCAACGATGAACCAAAATTTTCACCAAATTTATGTAAAAAAAACCAATTTTCTCAATCTGATATGGCTTGCTCCAACCGTGCATTAAAAGGGAAGGGTCGACCTGTAAGGTTAATTTTTTTTTACCTGTTTGAACCTTTTTGACCGGTTTGAACCTACCTATTTGAAAGGGAACCGGTCGACCGGTGGGTCAACCGAGCGGACATCCGATTGATTGACCGGTTGGCCCACCCCAACGGTCAAGCACAGTGAAATACTGATATACAGAGCTTGTCCTTAGTTTGACGAAATGTTTGTTCCATTCTCATTTTGATATCAAATTGGTGAAACCATTGAAACTTGAAAATGTCACTTTTTTCATCAAATTTTAAATCTGATGCATGATTTAATGCACCGTTGGAGATGGTATAATGAACCGAATTTAAATAAATTTTTAACAAGTAATCGAATTGAACTATTTGGTGGTTTAGCACAGCTACTTATTGTTATCTATCCACCTATTCTATTCTATTAAAAGAGTTCTAAAAAGACCACTAATGACACGACATTCAATAATAAAAAAAAAATACAACACCAAGGCCAAAATATCAAATCATTCATGGTGGGACCTACTATCACATCATTAGCGGGAATACTAATTAATGCTCCCACTCATTTTCTTAAAAAAATATTTTCTCTCTTTATCTTCCCTCTTCTCTCTATCCCTCTTTCCCCATTTTCATTTTTTTTTGTGTGTTTTTTTGAAAGAAACAGTTTGGAACCATTACGTAACGGTGCGTAATAAGCCGTTACAGCTGTTACAGTACCGTTACGACCGCTACGACTGATACACCTGTGAATCTTAATCACACTGCAAAAGCGGCCGTAACGGGTGGCGGTAACCACCAAAACCATTACGTAACGGCGTTACGTAACGGTTGCGGCCGCTTTTTAAAACCTTGCTCACAGCCCTGCTCTAGCACTGGGCACTCTACTCTCTCTCTCTAAAAATTGGGAATTGAATTTGAAGCAGGTGGGGAACTTCATTCACTACATAAGCAGATTCATAGCAGGATTCACAATTGGATTCATTAGGGTTTGGCAGATCAGTCTCGTCACTCTCTCTATTGTTCCCTTGATCGCCATTGCTGGTGGTGTCTACGCCTTTGTTGCCACTGGTCTCATTGCCCGTGTTCGCAAATCTTACGTCTACGCTGGCGAAATCGCCCAAGAGGTCCTCTCCAAACTCTCTCTCACACTTCATCAAACTACATTGTCAATAGAGATTCATATTGAATGTTAAATTTTAGAGATTAATACAATTATCAATTAAATTATATAAAATTCTCATGCCAAATGATGAGGTTTAATTTATGCAAAGTTTAATATAGATTATTGGGGAATTTACAAAAAAAAAAAAAAAAAAAAAAAAAAAAATTCCCCAAAACCCAAAAGGCAAAAAAAAAAAAAAAAAAAAAAAAAAAAACACAAAAAAAAAAAAAACCCAAGGTTTAAGCCTTATAACAAAATAGACCATAAGTTTTCAATTTTATTAATTTAAACTCTAAATTTTTTGAATTATTTTTAATTTAAACCATTTGCGTATTTTGTTAAGTAAAGGCGAGAGACAAATGCGTATTTTAGTCATTAAATTTAATAAAAAGGGTATTGTTGATATTTTATCTATATCTATATTTAGTTTAACGACTAAAGTACTCTTTTTCTCTGTTGGTTTTACTTACCGAAAATAGGAGAATGATTTAGATTGAAAACAAATCAAAAGATTAGGTTTTGAATTAATAAAATTAAAAAATCAAGCTTTATTTTGTTATAAAGCTAAAACCTTGGAGTTTTTTTTTTTTTTTTTTTAATTTTTTTTATTGTCTCTAGATTATTTATGCAAAGTTTGATATAGAATGACGTAACGACAACATTTTTAAAACCTTATAAGAAAAGGCCAATGACATGGCAAAGGCTGTCAATTCGTCAGTAGCCTGGATAGAGGTAAGAAAATTATATGCAAATGCGTGCAAAACATTCAAAATAGAGAAACTTAGTGAGAAAATAGTACAACAATGTGTGAAAAATATTAAAAAATATATAAAACTTTTTTAAGGATATACCTTGAAATTCACGATTATTTTTGATATTTTCCTCACCTTAATGACAGCTCTTTGAGCCGTTGTTGGCATTACCTTATTTTAAACTCCAAATTTAGTTTGTATGACATTTGATGTTTGTTTATTTTGAAGTAAAAAGTGTCATCTCAAATTGTTCTATATGGAAATTTTGTATACAAATTCTATATGTGTACAACTTTCTTTACTAAAATGGACTTGATTTCATAATTTAAGCGATCTAATTCTAACATAATTTTCTGTAAAACAAACTTTTCATAGAATGTATGTTTTTGGCGGAACACTTCCGTAAATTAGGTGACAGTTCAGCTGATTTTTCTTATTCCTGTTACTTGATTTGAAAAAAAAAGAAAAAAGACATGGGCTTTTTTGTTATGTTGATGTGGTCAAAATTTATTCGTTAATTTGGTAAATTGGAGAGCATTCACTGTAGAACAGATCTCTCTCTCACTCTCTCCCCTGATTTTATGCAATTCTCAGGTGATAGGAAATGTGAGAACAGTTCAAGCATTTGCAGGAGAAGAAAAGGCAGTGAGATCGTATAGAGCAGCACTCTTGGACACTTACAAGTATGGGAGGAAAGCAGGACTAGCCAAGGGACTGGGGCTTGGCACCTTGCACTGTGTCCTTTTTCTTTCATGGTCATTGCTTGTTTGGTATACGAGCATTGTTGTTCATAAGAACATTGCCAATGGAGGAGATTCTTTCACTACCATGCTCAATGTTGTCATTTCCGGACTGTAAGTCTTTGCTCCTATCTCTTTATTCAAGCAATTTTTTGAATTAGTTCATTGTGCTTCTTATTGTATTTCGATGAATCTATGAGTTGGTCCATTGAAATTGGAAGGTAGCATATGAACAAGTCCTTTGTTACTTCTGGTGCCTCCATTTCGCATTTTCAGTAAACATGATTTCTTATACATCTTGGGCCTGTTTAGATGTTTCTTCAGTATGTTAGATTTAACATAAGATTGGAAGCAAGTTTGTTACGTGACATGGCTATGAAGCACGGACACCTTGGAGAAGGCTACGTATCAGTGTCGGACACGTGTCGGACACGGACACGCGTCGGACACGCGGTAGACACGTGTCCGACACGTAGTGAAAGGTGTCCCCCTTTTTTTTTGAATTTTTTGTCACCGGACACGTTCTGGACACGCTTGGGACACCTTTGGGACACGGCAGAGTAAAATTCATAATTTATGAAACTTCTGTGGGGTCAATTTGTAAATAACAAAACCAGAACAAATTGTTGAACCCTAGATTCGAAAGAACAGAGAGAACAGAAGATAGAAAGAGAGAGAGAGAGAGAGAGAGGGTCGCCGGCACACCTGGTAGCTCTTCGCTTGTCGGTGGTCGGTGGTCTGTCGTCGCTGTTCTTGCAGTTATCCAAGGTACGACTTCCATCTTCTTCTGCGACCTTCTTCTTCTTCTGCAATCTTCTTCTTCGATCTTCTTATTCTTCTTTGATCTTCTTCTTCTTCTCCGATCTTCTTATTCTTCTTCGATCTTCTTCTTCTTCTCCGATCTTCTCTTCGTCTCTCTCAGTCACTCGCTCTCTCTCTCTCTCTCTTCGTCTCTCTCAGTCGCTGGTCTCTTGTTTTGTTTTTTTATTTTATACGGTTGATGTACTAATAATATATATATATATATACTATTATATTTTATACGCTGGTCTCTTCGTTGATATACTAATAATATATATACATATATATATTTATATTCTAATAATAATAGTATATATATTATATATTAGATATATATTTGAACAAAAATCTTTTTTTTTTCTTTTCCTTTTTTCTATTTTTTAGATATTATTATTTGTTTAAATAAATTATTTTTATTTATAAGAAAATTTTAATTTGTGAATAATATTTGATATTAAAATAAATAAATAATATTTATATTTCCACCAACACCACTATCATATTCTATACATGCCACTATCTACCACCAACACCACTATCATATTATATGCATGAACACAATTTCCAGCACCTTTGTTACTTCTGGTGCCTCCATTTTGCATTTTCAGTAAACATGAT
This sequence comes from Camellia sinensis, assembly GCF_004153795.1. NCBI lineage: Eukaryota > Viridiplantae > Streptophyta > Magnoliopsida > Ericales > Theaceae > Camellia > Camellia sinensis. The sequence continues at coordinate 464,220 of NW_021028376.1, read as the reverse complement.
TTCTTATACATCTTGGGCCTGTTTAGATGTTTCTTCAGTATGTTAGATTTAACATAAGATTGGAAGCAAGTTTGTTACGTGACATGGGTAAGCCCATAAAGACTATAGCCCAGCATTTAGCGCCCAATACATATCTCAAATACTTAGGCCCAACACTGCTGAAGCCCCATATAGCAATAAGAACCAATGACATCAAGACACATGGCAAGAGAAGGGCAAGCCACATCAGCAGACAAAGATCTGCAGAGTTATTGCCACGGCACATCGCCATTAATGAGGTCCCTTACAGCATTTATTGCAATAACCCCTCTCTGTTGGGACAGCACACCCTCACCCTGAGCAAGGTAAGGTACAACATAGACTTTCGGCCAAGGTGACAGGTCGGAAGAGACAATGTAATGATTACCAAAGGATATAAGCAGACGTCGAAGACAAGAAGAAGGTTAAACTTTTCTATCTCTAATCTATCTACACATTCCACTTCTCTCTCTAACTTGCTCGTCGGAGGGTTCGCTGGGGGACTCCCCGTTCCCCGTTGAACCCCTGTGCAGGTTCCCCCGTGGGCTTGGTCATTCGGACACAGGCTCGAGGAGCGTGGATCAGTCCGACCCGTTCAACCAGGAACGAACTAAAACATCAGTTGGCGCCGTCTGTGGGAAATTTCTTACTCCGCGCGCCAGTTGTGCTCATTGTCGCCGGAGGCCCTTTTCCGATAACCCTTTCTTACCACCTGCGAAGGTGGATGGTCACAACTAGATCCATGGCTTCCCACCCCAATGTTCCCGATCACCAAACCGACCCTCCCAACCCAAACCACCCGCCACAGTACTTTACCGAGCTCACCAACAGCATTAACTGCTTGGCTGAGCAGAACCAAGCTTTGATTAATGCCCTACTCCGAAGAAACCCTCCTATGCCTCCTCCACCACCTCCAGATATTCCGCCAAACCAGGAACGAGCCCCGACCCATACTATCTAGCAGCCCCATCCGTCTAACTTGGAGGGTTTGCGACCACCTCCCCCAGATATAAACCTATCTCCCTGGGTCCCACATCAATCGGTCCAGGCACCCACCCCTGAAGGAAAGGCCAGCAGCGTCCAGCCCCCGTTCCCTTCTGGTGGTGACAACGTCCCTTACTGGGATGCAGAACTTCGAGCCATGAAGCTCCAGCTCTAAGGAGTCATGCAGAACATACAGCACAAACCATCCACCACAGCCAACTCACCATTTGTTGCTTCTATCCGGGACAAACCTCTACCCCCCAAGTTCAAAATGCCCACCATCGACTCTTTTGACGGTACAACGAACCCAGTCGACCACCTGGAGACTTACAGAACCCTCATGATCCTCCATGCATTCCCTGACGAAATTATGTGTTGGGCTTTCCCTGTGACACTCAAGGGGTCAGCTCGACTTTGGTTTAGTCAATTGCCAGCGGACTTTGTCTCCATTTTTCAGCACCTCAGTGACTCATTCCTCTGCCACTTCATTGGAGCTCAGCGCCAGCGACGTCCGGCGACCCAACTCCTCAACATCCGTCAGACCGAGGGGGAATCGCTGCGCAGTTTCGTTACCCACTTCAACACCGAAGCTTTGCAGGTAGCGAAAAACGATGACAAGGTCATCCTTACAGCTTTCATGGCCGGTCTACGGTCATCTGACTTCCTTTTCTTTCTCTCAAAAAACCTCCCGACCTCCATGGCAACCCTACTCTCCAAAGCCCAAAAATACATGAACGCAGAAGATTCCCTAGACGCTCGCCAAGACCCTACTGCCAAAAACCCCACCACCACGGAGAAGAGAAAGGATTCAGAAACCAGAAACAACCAGTACAATAACCAAACACCCCATTATATCGACCGACCCCCCCGAGTCGACCGGTCGGCACCAGCCCGACTGCCCGGCCGGTTCGAGCGGTACACACCCCTCAATTCACCCATGGAACAAGTCCTCAATCAGATCCAGCGTGACTACCTCCTAAAATGGCCCCAACCATCACGAACTCCTTCCAATCGGAAAAACCAGTCCAAATATTGCCGTTTTCACCAGGACCACGGCCATAATATCGAGGAGTGTGTTAACCTCAAAGATCAGGTCGAAGGCTTGATTCGTCAAGGTCGTCTCAGTCAATTCACGGAAACTTGCCCTCAGCAGAGACAACGAACTGAACCCATCAGAAATAACTGTCGGCGCACTCCTCCCCGACAATCAGCACAACCTAACCAAGGTTATGATCGCCCTCCACAGCAACCTCAGGCACAAGGTCACCCCGTCCCACCTGTTGGAGAAATCAGAGTTATTTTTGGCGGGCTTGCTTGTGGAGGACCATCCCGCTCGGCTCAGCGGGCAGAACTCAGAAAGATAAGGCAGGGCTCAGACAAAGAAGTTGCTACTCTGGACCGACCCTCCAAACAGCCCAGGCAGTGGACCGAGCCCATTACCTTTACGGACGCCGACTGCACGGGCGTCCGTTACCCTCATAACGACCCACTCATCATCTCGGCCCTCCTCTCCAACTACAAGGTCAGACGGGTTCTCGTCGACAATGGCAGTTCTTTAGACATCATCTTCCTCAACTGTTTCCACCAGCTCAAGATCGGGGAAAAAAGTTTGTCTCCCCTTCAAACCCCGTTGGTTGGTTTCACTGGCGATCGGGTGACCTCCATCAGCTCCATCGACCTTTCCATAACAATCAGCGAGTACGCGCGACAGACCACAAAGCTGCTCACCTTCCTTGTTGTCGACTGCCCATCTGCCTACAACATCATCCTTGGCTGCACCGCCCTCAATGCTTTCCAAGCTATTACATCCACCTTCCACCTTGCCATCAAGTTCCCTACCGATCTTAGGGTCGGCACAGTGAGGGGAGAGCAGACCGTGGCCAGAGAATGTTATGTCGCCTCACTTAAAGAAGTCAAGCTGAAGGAGGCTATGATCATTGAAGGACTTGACGTCAGCGACGAGGACGAGCTGGTTAGGGGGGAACCAGTGGAAGAACTTGTCAAGGTCTTTATCGATCCCACCAACCCAGCAAAAACTGCCAAGATCGGCAGCCAACTTTCCGTCCAGGCTAAGGCTGACCTTACCGCCCTCCTGATCGAACATAACGATGTATTTGCCTGGACCCACTCAGACATGCTGGGTATTGACCCCTCCTTCATAACTCATCGCCTCAGTATTGAGCCCCACTTCCGACCCTTCCGCCAGAAGCAGCGCATCTTTCATCTGGAGCGCAATACTCTCATAGCTGCAGAGGTAGATAAGCTCCTTGAGGCACAATTCATCAAGAACGTGGACTACCCTAGATGGTTGTCAAACGTGGTCCTGGTCCGTAAGAACAATGGCAAATGGTGACTCTATGTCGACTACTCCGACCTCAACTGAGCTTGCCCCAAAGATAGCTACCCTCTTCCTCGCATAGATCTGCTGGTTGGCGCCACGGCCGGTCATCAAATGCTCAGCTTCATGGATGCCTTCTCTGGGTACAACCAAATTCTGATGCACCCGTCTGATCGGGAACACACCTCCTTCATCACCGACCGAGGTATCTACCATTACCATGTGATGCCATTTGGATTGAAAAATGCTGGGGCCACCTACCCATGGTTGGTCAATGCTGTCTTCCATCACTAGATAGGCCGGAACATGGAAGTATATGTCGACGATATGCTAGTCAAGAGTAAGCTCTCCACAGATCATCTGGCCGACCTACGAGAGACCTTCGCCACCCTACGAAAGTACCAGATGAAGCTCAATCCGGAGAAATGCGCCATCGGCGTAGGATCTGGAAAGTTCTTGGGTTTCATGGTCAGTCAGCGGGGTATTGAAGCTAACCTTGAAAAGATTAAGGCCTTGATTGAAATGCAGTCTCCCAGAACGGTTAAGGAGGTTAAGAGACTTACTGGCTAAGTTGTCGCCCTCAACCGCTTCATTTCACGCGCAACGGATAGGTGCCTCCCTTTCTTCAAAGTGCTTCGGCAAACTTTTGAGTGGACGGCCAAGTCCGAAGAGGCTTTTCAGTAGTTGAAGCAGTGCATGGCCAACCCTCTCTCCTTTCTCAGGCAATCACGGGCGAACCCCTCTTCCTCTATTTAGCCGTATTGAACACCGCAGTCAGTGCAGCTCTTATCAGGGAAGACAGCTTGGTCCAACAGCCAGTCTACTACATCAGTCGGGCTCTTAGAGGAGCGGAACAAAATTACCTATTGTTAGAAAAAATGTCCTTGGCCTTGGTCACCGCCTCCAAACGGTTCCGTCCTTACTTTCAAGCCCATTCCATTGTGGTCCTCACTAACCAACCATTGAAAAAGATAATGTAACAACCAGAGCTTTCTGGTAGGCTTATGCAGTGGTCGGTCGAACTCAGCTAGTTTGACATCTCCTACCGACCTCGGACAGCAATTAAGGGGCAGGCTATTGCTGATTTCATCCTGGAATTCATTAATCCTACTCCAACCATAGCTCCTCCACCTCTACCACCCCCAACCGAGCCAGAAGACCCTCACTCTTGGACCCTCAACGTTGACGGATCATCCCGCAAAGAAGGCAGCGAGGCTGGTCTTATCCTCACCGCCCTTGAGGGTGGTTATTTCAAATGTGCTCTCTGCTTCTTGTTCGATGCAAGCAATAATGAGGCCGAGTATGAGGCATTGATAGCAGGTCTCTGCCTAGCCAGAGACATTGGTGTCAGCCATATCCAAGTGTTCAGCGATTGCCAGCTCATTGTCGGCCAAATCACGGGGGAATTCGATGCCAAGGACGACACAATGCGGGCTTATAGGGACATTGCACTCCCTCTCGTTCGCCTCTTCAGTAATTTCCACATCAAGCACATCCCTCGGACAGCAAACTCCAAGGCCGATGAAATGGCTCAGTTGGCTTCTGCAGGCCAGTCAGACCTCAGCCACGGTGTTCGCCTCGAGTACCTGACTCACCCTGTCATTTCCCTAAACCAACAGCAAGTCTACTTTCTCCAAAACGAACCTATCCCTCGGGTGGCCGATATCTCTCTCTTCTTGACAACGGGGGAACTGCCAGCCGACAAACAGCAGGCCGCCAAAGTCAGGGCCTGGTCGTCCAACTATATTCTTGTCGGCGACCTCTTATACAAACGTGGTTTTTCACGCCTATACCTCAGATGCCTCAATCCTGCTCAAGCAACCTACGTGATGAGGAAAATCTATGAGGGTATCTGTGGTAATCATTCGGGCGCCCGGCCTCTAGCTTACAAAATACTTCACACTGGTTATTTCTGGCCTACTCTTAATCAAGATGCAACAGACTTCGTGCTCAAATATGATAAGTGCAGCGTTTTGCCAACATTCCCCATGCTCCTCTTACAGAATTAATCACGCTTTGCAGTCCTTACCCATTCGCCAAATGGGGGATCGACCTAGTTGGCCCATTACCCACTGGCCGAGGCCAAACCAAATTTGCCATTGTGGCCATTAATTACTTCACTAAATGGGTGGAGGCAGAACCCCTTGTCACAATTATCGAGCGGAACACAACCAGATTCATTTGGTAGTCGATCGTATGCAGATTTGGCATCCCTCAAGCCATCGTCTCCGACAATGGCAAACAATTCGACAATGCCAAGTTCAGGAAATTCTGTGCAGAGCTTCAAATTCAGCCATGTTTCTCTTCCCCAGGTCATCCCCAAGCCAATGGTCAAGTTGAGGTCACCAACCGTTCTCTTCTGAAGATCATCAAAACCAAGTTGGAAGCTGCTAAGGGACTCTGAGCTGAGGAAGTACCGAATGTACTCTGGGCCTACCGTACTACCGCTCGAACTCCCACTGGGGAGACCCCCTTTCGCTTAACATACGGCGCTGAGGCGGTCATCCCAGTGGAAGTCGGTCTTCCTACCCCAAGGGTTCTACATCCGAATCCAGAACTGACTGAAGAGCTGCGTCGGGCAGACCTAGACCTAATTGAAGAGCTCCGAGAAACCACTGCAGTCAAACGGGCCTCATACCAACAGAAAATGAGAACTCACGATAACCGCAAAGTCTGATCGAGGGAGTTCGCTGTGGGGGACCTTGTTTTACGAGAAGCAACCCTTGCCACCAAAAATTCGACTGAAGGGAAATTGGCAGACAAGTGGAAAGGACCTTATGTTGTTAAAGCCAGACTTCGTCCGGGTACATACCGACTTCAGGACATGGAAGGTCGAGACCTGCCCCATCCGTGGAACACCAAACACTTGAAGCGTTATTTTCAATAATTTTCCATTCTTGTATTGATCAGTTGTTGTATTTTCTTTTGGGCAATCTACACACTTGAATGTTCTTATTCTTCTCTCACATGATGTAAATTTCTGATCAAATGGACTACACTTTAATGACAGCAAGTTTATATCTCAGTTATTAGTGTGGTATTCCAATAACGCTTTGATTGCAACCTCAGCCAGACTGAGCATAAAAAGCCTCAGCCAGACTGAGCACGAAGACCTCGGCCAGACCGAGTTACTTAAAAAGCCTCAGCCAGACTGAGCACGAAGACCTCGGCCAGACCGAGTTACCTAAAGCCTCAGCCAGATTGAGCACGAAGACCTCGGCCAGACCGAGTTACCTAAAGCCTCAGCCAGACTGAGCACGAAGACCCCGGCCAGACCGAGTTACTTAAAGCCTCAGCCAGACTGAGCACGAAGACCTCGGCCAGACCGAGTTACTTAAAGCCCCAGCCAGACTGAGCATGAAAAGCCTCAGCCAGACTGAGCATAAAAAATCTCAGCCAGACTGAGCACGAAGACCCCGGCCAAACCGAGTTATTTAAAGCCTCAGTCAGACTGAGCACGAAAATCTCGGCCACACTGAGTCACTTAAAACCTCAGCCAGACTGAGCATAAAAAGCCTCAGCCAGACTGAGCATGAAAAGCGCCTCAGCTAGACTGAGCATGAAGAACCCAGCCCAATTGAGCATGAAAAGCCTCAGCCAGACTGAGCATAGAGAGCTCAGTCAGACTGAGTTACTTAAAGCCACTGAGTTACTTAAAGCCACTGAGTTACTTGAAGAGCCAGTTAATCGTAGCTTAACCTAAACTGAGCACGAATGAAGAACTCGGTTAAGGCCATTCGTGCCAACTTCATGGTTGTGGCATAGTGGCCATACTTAGTCAAATTCCAGGTCCATGCTTTTACACCTCTCAACACTCTTTACATTTTTTGGCTTTCATTTCCCAACTTAATTTTTCATTTATCAACACCCTTACAACACGATTTACAACTTCATTTTTGGGCGTGATTTGAAACTTCACATTTTTTTACATTCTTACATGCTTCCTTTATAAGTCAGATTGTTTCCTTACTTATCAACTTTTACAAATCAGCCTCTTTCCTTACAAGTCAAACCTAATTTGAATAAACCATTCTCATTCATTTCGGACTCACAAACATAAAGACAGCAGTGTGACAAACACAACCTTATAATTTTATTCATTCACAAACTTATACACAAGTTTATTACAGCAATTAAAAAAAAAAAAAAAACAAAACCAAAAAACCAAAATTCTGAGTACAACTTTGTCCACTTCCGTCATTCCTCCTCACTTGACACGAGGTCTTTTTCTTCAACGCCCTCGTCTAGGGGGGTCTGGGCCACGTCGTCTTCATCAATCTTTACACTGTTGAGGTCCAAGTCTGGGAACAGCTCTTCTACTTTGCGTTTAAACATCTTCCAGCCGTTGTCCCAGTACTCAGCCATTTCGTGCTTGTAGAAGTCCGACCGCTGGAAGCTCTGGATCACTTCATCTTCACTCCTGCCCCCAGCGGTCGCTCCTGACGGGCCAGCCCCCCCAGCCCCTTCTCTCGCCAAGTTGCCGGCGACCGCGGCATCGATCGCCATCTGGAAGTCAGCAGACCCCTTGAACTGCTCCACTGCTGCGACGTACAGGTCGGGGTATGCTGCCCTTTCAGAGGCTGCCTTGGTTTTTTCTTCCTCCAACTCCTTCTCCAACCTCGCCTTCTCTTCCATTGCCTTCGCACGCTCATCTTCCAGCTCCTTCTCCAGCCCAGTGATCTTCAGGTTTGCTTCCTCCTTTTCTTTGACCCACTGGGTGTGCAGATCTTCATTGTTGGTCATATCCTCTTCAAACCGCTCGTTGGCGACCGTGCAGGCATTTTTAGCATCTTCCAGCTTCTTCTGTTTGCTAGCCAGCTGGAACTCGAGCGACACTACCTTGCGGCGTTCGTTCTCTAGCTCCAACTTGGTCGCCAGCAGCTCAGCATGGGCTCGAGTGGCAACATTGCGCTGCACGATCGCTAACACTTCCATTGTCTTCGCCTTTTGAATCTCTTCCAACCCGCTAGCACACGCACTTCGCGCGGCCTTTCGCCAACCTGCAGTCTCCCTCCTTAAGTTCTCAAGTTGGGCCACCACCCCTTCCAACTTTGCCTTCAACGGCCCCACTTCACCTTTTGCAGCCACCGCCTTTCTCAGAAGGGCCCCGGCTAAGGAGGTCGCCTCTATTTGGGCAGAACACAACCCCCTCAGCAGCTCAGCCTCAGTAAAATTTGCCACAGAGCTCATGGCTGCCTCCTCCACTACTCGTAAGAGGTGATCTGCAGCGGCCCTGGCCTCCTACTCCTACTTCTCCCAGCACCCCAGACACGGCTGGGACATGGTAAAAAGCGGTCTTCAACCAGGCCTCCTCTCCCTCTCCTTGGGGCACCTCAGGGCCAGCTGACCCACTCTCTACTTGCATCTTGGGGCCCATGGCAGTCATGTGCTCTTCTCCCTCTTGGGCCCCTTCACCTTTGTCCCCCTGCACCTCTGGGACAACCACCCTTTCTAGAGTCGCCCCCACTCCTTTCTCCTCTGCCTCCTTCGCCGTCACCTCCTTCCTCTTCTTCAAAGCGGGCTCCTCCTCACTCCTCCTCACTCTCTTTTTCTTCGTCACACCCCCCATCTCCTTGTAGGCCCTCTCCTTCAAAGGATTAATTGGGGGCGGTCGTGGCTCAAATCCACCCAAGTCCTTCTCCCCTAGAGGTTTGGGGCGTGGTCGGATCCTCTCTCGCACTCGGTTTCAGCGGCCGGTTTACCTGTGACTCTTTGAATTTATTGGCCTTGGAGAGAATGGTCCTATCCTCCGCCTCTTGCGCCTCCCTTCTTGCCTCTAATTCCGCCGGTTCGAGGTCTCCACCGATCGGCTGAGGACCCAACCCAGCGACAAACAAGGCCAACGGCTGAACGAGCTCGTCCCATCTGGCACCCTCTTTCTCCCTCCATTCCTTCACTTTCTTCACTCTCTTCTCAGCTGCTGCCCCAAGTTTTGGCTCCACACACTTGGTGGGCACTTTCCAAATTGTGCGCACTCCAACCCCTCCGTTGGCGGACACATAGAACCACTACGGCCTCCACCCCTTTATCGATGACGGCAACCCCGCCACCAGCCCCTTCCCTGTCGTCGCCTGCAAAATGACCCAAGTCTCTTGTTGCCCCGACGCCTTGTAGCACGCAAAAAACTCGTCCACCGTCATGGCCGCCCCCTCGTTCGCCCTTGGCCACGCGCTCACGCAAGCCAGTACAATCTTCCACGCGTTGGGCATTAGTTGACCCGGCGTCACTTCCAACCGGTTTAGGACACCCACTACTACCTCTGGAATCGGCAACCTCAACCCTCCCTTCAACGCCTCCTCGTAGAGGGCAAACTCCCCCAGTCAGGTGTCGGATGGCCTCTCCTTCGTGGACGGCAGCTTCAACTCTATTTCTGCGGGAATCTGGTACCTCTCGCGTATACTCACCAACTCCTTCGCGGTGACGGTCGACTTGTCGGCTTTCGTATGCCAGTGATCTGGCTCAACCTGGCTGATTGGCTGCACAACCGTTATCACCGTGGACGAACGAGGTCGCCCCACCGGCTCCCACTCGCCTCTCCGTCCGGTATTGTTCTGCCAAATCCACAGCATCGTCGTCTTCCAATGGATCAACCCTCGCGGCTGTTCCTTCTTCTTGGGCCATCCCTCTTGTATGTCGGCGAATAGCTTCAGATGCTGGTGTGAGATAGTCTACAAAATGTCGTAAGGGTGTATCACTAGCAACGAAGGAGTTAACACTTGGAACGTTCTGATTTTTTTGCAAAAAGGTAGGTAAAACGGATAATATCAAAAGCCCAAGGCTTGCCCGTATTCCAAGGGTCACAATTAATTTTCGCCAGTTTGAACAATTTTCAACAATCTGCCAAAACTGTCTTTTCAACACCCTAAAATGACCTATCGTTTCACTTTTCGCCTAACGCCTCACCTCCCCCACTACGAGATTCTGCAACGTGTACGACCACGATCCACTACCCCTTTCCCCTTCCCTGTCTATTGCACTTCACTTTATCACGTACCCCGCCGCCTCGCGAGCCCCGCGCCTTACCACCCACCCACCCTTCGTGGTCGGCCACTCCTCATGGTCGGTCCCTCCACTCGGCCACCCTTCGCGGTCGGCCCTCCTCATGGTCGGTCCCTCCACTCGGCCACCTTTCGTGGTCGGCCACTCCTCTCGGTCGGCTTTCACCCCGCTGGTCTCTCACAGCCCTCATTTTCTTCATTATTCCCTTCGTTGGACTAAAGTTGCACTTGGGAATGGGAGACTACTGACATGGGTATGCCCATAAAGACTATAGCCCAGCATTTAGGGCCCAATACATATCTCAAATACTAAGGCCCAACACTGCTGAAGCCCCACATAGCAACAAGAACCAATGACATCAAGACACGTGGCAAGAGAAGGGCAAGTCACATCAGCAGACAAAGATCTACAGAGTTATTGCCACGGCACATCGCCGTTAATGAGGCCCCTTACAGCATTTATTGCAATAACCCCTTTCTGTCGGGACAGCACACCTTCACCCTGAGCAAGGTAAGCTACAGCATAGACTTTCGGCCAAGGTAACAGGTCGGAAAAGACAACGTAATGATTACCAAAGGATATAAGTAGACGTCGAAGACAAGAAAAAGGTTAAGCTTTTCTATCTCTAATCTATCTACACATTCCACTTTTCTCTCTAACTTGCTCGTTGGAGGGTTTGCTGGGGGACTCCCCGTTCCCCGTTGAACTCTTGTGCAGGTTCCCCCGTGGGCTTGGTCATTCGGACACAGGCTCGAGGAGTGTGGATTAGTCCGACCCGTTCCACCAGGAACGAACTGCAACATCATTATGCTTTTCCCATACCTATTAAAATTTGGGCCTATTTGATCATAAACTGATGATAATTAATCATGTGAAATGACATTGGTCTGCAACTTTGGCAGTGACACTTTCTAGCGCGTAGGCTTGTGCATTTAAACACTCTAAAGATAGAATGGTTTGATTTTGTTTTTTTATTTTATTTATAACATTCGTATGTACCCTGCATTAACCAACTGTTTGCTTAGTGTAATATGAATCAAATTGCAACGAGTCATGATAGGTTATGATAAATGCATATATTTGGTGTACCAAATGGCATGTTGAATTTTAGCTCTGTATGATCTGCAAAATGCCATGTTTGTACTAAACTAGAAACAAAGGCTTTCAATTCCAAGCTTCGTGATAAGATAATTGCATCAAAATAAGCATATTATATTATAAGGTCCTATTGCTTCACAGGTCACTTGGACAGGCAGCGCCTGACATCTCTGCATTCATCCGAGCAAAGACAGCTGCTTATCCCATATTTGAGATGATAGAACGAAACACAATAAGCAAAACGAGCTTGAAAACCAGCAGGAAACTAGTCAATCATGAAGGCCATATCCAATTCAAGGATGTATGCTTTAGCTACCCATCTCGTCCTGATGTTATGATATTCAACAAGCTGTGTCTTGACATACCTTCTGGGAAGATTGTAGCCCTTGTGGGAGGAAGTGGGTCGGGAAAGAGCACGGTTATATCTTTGATTGAGCGTTTCTATGAGCCCATCTCTGGACAGATACTATTAGATGGAACCAATATCAGAGAGCTTGACCTCCAGTGGCTCAGGCAACAGATTGGGTTGGTTAATCAAGAGCCTGCACTTTTTGCTACAACCATTAGGGAGAACATTCTCTATGGGAAAGACGATGCCTCCCCCGAAGAGATTACACGTGCTGTGAAACTTTCGGAGGCAATCACTTTCATCAACAACCTTCCTGATAGATTGGAAACCCAGGTATATGGAACTGTTGATATATATATACATGAAATTTGGAAATTGACACTGTAAAGTTAGCAGGTTGTGATCTTAATCTTTAAAGATGTGTTTGGATCTAGAATTTGGGGAGAGATTTGGAGAGGGAAAGGAAAAGAAAAGGGAAATGTGACAAAAGTTTATCTTCTATTTCATTCACTTTTCTTTTCTTAATTCCTTTCCCTCTACAAATCCTTCCTCAAATCTTTGGTCCAAACATTGCCTAAGAGAACATTAGGATAGGAGGATTTTTATTTTTTGGGTGAAAGGAGTAACAATTGAACTTCATTTGCAGGTGGGTGAAAGGGGAATACAATTATCGGGTGGACAGAAGCAGAGAATTGCAATATCACGAGCAATAGTAAAGAATCCTTCAATACTTCTGCTGGATGAAGCTACAAGCGCTCTTGACGCGGGGTCTGAGAAGAGTGTTCAGGAGGCACTTGATCGTGTGATGGTAGGACGGACAACTATTGTTGTGGCCCATCGGCTTTCTACTGTTAGAAATGCAGATGTAATAGCTGTTGTTCAAGGTGGAAAGATAGTGGAGACCGGGAGTCATGATCAGCTCATTTCGAAACCAAATAGTGCTTATGCATCACTTATTCAACTCCAAGAGGCAGCTTCCTTGCATTGCCTCCCTTCCCATGGACCTGCTTTGGGACGGCCACTCAGGTATATACATTAAATTTCTGAAATAATATCAATTCTTTAGATGTTACATTTGCATTAAACAGAAATGGAGGGCATTTATTCTCCATTTGGTATTAGTGGCTAAATCTTCAAAATTATTTTTAAAATGTTGCACAGAAATTACGTTAGTGGTGCAAGGAAGACCAAGCTATGTTGACCGCATACTCACTCGTGCAAGGAAGACCAAGCAAATGGAGAAATTTGTCTTTCTTACTTCGTTTCATATTTACATTTAGAGTCAGCTAAATTTTCCAAAATATGCTGTTTGCTGCCGTTACATACAATGGCAGTCTTAATGCATGAGGTTCCCCATACTGTGGGGTCTGGGGATTGTCAGATGTACTACTTTATCAAAAATACCAACATCAATACTCAAAATTGTACATGTCCAATGCAAATTGTTATGATGTTTCTCCCAAAGATTCCATTTTCTAGTGAAACAAAAGAATACTGTTGCTTTTCAAATAAAGCAACTTTAACATACATAACACTAATTTCCTGAAAAATCTGACTAAGTATCAAAATCTTGTTTACTTGTTTTATTTTTATAGCATTAAATATTCTCGTGAATTGTCGCGCACAACAAGCCGCGACACAAGCTTTCACTCTGATAAGGTGTCGGTTGGTCGAATTGGAGTTGATGGTTTGGAGATTGTTAATCCACCACGTGTGTCGAATGGAAGATTGTATTTGATGGTGGGTCCTGACTGGATGTATGGGGTTTCTGGCACAATTTGTGCACTCATTGCTGGAGCACAGGTGCCTCTTTTCGCCCTTGGTGTCACTCAGGCTCTTGTATCATACTACATGGACTGGGACATAACATGCCGTGAAGTCAAGAAGATCACAGTCCTCTTCTGTGGAGGTGCTTTCATAACTGTCATTGTTCATGTGATCGCACATCTCTCCTTTGGAATCATGGGAGAGCGGCTTACTCTTCGCGTGCGAGAAATGATGTTTTCTGGTAAATTTGACAATAGCCATATTTGCTCCTTGTATCCCTATTGTTCCCTTTATAAAAAGATTTTTTTATGTATGAAGAGGTATTTGGATGAACACAATATTGTTTTAAAAATTGAAGTACCAATGTTTTCAAACATGGAAAATTATTTTTCACATTGAATTCATCTTCCCTTATTGCCTAGATGATGAATTGGTGCCTTTATATGGGTGATGGAAACCAAAAATACTGGTTTATACCCTTACATTTATGAAGTTAAAATAGTCCTTTGTTTATTTCTTGAAGAATTTATTTTGTTTTTCTTGATTTTCTTCTGTATTTGGTTGCAGCCATTTTGAGAAATGAGATTGGATGGTTTGATGACACAAACAACACAAGTTCCATGCTCGCATCTCGTTTAGAGAGTGATGCAACTTTGTTGCGTACTGTAGTTGTTGATCGCTCTACAGTTCTCATAGAGAATGTCGGTCTGGTTGTTACCTCATTCACCATTGCCTTCATTTTGAACTGGAGGCTCATGCTTGTTGTCATGGCCACATATCCACTGATCATTAGCGGTCACATAAGCGAGGTTTCCTCCTCCCTTCAATTTTAGCTTGCAGATTAAAATTGATCATTGGTATTTGAAAGCTTTATCACTAATTTGTTTGTTTGTTTGGTATTTTTTTTTTTTTTAAGTTACGGGAAAATCCTTCTCACCTTTTCATAAGTCTAAGGCAGCGCTCTATTGCAGAGATCATTAGAGTGTTCTGTTAGTTGTTTCGAGCGAGAAGACTATAACTTGAAAATTTATCCTGACCTCTTAAGACAAGTTTCACATAAATCAGGATTCACACAACAAAAGAGTATTAAATCAATACTAAATATTAATTTGACAACTTGAAATCTAACCCCTATTAACTTGTATGTTCAGATATTTATGGCATCAATAGCCTAGATGTTTTGCCAAACCTACTCCATTAATGCCCCCAAAAAGTGGAGAAAGTACTTTAGCTAATGGATAGATTACCATCAAGTTAAGACCGTGTATTTTTGTTTATTATTTATAGAGAGATTGATTGATAAGTCCAATGTTTTGAACTTATAATTTATATAATTTTATATTTTTTTATGATTTATTTAATTTTTTTTTATTTTTTTTTATGTATAATGGCTCATTTACTCGTTACATTAGAGTGTCATATTTGAAAAAATATACTAAAAAATTTTTTAGTATCACATCAAACCCGTCATAATACAGTATCACATTTGAGAAAAATATTAAATAGTTTTTAATTTTTTAAATATCACATTATACTCGTTACGTTGGAGTGTCACATGTCATGTTTGGAAAAAGTACATAGAGTATTTCATCATACCCGCTACGTTGTCACATTTGAGAAAAATATACTAATGTGTTTTTATTTTTTTTGAAGTGTCACATCATACCCACCACGTTATCACATTAGGAAAAATTACACTAAAGAGTTTTTTTTTTTTTTTTTTTTTG
>NW_021028376.1:382406-446450 GCF_004153795.1 Camellia sinensis | reverse complement strand
TATTGGGAAAGAAATAAAGTTTTAGCCAGTTTAGATATAAAAAATACAAATTATAGGATTATCTCAGCACAAATAGATCATACGCCAGCAGATATAGAAGAATTTAGAATACAGATTAAAGAGTTACTAGATTTAGGAGTAATTAGACCTAGTAATAGCCCGCATAGGAGCGTCGCATTTATGGTTAGAAATCATGCAGAAATAAAGAGAGGAAAAGCTAGAATGGTTATAAATTATAAAAGATTAAATGACAATGCAGAAGATGATAAATATAATATACCAGATAAAGATCAACTCATAAATAGAATACAGACAACAAAAATATTTATCAAATTTGATTGCAAGTCAGGATTTTGACAGATAAAAATGGAAAAGGAAAGCATATCATGGATAACCTTTTGTTGCCCACAAGGACATTATGAGTGGCTAGTCATGCCTTTTGGACTAAAAAATGCACCTTCCATATTTCAACATAAGATGGATAACATATTTAATAAATATAGTTTTATACTGGTATATATAGATGATGTATTAGTATTTAGTCCAGATAAAAATAGTCACATAGATCATTTATATATGGCATTAGAAGAATTCATAAATAATGGAATAATAATTAGCAAGAAAAAGATGGTATTAAATAAGCTTCATATAGAATTTTTAGGAATGGAGTTAGGAAATGGAAAAATTAGGTTACAACCTCACATAGTTAAGAAAATTTTAGATTATCCAGATAAATTAAAAGATACAAAACAACTTCAATCATTTTAAAAATTTTAAATTATGCACGGATGTATATTTCTAACCTTAGTAAGATAATAGGACCCCTATATAGTAAGACCACACCCACGGGACAAAAATATTTTAATCAACAAGATATAACTCTAGTTAGAAAAATTAAAGACATTTGTAGAAATTTACCAGACTTACAACTTCCCTTAGAATCAAAATATATAGTCGTAGAAACAGACGCAAGTCAATTAGGATGAGGAACAATATTATTAGCTAAACTTAGTACGTATGATAGTAAAAATAAAGAACGCATTTGTAGATATAGTTCTGAAAAATTTAAAGAAAAAGACACGACCATGACCAGCCTAGATTTTAAAATATTGGGAGTAGTATATGCAATAAACAAATTTAGATTACTTTTGCACAAACCCTTTACAATTAGGACAGACTGTGAAGCTATAGTTAGATTTCATAATAAACTTAACGAGTGCAAATTAAGTACCAGAAGATGGGCAAAATTTTTAGACTGTATAATAGGACAAGGATATAAAGTAGAATTTGAACATATTAAGGGGAGTGATAATAAGTTAACAGATTGGCTAAGTAGGAAAATTTATTCACAAAAAGAAAATAACCAGTTTAATTTTTGTGCAAATAATGGAAAACAGCAAAACCATGAACTTTGGGGGATTCCTCTTTCCATTCATGAAGGCAGAAACAAGTTCAGACCATTAACAGGAATTGAGCTAGACCCAGTTCAACAGTGTCTTCTAGATAACCTTTGGAACAATCGTAACCACCCAGCTAAACGTCTGTCAGCCTTAAACTCTTTTAGTATATATTTTTCAAAAATCCAAAATAAACCTTTGTCTAAAAGTTTTTCTTTCTATGTAGTAGCTAAAGGAACCAAGTCTGGTATTTACCATGACTGGATAGAAGTTGAACCCTCAGTTAAAAAATTTCCCACACCTCAGTATAAAAGATTTTATGATTTCGAGTCAGCCAGTACCTATGCCCGAAGACAAATAGGAACCAGTTACTTTATCAGCCAGATAACTAAAGATTACCTGGACATATTAGGCAAGATGCAGTCAACCATTCTTGCTACTAGTGGAGTTCCAGTTAGCCAGATAATTGGAAGCAGTAGTACAAAAAGTAGTATTAATAGTCTTCAGATAGATTCTCAAAATCCTCTCCAAATGTGCAGACATTGTGAAGGCCTTACCAAAAACCTTTGGAACAATCGTAACCACCCAGCTAAACGTCTGTCAGCCTTAAACTCTTTTAGTATATATTTTTCAAAAATCCAAAATAAACCTTTGTCTAAAAGTTTTTCTTTCTATGTAGTAGCTAAAGGAACCAAGCCTGGTATTTACCATGACTGGATAGAAGTTGAACCCTCAGTTAAAAAATTTCCCACACCTCAGTATAAAGGATTTTATGATTTCGAGTCAGCCAGTACCTATGCCCGAAGACAAATAGGAACCAGTTACTTTATCAGCCAGATAGCTAAAGATTACCTGGACACATTAGGCAAGATGCAGTCAACCATTCTTGCTACTAGTGGAGTTCCAGTTAGCCAGATAATTGGAAGCAGTAGTACGAAAAGTAGTATTAATAGTCTTCAGATAGATTCTCAAAATCCTCTCCAAATGTGCAGACATTGTGAAGGCCTTACCAAAAATTTCAAGAAAATTATGGATAAAGGCAAAAACGTCAGGGAAGAGCTAAACCAGCTCCGAGACGAAGAAAAACAATTAAGAGCAACTATTCGAACCCTAACCAACCAGCTTAAAAAATTAGCTCCAGGAAAAGCTACTGCCCCCTTTCTTAACCCAAAAATCAAACAACTCACCAGTGAGGAATTTGAACAATCGAGTGCTAGAATGTATTTCATCCTGCATTCTATCATTCGATCTTTTTGTGAGAAAAGCCAAGAAATAGAGGACCTTAAACCTCATATATACACCTTCGCCGAAGAAAGCAGAAATAGTGAGTTAGTCACTATACAACAGTTTCTTCAGAACCTCTTCATAGCAGGAGTTCACTGCCCTGGCATAGCTTATCAATGGACTTATCTCTATGAAGATGAAGAGCAGCTTGCTTAGAAGAGGAAAGATGTATGGATAGGCCAGAAGATTTTGGTCGATGCCAATGTAATTTAGATTTCAGCATCTGCATTTGCCAGATAAATCTAACAACGTTCAAACCATTGGAGATAGAGATTAGAGGCAAAACGCGTTATCTAACGACCTTACAATTGTTAGATTACGACTTTGTCTCTAGAATAATTTTTTCAGATCCAAATCAGACAAATAGCTTTGGAAATAAACTTGATAGCAGGCTACCAGAGTGGAAAGAAATAAGGTGCATCCCAACCAAGCATAAAATGTACCTCAGAAGAACCTCAACATTTCCGGGATACCCAGGACTTCTCAATCGGAGACCCTGGCCATGCAGAAAATTTTCACTCAGAGATTTGCTCAATAAATGGAGGAAATTCGCTAATAATCCTCTATTAGCATATAATGGAAATTATGGACATCTAGTTTGTGAAGATAGAAATCAGAAGATATACTGTAACCTAGCTATCCCAGGATATCCCTTTAGCAAAGAAACATTCGTTAATGAAAGTCAGTATCGTAGCTATCAACATAGCGTCTCTCATGAGTCACCACTAATGGGAGAAGATGACCAAGATAATCAATGGGAAGATGAACCAGCCATGGGGGATGATTTTTACGACCAACTTTTAGCGGCAGACCTGAACAATCTCTCAGATAGAATGTATGGTTAAAAAAAAAAAAGCCGTGCACACCATAAAACCATGAGAGACTTATGAGAGATCTTGGTCATCTCCCATGGCTGGTTCATCTTCCCATTGATTATCATGGTCATCTTCTCCCATTAGTGGTGACTCATAAGAGACGTTATGCTGATAGTTAGGGTACTGACTTTCATCAACGAATGTTTCTTTGCTGAAGGGATATTCTGGGATAGCTAGGTTACAGTATATCTTCTGATTTCTATCTTCGCAAACTAGATGTCCATAACTTCCATTATATGCAAATAGAGGATTATTAGCGAATTTCCTCCATTTATTGAGCAAATCTCTGAATGAAAATTTTCTGCACAGCCAGGGTCTCCGATTGAGAAGCCCTGGGTATCCCGGAAATGTTGAGGTTCCTCTGAGATACATTTTATGCTTGGCTGGGATGCACCTTATTTCTTTCCACTCTGGTAGCCTGCTATCAATTAATGCTTCTACATATGGATGATGCTCTTCCATTACGCAAAGTACTGAATGAGCAAGTTTATTTCCAAAGCTATCTGTCTGATCTGGATCTGAAAAAATTATTCTAGAGACAAAGCCGTAATCTAACAATTGTGAGGTCGTTAGATAACGCGTTTTGCCTCTAATGTCTATCTCCAATGGTTCGAACGTTGCTAGATTTATCTGGCAAATGCAGATGCTGAAATCTAAATTACACTGGCATCGACCAAAATCTTCTGGCCTGTCCATACATCTTTCCTCTTCTAAGCAGGGCTGCTCTTTATCTTCGTAGAGATAAGTCCATTGATAAGCTATGCCAAGGCAGTGAACTCCTGCTATGGAGAGGTTCTGAAGAAACTGTTGTATAGTGACTAACTCACTATTTCTGCTTTCTTCGGCTAAGGTGTATATATGGGGTTTGAGGTCTTCTATTTCTTGACTTTTCTCACCAAAAGATCGAATGATAGAATGCCTGAAGAAATACATTCTAGCACTCGATTGTTCAAATCAATGTCTTAAAAACCGGACCGGTGAGCGAACCGGAAAAGGGATCGGGTGGACGGGTCACCGGTTCAACCCGACGGTTGAACTGGAATCGAACCGTGACGTAATAAATATATTAAAATTATATTTAATTAAAAATATAAGTAATAAAATTATAAATTAAAAATATTAAATTATCTTAAATATTTATCTTATTAATATTCCCTCCATATGATTTTAATTCAAATAATTTGATTGAAAGAAGAGCAAAGATTTTGAAGGGATATCAAAATTTCAATATTCCCTCCAATACATTTAACTGAATCCTACATGGATTTCTTGAGTTTTTTTGAAAGAATTTTTTTCTTATAAATAAGTGAAGACTTTCACAATAATTTCATCAAGTTCTTAATGGGATTCCTCACAAGAGGAGACCCTTGAAAAAGAGTTTCAAATTAAAATTTTCTTATATTCTTATATATATATATATATATAAAGAAAGAAAGAAAGAAAAGAAAGAAAAAAAAAAATTTCCGATCCGGATCAACCCGACGAACCGGCTCCGGGTCGACCGGCTCGCCAGTCCAACCGTCGGTTTTTCCGATTCTCCTTAAAAACGCCGGTTTTCATTTCTGGCCGGTTTAGAGGGTCCATCCGGACCGGAATCCCGACCGGTCAACGGTTCAACCGGTCGAACCGGCCGGTCCGGTCCGATTTTCAAAACCTTGGTTCAAATTCCTCACTGGTGAGTTGTCTGATTTCTAGGTTAGGAAATGGGGCAGCAGCTTTTCCTGGAGCTAATTTTTTAAGCTGGTTGGTTAGGGTTCGAATAGTTGTTCTCAATTGTTTTTCTTCGTCTCGGAGCTGGTCTAGCTCTTCACTGACCTTTTTCCTATATCCATAATTTTCTTGAAATTTCTAGTAAGGCCTTCACAATGTCTGCACATTTGGAGAGGATTTTGAGAATCTATCTGAAGACTATTACTACTACTTCCCGTACTGCTGCTTCCAATTATCTGGCTAACTGGAACTCCACTAGTAGCAAGAATGGTTGACTGCATCTTGCCCAATGTGTCCAGGTAATCTTTAGCTGTCTGGCTGATAAAGTAACTGGTTCTTATTTGTCTTCGGGCATAGGTACTGGCTGACTTGAAATCATAAAATCCTTTATACTGAGGTGTGGGAAATTTTTAACTAAGGGTTCAACTTTTATCCAGTCATAGTAAATACCAAGCTTGGTTCCTTTAGCTACTACATAGAAAGAAAAACTTTTAGGCAAAGGTTTATTTTGGATTTTTGAAAAATATATACTAAGAGAGTTTAAGGCTGACAAACGTTTAGCTGGGTGGTTATGACTATTCGAAAGGTTATCTAGAAGACACTGTTGAACTAGATTTAGCTCAAATCCTGTTAATGGTCTGAACTTGTTTCTGCCTTCATGAATGAGAAGAACAATCCCCCAAAGTTCATGGTTTTGTTGTTCTCCATTATCTGCACAAAAATTAAACTAGTTATTTTCTTTTTCTAAATAAATTTTCCTACTTAACCAATCTGTTAAACTATTATCACTCCCCTTAATATGTTCAAATTCTACTTTATATCCTTGTCCTATTATACAGTCTAAAAATTTTGCCCATCTTCTGGTACTTAATTTGCGCTCGTTAAGTTTATTATGAAATCTAACTATAGCTTCACAGTCTGTCCTAATTGTAAAGGGTTTGTGCAAAAATAATCTAAATTTGTTTATTGCATATACTACTCCTAATATTTTAAAATTTAGGCTGGTCATAGTCGTGTCTTTTTCTTTAAATTTCTCAGAACTATATTTACAAATACGTTCTTTATTTTTACTATCATACTTACTAGGTTTAGCTAATAATATTGTTCCCCATCCTAATTGACTTGCGTCTGTCTCTACAACTATATATTCTGATTCTAAGGGAAGTTGTAGGTCTGGTAAATTTCTACAATTGTCTTTAATTTTTTTAACTAGAGCTATATCTTCTTGATTGAAATATTTTTGTCCTGTGGGTGTGGTCTTACTATATAGGGGTCCTATTATCTTACTAAGGTTAGGAATATACATCTGTGCATAATTTAAAATTTCTAAAAACGATTGAAGTTGTTTTGTATCTTCTAATTTATCTGGATAATCTAAAATTTTCTTAACTATGTGAGGTTGTAACCTAATTTTTCCATCTCCTAACTCCATTCCTAAAAATTCTATATAAGGTTTATTTAATACCATCTTTTTCTTGCTAATTATTATTCCATTATTTATGAATTCTTCTAATGCTATATATAAATGATCTATGTGACTATTTTTATCTGGACTAAATACTAATACGTCATCTATATATACCAGTATAAAACTATATTTATTAAATATGCTATCTATCTTACGCTGAAATATGAAAGGTGCATTTTTTATTCCAAAAGGCATGACTAGCCACTCATAATGTCCTTGTGGGCAACAAAAGGTTGTCCATGGTATGCTTTCCTTCTCCATTTTTATCTGCCAAAATCTTGACTTGCAATCAAATTTGCTAAATATTTTTGCTGTCTATATTCTATTTATGAGTTGATCTTTATCTGGTATGTTATATTTATCATCTTCTGTATTATCATTTAATCTTTTATAATTTATAACCATTCTAGCTTTTCCTCTCTTTATTTCTGCATAATTTCTAACCATAAATGCGGCGCTCCTATGCGGGCTATTACTAGGTCTAATTACTCCTAAATCTAGTAACTCCTTAATTTGTTTCTAAATTCTTCTGTATCTGCTGGCGTATGATCTATTTGTGCTGATGTAATCCTATAATCTTTATTTTTTATATCTAAACTGGCTAAAACTTTATTTCTTTCCCAATATTTCATGGGTTTTTCTTCTAATATTTCTGTTGTTTCAGCTAATCTTATTATTTCATCTACATCATTTTATGTTCTTTTGTATACTGGTTTTTTCTTTAATTTTTCTATTTTTGCGAAGATCAATTCTAGGTTAACAATTTGTTGAAAATCTTCGAGGTTCCAATAGTCACTATTTTTTTCGAAATCAAACTGTGATATCCCTGTTTCGTAATATGTTAATTGGTCCTTAATATAAGCATGATTATGTGTTTAATATGATTTTGTGAGCCATTATGTGAAAATATGTGGTTTTGAATTTCTATCTGTTCACCGTAGGAATATCTGTTTGATTATCTGCTTTGAAAATTAAATTGAAGGCCTTATCGGCCACAAAACCTGAAATTGATTGCGCCATTGTGATTAGCGTAATTTTTAGAGCCTACGGTGAAATTTAATTGGAGATTGATTCAGATCAGAATTAATTGATTTAATTGATGAATTAGTGCCCAATTACTTTATTATTATTATATTGGAATTAGTGGGATTTCTTGTAATGGGGCACTACACCCTCAAATTCCCTCTTTAGTTTATTTTGGCTGATTTTTGACTCTAAGAGTAGAAAGAGGGTCGGCTAGAATGGGTAAGAGAAGAAGAATTGTGTTTGGCTCAAGTTTGTGAAGAATTAGAGGATCAAACTCAAGAATTTGCTATAGATTTGAAGAATTAAGCTCCTAGGTAAGTGAATTCATGAGTTTAATTTTGTAAATTGTGAATTCAAGTTTGAATAATTGTCAAGAACATGGATTAAATTGATTATGAGAAAATTGAGTTGATTTTGTTGTATTTGAAGTCATTAGAGGCATGCATGTAGGAAATTGCTATAAATTTCTATGTTTAAGCATAAATTGTGTAATCCATGATGAATCTTGTTTGAAATCCATGTATTTGATCATCTCTTCACCAAGTAAATTGAGAATAATGAATATCTCTCACATGCAAGTGTAGATCATGGAGGTGTGAGCTTTGCATGTTTGAATTTGATGTGTTGGTGATGAGTTTGGGTTAATTTGAGGCATGCATGTGATTAAATTGTAAAATTGAGCTTCATTGTGTTGTAATTTGGTGTTTATATCATGTTAGAATATGTATATGTGAAGTTTGAGCCAAAATCATGCATTTGGAACCTTTGAACATCAAATTGAAGCTCAAGAACATGTTCTGGATTTTCTAGAATTTTGATGTCCGCTCGAGCGGGGAAACCGTCGCTCGAGTGTGAAATTCGTGTTCCCAATATTTTCTACAGACATGGTTTCTGCTCGAACGGGTAAGTTTACGCTCGAGCGGGGAGCCATGTAGAGAGGCCTTCCGCTCGAGCGCCATAGTTTGCGATCGAGTGTAATTTTGATGCATCCAGTACTTTTACAGGCCTCAAGGGTCCGCTTGAGCAGGGAAGTCCACGCTCGAACGGGGACCCTACTTTCTGAAATTTTGAAAAGACATCCTATGTTTCGTTTTCTGTTCTCTTTCACTTCTAAGTACTCTTAGGCATGCATTGAGCATTGTAATTGAGTTAAAGAGATAAGAATGAAGCCTAAAGAGGAAAATGTGAATTTAGAACGGATTGAATTGTTTGTGACCCTTTTGTGTTCATGGAATGTGTAGGGTCGAGCTCCAGGGCAAACCAACCAACCGATCACTGTGAGTAATATCGATATTTTAAAGTTGTCACTTGTCCAATTGCTTATCTCCTTATAAGCCTTATAAGTTTGCTAGTTTGAATTACGGACAAATGTTGATATGAATAAATGAATGGGCCAGAGGCCAATTTGACATGAATGAATGGGCCAGAGGTCTGTTTGACATGAATGAATGGGCCAGAGGCCAGTTTGACATGAATGAAAGTTGAATAGGCCAAAGGCCAGTTTGACATGAAAATCTGAATGGGCCAAAAGCCAGTTTGACAAATGGAAGATAAATGCGCCAAAGGCCAGTATGTTTGGAACCATAGTCACTTGACTGAAATTGTGTGTATATATATGTTAAATAGAAATACGAATTGGGCCCAAGGCCGTTTGAAGCATGTTGTCCTACATACCGGTTGTATAACTCTTTTATTTGATATTATTCACTGGGCTATCGCTTACGCTCATTCATGTGTTTGTAGGTGAGCCAAGAGAAGTCCAAACCCAGCCCCAGTGAAGTATGTGTGAAACAACAAAGGTTTTGAAGAGTCAGCCCTTGCGTCTCACGCACGAGACTCATCTTCACCTTTTTGTCATTTTGTTTTATGTTGTCATGTTGGCGAAGTCTTTGAACATGTCTGTATATAGTTTTCATGAGTTGACTTAGTTTTGGGCGATCCTGTCTGTACAGAACTTTATGGTACTGTACTTCTGTTGTGAGTTATTAATGTACATATGTATGGTTTGTTATGATGTACCATGTAAGCACAGCTTTATAGACAAAGTTTTAAATTGCTTCCGTTTGGCCCCCGTTAACTCTGTTAAAATTGGTTTGGTTTGGTTTGAGGTCGTAGGTAATCTCATGATTACTGGCCGGTTATGTCCTTAACCCATGGGAGCGAGTTCGGGTCATGACACAAACTCTTCTAAATCTTCTAAATTTTCTATGTTTAAATTTTCTAAAGAAGTATTTGTTATCTCATCAGGTATATACTTTTGGGCTAGCTCGGGAAAAATATTTCTACTAGGAAATAAAAAACTAGCGGGAACTGAATCTACTCCTATGGTACCACCACGCTTCGCACGTAATTCTGATGAATGGGCTATGGGGCTAAGGGCATACGATGTGGGTGTATGTACAGTTCGTTTGAAGAAACTAATGTTGTTTTGGTTGATAAACATGCTGCCCTGTAAACTAAGTATGAAGTTAAGTCCTAAGATGAAAGGATGATTTTGTCGAGTATTTCCAATCCAAACATGAGGTAAAGGGAACCATTCTATATGTTGATCTTGAGAACCTAGGTGATGAAAACTAATCTGTGCTCCGTTGATGCAATGTGTATATGTCTATTTAGTTCCATCAGCTATACTGACTAAAGCTAGGGTTGTTAAAGCTGTGCTCCATCCTGGTGGAACTATGTGTTGTTCAATGTATGATTTACTGCCTCCTGTATCTATCATGGCATCTATACTAAGGGTTTTTTCTACAAATTTAATTACACAAGAGATCTCAACTAAATTTGGTTTGGGTATAACAGGGTAATTAAATGGTAAGTAAGCATTATCTAACTGTGTTTGGGAATACTGACTAAAGGGTTGAGAATCAACTAAGTTGACTAATTCTAAAGAATTCATATGTTCTTCAACGGGTTTATCTTTTAAAAGGTACTTAATATGAAATTGTTCTAGCTGCTGTTTAAGCTGACTATTTTCTGCTTCTAAACATTCTATGTCAAAATTGGCTTTAGTTTCTACCTCTCGTATTTGTAACTTAAGTTCTCTTACTTGTATTTCTATTTCTCTAATTGTTAGGTGTAATTCTTTGCTTTCTAAACTACGATCTTCTAGCATCTCGTTGTTATTTCCTAATGTTATCTTGTGGGTCATGTTTAATTTTTCTAGACAAATTACACAATAGGTTATACTGCATAATAAACACTGAGCTTTCTTATCTTTAGCTGGAAACCAATTACAATAACTGCATCTAGTGGTATCAAATCCTAGTCCTATTTGAAAATTATGCTGACATTCAGTATCTGCATTGCATTCCATCATAAAGAAAGTATCATGAGAAGAGGGCGTTCCGATTTTTTGGTTAAGTTGTCCTAAAAGATTATTTACGTCTGTATCACTTTCTGAATCACTATCTGAACTTATGGCTTCGATTTGATATTCATAGTCATTGACTATGCTATACACTTCTGAATCATCACTATTTATGCTAACTATATCTTCTTCTAAGTCTTCTATTATATGTAGTCTTTCTATCTGTTTATTAGTATTAGGCCTTTGTCTTTTTGGGCAGGCTTTTGCAAAATGATTGGGTTCTTTACATATAAAACAATTGCATTTTTTACTGTTGGGTTTTTTAACACATCTTTGTTTTCTTTTATCTTTTTCTTCTTTAGGTAGTCGCTTATAATTTATCCTATTAAAAGTTCTACTTTTTCTAATGAATTTATATTTTTTCCATGGTTTTCTATATTTTTTCTTCCAATATTTTTCTTTTCTATATTTTCCATATTTTTTGTATTTTTTCCTATTATATTTATCTTCATATTGCTGAGGAGTATATATTACACTGCTACAAAAATCATAACTTTGTTTTTTCAAATTTTTCTCTATTTTAACTTCTATACATTTTTCTCTGAGCTTATGAAATGTATAAACTATTCTAGGTCCTATTCCTAAGGTTCCTCTTATTTTTACTTCTCCTGAGGCTATTTTTGCTGGTAAATTTGCATAATAAATTGACCAATTATTTTCTATCTCTCTTCTTAGCACTCCGGGTAGTTTTCTAAAATATTTATATCCTATTTCTTCATCAAAACTTTTTCCAGTTCTAGCTGCTATGGCTAAGTATTCTTTACTAAAGGGTATAATATATTTCCAACTTCCTAATATTATCTGATCTAACTCAGTTAATGCTATACTTTGAGTATAATCATTTCTCCTAGAAGGGTCATATCCTATAAGTATTTCTTTTATAAAACTAGTAAAATTCCATGGGTTATCTCCTAGTCTTTTAAGCTGTCTAATTGTCTCCTCATATTTTCCTTTAAAGTTTAAATAAATATTAAAAGCTGAATCTCCTAAAAGTGTTTCCATATATTCCCACATATCAGTTGATTCAAAGGGATTACTCATCCATGCTTTTACCACATCTTTTTCCCATTTTTCTTTTACTTCTTGCCATATCTAAGGGTCGAATCTGGCTAAATCTAAAAGGGCTCCTTAGTTATTGGTTGGCTGTAATTGTATACTCATATCTGGTTGTCTACGCTTTCCATGAAACCTATAACTTTTGCTTGAGTCTGCCTTAGTTCGCCCTGAACTAGCTAATGGTCTTCTTGCTCCTACTGCATAAGGCATTGGTTCTACGAGATCTTCTACAGTTGGTTGTGGGTTACTAGTTCCTAAGCTTTTTCTATTCATATAAAAAGTATTTTCTAAATTAGATTGTTTTGGCATTCTAAATATTTTGCTAGGATGTATTTTATCTTCTATGATATCATCTACATATTCAGTATGAAATTCTTGGTCTAAAAATGACACTGCTTCATCATGGGTATCTCCTCTAGCTAAGTATTCATAATATCTAGTATCTAATATTTTATCCATGTCGCCTAGGGTGAAATTTTCTAAATCTATCTCATCAATATTATATATCTTATTTGGTGATATGGTTTTTTCCTCTGTCATTACATAAAGCTGATTTATGCCATTATGATTATCTTGATTTTCTTCCCTATCTATACTGCTAAATTCATCATCTTCAGATTTTTCTGGTGCTACATACGTATATTGAGTAAATCTTACTGCATAGCTTCCATTTGCTTTTTTTTAAATAATCTGGTAATCCCTATTAGCTTTTTTTATCA
This sequence comes from Camellia sinensis, assembly GCF_004153795.1. Lineage (NCBI taxonomy): Eukaryota > Viridiplantae > Streptophyta > Magnoliopsida > Ericales > Theaceae > Camellia > Camellia sinensis. The sequence goes on along the minus strand of NW_021028376.1, from coordinate 433,548 downwards.
CTACTCATAAACTAAGACCTTATTAGTTGTTCTAAAATTTCTAATTTCTGTTTTAAATTATCTTGAATTTGGTTGATTTGTTCTATTTGTTTAGCTATTTGATTTATCTGACTATGAATTTTTTCAATTAGTTGCTTGAATTCTAACTCTATTTGCTTTGAACTGCTATTATTTATAGCTGAAATTAAAGTTTCTATTTCTAGCTTAGTGGAAAATTTTTCTAAATTTAAATATGTTCGTTTTTGTAAAATTGAACTACACTGGTCTTGGATATAATCTAATTTTTTATCTTGATCTTTAATTATACTACGATTATCACGGAGATGATCTATAGATGAAATAAAAAGATTACTAATTTTATCTATGTCCTTTTTAATATTTTCTGCAAAATTAATCTGATAATCTACAATACTATTTAACTGAGGATTATGTTCATTATGAAGCTGATGTGTAAAAGTATCTTCAAAATTACAACGAAATTTATTTTTATCTATATTAAGTCGATTGTTATGATTGCTGAGTTCTAAATGTCACGAACCCATTCCACCCTAGTAGAATGGTGCCGTGATGGCCAGTAATCCGAGATTACCAAAGGCCAACTTTCAAAGAGATTCACACAATCAGAGTATACATATGGGGCCTACATGTGTGGAAGCAATAAATTTAAATCTAATTAGTCCATAAGAGCTGTGCATAGATTAAATGAAATGACATACATCTTATCAATGTCTTACAACTTGAATACAAATAAAATAAGTACATAATACATCTTGATCAAAAGGTTTCTCAAGTCGACATAAACAAAAGAAGTAAACTACAAGCCAAGAAGCATGATCTTCAAGATGCTATAAAAATGCGAATCCAAAACAAGTTGCAAATAATCATCTAGGCATCGCCGCTTTCTTGCTCATCACCTACATATATATAAGGAGAGGGTGAGCTTATATACTCAGTGAATGATATTAGTAATAAAGGGTTAAATGAATGATATCCGAGACCTTTGTCAAAACAATACATATGATAACTTGTACAAAATCAAGGGATGAACCAAATTCATCTATCAAGTCTTTCAAAAGTTCTTGGATGTTAATAACATCTACATAATACCAAGCGATGACATTCCGGACAAATAAATCCACGCGGAAAACCGTTAGTGGCAAAACAAGGATGCAATTGCATTATAGTCCCCTGGCACTAAGGACTTTCAAAACAAGGGTGCAGTTGCTTTATAGTCTCCTGGCACTAAGGACTTACAAAACAAGGGTGCAATTGCATTATAGTCCCCTAGCACTAAGGACTTTCCCAGAATGTCATCAAAACAAGATAATACTAGATACAAAACTAGGGATAATCATTCATGCTCAATCAAATACTTTTCCAAAACGAAGCAAGACTTTATCAAAACTTATAACATAACTTTATTAAAAATATCACTCGCATAGTTCTTCAAACGTCGGGGTTAAAGCAAGGGTCCAAGTCCTACAAACACATAATAAAGTCTACTGAATGCACTTCAAGAAGACAATAAGAGATGTCCCAAGATGGGTATGAATGCATTCTTAAAACAAGCTTTTCCTGAGTGTAAATGATCTTGGCATTCCTTCAAAACTAAGTCGGACCAAAACAAAACACTGTTTCTCCTTTAAAACACTATTTTTCATCTCGGGGAAAACGTGCTGGGTACCAACCAGGTCTTGGCCGAGGTCCCACACCTCTTAGCCGAGGTATGGTCCTGATGACCACGTTCGGGGAAACGAAGTCTAGGGAAAAACTGGGTTTTCCCTTGAAGGACATGAAGAATATAAAGGACATGAACATGAAGAACATGGATGCTAAAATCATAACTTCTTTATTCAAAATCTGAGATTTCATGCTATGAATTCAAAAACATGGACCTGGGCACCCATATTTGAAGACCTTATGAAAACAAACACAAAAACATGGATCTCGATACAAACTTTCGGATCAAAACGTGGTTTTCTTTCAAGAACACAAAAACATTATTTTCTCTTTCTAAAACAAGCTTTAAATCAATGCATGGCTCATGAATCACGCTAGATCATGCAATCGAATAAACATGAAGAACAATAAGAGTAAATCAAGAATCTAACCTCAAGATACGGATCTAAAGGCTCAAACTCTAAGGATCAAGCTTGGAAATCTACTTCTCTCTCAAGAACTCTTCTCCTTCTCTTCCTAGAGCTTCTCTCTCTAACATGCAAAAGATATGACAAAATGATGTGGGTTTCTCTACTGCCAGCAGACTTAACCCTCTGCTAGGACACGTGGCAACGTCGGATTGGATTTCCTCAAAAAGGTGACTGAATGACTAGACAAGAGTATGACAAAGGGTGTTCAACAAGTAAGGTGACATGGGCACTCCAACAGGTAAGGACCTCAGATTAGAACAAGGCTTCGGCAAGTAAGGTCTCAATGATCTCGGCTAGGAAGGATAACACTTGGCCTAGCTGTGCCACATCTCGGCCTAGATGTGCCACACCTTGGTCTAGGTCATACTAGTCCAGGAACAAGATCACCAGGTGCAAGGATCAAAGATCTAAAATACCTAAAGGATAACATCTCGGCTTAGATGATACATATCTCGGCCTCGGTGATGCACACCTCGGCCTAGATGATGACATCTCAGCCAATATGCCAGGGTGAAGGTGGAGGTCAGCCAAAGTGGTTCCAAGATGGTCCTCGGTGTAAAAAGTTCAAAGGTGTGACCTAGGCTTAAGATGACCTTGGCCTATCACACGCAAGCAAGGAACAAAGTATGAAAACAACACTTAGATAAAACAAACTAAGGTCTGCAAATAGGCAAGCTTAATCAAGACAAGGATCATGCAAATCATGCAAGTATGACTAAGACAAGGTGAGGGTTGTTACACTAAATCTAAATAATTTACTCTTGTCATACACAAAATTAACTCCTACTTTAAAATTATTACAAGCTACTATAATATGAAATTTATAACTAAATTGTCCAAAAATAAAAACTACTCCATTTCCATAGGCAAAATGCATAAACTAACTTAAACTGTCCCAAAATCGAACACTGCTCTGATACCAATTTTTTGGGGGGATGAGTTAGTGGTCTACCACTATTTTGAAATAGGGCTGAGAATTATCTAATTAATTCTACAGTTATGCTAATAAGTCTTCAAGCTGTTATATGGCTAGCTTTAAGGCTTCTTGTTTTACAGTTATCTGTCTATTTATTTAAGAAATTTTTAGACTGTAATTTTCTAGGGATCTGCCAGAAGCTAATGATAAGAGAAATTGATAACTTAATTTTTGGTCTTCTAACTCTTGTATAACTTCAATACAGATTTTGATTTTAATTCGAAGTTTTTCTTCTAAGGGCATAAAGTTTTGATTTTTAAATTCCTTTTATGGACAATATTTCCTTAATATTTCTACTCGAGTTGCTCTCCTTTTATTCTAAAATTCTTTTTCTTTGGCAAAACTATTTTTACGCAATGCTTGTTTTCATTACATGTACTCCATCTTGAAGCTAAGTTTCGTTCAACATAGTATATTTTTATTTTCTATTTTTTACCTTTCCCCTTCTGCCTACAATTTGCCCTCAAACGCCTAACCACGGCTCACACGGGCTCTTCAACTAAGGTCACTCAGTAATAAAATAGAAAACAACAGATACTACGAAGGTGCAAAGCATGTAATATTAATGAGCATTCCATAAACTTAGTTTTTCCAAAAATAAAATAAAATTTTAAAATAGAAAAGTTACCCTTTTGAAATATTTAAGGAAAAATGGAGACTACTCACACTTCATATTAATAAGTAGTATACTTACAAAGATTATGTTACAGATGCTGACTTTCTGAAAGACTTGGAACACTTAGAACTTTTGAGAGGGGTTGGAAGTTTTTACAAAGTGGAGTGAAGGGAAACTTTTTTTATTCTGCTTCTTCCGTTGGCATGAATGGCAATTTATACACATGGTTGATAGATACATACAAGTCCAAAGATTACAAACAATCCAAAGAAAAACTATACGTCAAAAGTTTAGACTTAAAAGTCTAAAAGACTACTCTAGTTTAGGCCATAGACTTTTACAACAATTTCTATGCCATAAATGCATAGATTTTGACTTAAATTACTATTCTAGATAAGGATAAAATTTTATCAATAAAATATTAGGATAATGATATCGGGTACTGCTTTGGGCCCCATCGCATATCATTCAATCCTCACTTTTTGATAAAATTTTGACACTATAGTTTATTAAAGACACGTGTAAGGATTTTTACAGCTTTTCTTTAATGGAGCAGGATGGGGGTCATCTGCTCTATTAAAGCAGTGAGTGAAGGAAAAGCCTTATTACTGACAAACGCAAATAATTACCGACACAAATATTTACAGAATTTTTTGTTGTTTCTTGGCGTGCATTTCTCTGATAATTGAAGAGAGGCCTTATCTTCTACGGATTTTGTCTTCTTCTATTGAAGTACCAATTATTGATGTAGACCCGTGGAGTGAATCTTCAAGGTGGATTTGCAAAGGGTCAAGGAAAATTTCTAAATCTAGAAAACAAGGGCTTGTTAGGATAGTTTCAAATATTACAATAGTCTATTTATGGTGTGCACGGATTTTTTTTTTTTTTTTCCCGAGATAGCCTGTCCCATTCATTGGTTTAAACGGTTATTTAATAGTCAAAAGTTAATATTTTGAATTTTGAATTTTATTTTTAAAAAAATGAGTTAAAAATATGAGATTATATAACTTAAAATAAGTTAAAAGTGAAAGGATAACTTTTAAGTATCTTTCAAAATAGTTCAAAGTTTGGAGTTATATTAGGAACTTCAAATAAATTATCAAATTTTTTACTAAACCTCTCACATGACACACATGTGATTTGTGTGAGCTTCACATTCATGTGAGAGGTTTGATAAAAAAATTTGATAATTTATTTGGGATCCATAACATTTTTCCAAAGTTTGTTGCCATGAGATTGTAGGGAGCCAAAATAATATTGCATTTGATTTATTGATCATATTCCCCACCAAATTTATCATTTTTATACACAATGATTCTCCATCTTAAAATTTCTCTATTTTCTTAAATTAATATCCTTAATTATTAGAATATATAAAAATTTCTCTAAAATTTTAAAATATGATACAACAATTTAAAATGTATTTAAATTAAAGGGAGCTTTTTTGATAAATCTTTTTTCTAAAAGATTTATTCCATCCAACCCATATTCTTTTTGACTATTCCATTAGGTCTTATTTGAGATAAGAAGACCAAAATACCCTTTTCATCTACTTATGTTCTATTTAATTCACATTATTTTCTTATGTTTCAATAAGTCCTATGGGTGACATAATTACCAAAATACCCCTAATGTGAATATTCACACCGTCAATGTGAATGTTCACACCGTCAATGTGAATGTTCCTATTTGAGGTAAGAAGACAAAAATACCCTTTTCATCTACTTATGTTCCAAAGTCCACATTATTTTCTTATGTTTCAATAAGTCATATGGGTGACATAATTACCAAAATACCCATAATGTGAATGTTCACATCCTATGGGTGACATAATTACCAAAATATCCCTAATGTGAATGTTCACATCGTCAATGTGAATGTTCCTATTTGAGGTAAGAAGACAAAAATACCCTTTTTATCTACTTATGTTCCATTTAGTCCACATTATTTTCTTATGTTTCAATAAGTCCTATGGGTGACATAATTACCAAAATACCCCTAATGTGAATTGTCACATCCTATGGGTGGCATAATTACCAAAATACCCCTAATGTGAATGTTCACACCGTCAATGTGAATGTTCCTATTTGAGGTAAGAAGACCAAAGTACCCTTTTCATCTACTTATGTTCCATTTAGTCCACATTATTTTCTTATGTTCAATAAGTCCTATGGGTGACATAATTACCAAAATACCCCTAATGTGAATGTTCACATCGTCAATGTGAATATTCACACCGTCAATGTAAATGTTCACACCGTCAATGTGAATGTTCCTATTTGAGGTAAGAAGACAAAAATACCATTTTTATCTATTTATGTTCCGTTTAATCCACATTATTTTCTTATGTTTCAATAAGTCCTATGGGTGACATAATTACCAAAATACACCTAATGTGAATGTCCACATCCTATGGGTGACATAATTACCAAAATACCCCTAATGTGAATGTTCACACTGTCAACGTAAATGTTCACACCGTCAATGTAAATGTTCATATCATCAATGTGTAGGGGCTCGGCCCAGCCCCGGCCGGGGCCAACCCATGTAAAGCCTCGTGGGTGCTTGCCAAAATTCAGGCCGGGCCGGGCCGAACTGACCCACGAGCCAAAAAATTAAGCCTAGGCCCTAGCCCTGGCACAAAGGTATTCAAGCTTTGGGCGCCCCGGTGGGTCAAGCCAAGGAGCTTGGGCCTATACTTGGGCTTGGGTCGGGCTTGGGTGAGCCTCGCCATTTTTTTTAATTCTTTTTAATTTTTTCTTCCAAAATTTTATTATTTCCCACAAAAAAGACACCGGGCCTCTGGCGGGCCGGGTCTCGGGCCGAGCTTTAATGGGCCTTATGCGAGCCGAGCTTCAAAGTGATGGCCCAGGTCCTAGCCCAAGTTCTCGGGCTGGGCTCGGGCCCGGACCCAAACGAGTTTGCCCCTGGCCGCGGGAGGGCTTTGGGTGGCCCACGGACCGCGGGTCAATTTTACACTCCTATCAATGTGAATATTAACATGTCAATGTGAATATTCACATTGTCAACAGGTCGAACCTGTTCCGGGCCACAAGCCAATTTTACACTCCTATCAATGTTAATGTTAACATGTCAATGTGAATATTCACATTGTAAATGGGCCGGACCGGGCCCGTGGGCGGGTTTCGGGCCGCCTACGAGCTGCAGGTCAATTTTACACTCCTATCAACGTGAATGTTAATATGTTAATGTGAATATTCACATTGTCAACAGGTCGGGCCCGCCCCGGGTAGCCCATGAGCCGCGGGCGGGTTTCGGGCCGCCCACGGGCCGCGGGCCAATTTGACACTTCTATCAATGTGAATGTTAACATGTCAATGTGAATATTCACATTGTCAACGAACCAAGCCCTCCCCGGCCCAAGGGGAGCTTCGGACCGCCCACGGGCCACGGGCCAATTTTACATTCTTACCAATGTGAATGTTAAAATATGAATATTTACAGCCCGCCCCGCCCCGAGCAACGGACGGGCTTCGGGCCGCCCATGGGCCGCGGGCCAATTTTACACTCCTATCAATGTGAATGTTAACATGTCAATGTGAATATTCAAACGAGCCGGGCCGGGGCCCGCAGGCAGGTTTCGGGCCGCCCACGGGTCGGGGGCTGTAGACACCCCATTTTTTACCGTTCTCAAGACTTGGACGTCACCGCTTGAACACTCGGTGATCATCCATGTTTGTGTTCGTCTTGAGTTCCCGGAGGTCTCAGCTACGCGCCTTGCCTCAGGATCTCTCGACTCCACTGTTTTGTGTCTGGTTTTGCACCAAACACTTGTGCTTTGCCTTGGAGGGGCAGGGAATGGCTTGTGGGCCATCCCCACACTCCACCGACCATGGCTTGAGGCCACCGGCTGTGTTTTGTTGCCATCGGCCAAATGTTTGGCCTGCCGGCACTATAGATGACCGGCCAATTACTGTGCATTTGCTTTTGCAGATATTTTTGTGCAACTGGCATACACTTTCACCCCCTCCATACACGTGTATGGAGGGATTGCCCTCTTGTTAGCTTTCTTTGGAAGCTTTACAAGACCATTGGTCTACAAAAGAGAGGCTCCTCTCTCTTGTTCAGGGGTTAGACAATTTAGACAGCATTTTCAGAGGGTCTTGAGTTTTAGGGTTAGGGTTCATATATCCTCCATCTCTATATCTCTCTCTCTCTTGTGTTTTGTGTGTGTTTTTGTCTTAGTTTTGTACACAAACATCCACCATCACACCTTTTCTTGGAGCTGAGGCCCTTGAGGGTTGTTTTTGGAGTTGTGGAGCTGGTTTGAGCTCAAAGAACTAGCTGGTCCACCATTTTTGAAGGAGGTCTACAAGGGTAAGAAACTTGTCCCTTTATTCCCCATTTTTACATTGCATTTTTGCCTACCTTGCATCTGTTTTTGAGCTTTGTGTATAACATATAAAAGTTTTGATTTTTAGTGCTCTAAATAGTTTGTTAAGGGTGTTTTAAGCTTTAGGGTTGTTTGACCCCTCTTAAGGCTTGTTTGGCCCTTGTTTGTGCCATTTCGGTTGAGCTCCGGGACCATTGTGTTTGGGCCTCCTCACCACTGAAATCTTGAGGGATTTTAGAGGTGAGGATGATGCCTTGAGGTCCTAGGAAGGAGAGGGCCACCCCCTCTCCTTGTTGTCCTTGAAAGGAGCCATTTTTACCTCTTTAGTGAGCATCTAGTCTAAGTGTGTGTTGGCCATGTCTTAGCTGATTTTCATGCTTATTATGTCATAATATGCCTCTGTTTTTAGTTGGTTTTGGTACACCATGCTTGCTTAGCATACATGCCTTGTAATGCCATATTGTAGCCTTAACATGCATCTAGGTTTTAACCCTTGTTCAAGCATGCTTTTGGCCTACCTTTGTGAAGCTTTCATACTTGTTTTGCCATGTTTAAGGTCTGTTTTTGGTTGTTTTGGTCAACCATAACATGTATTGCATAGCTCCTTTGCATTGTTAGCTTGTAGGCTTTAAGTATGTGAAGTGTTGAGCATGCATTGTTTGATTTATTTCAGTGGTTTGGCACCACTTATAGCATCATTTCAGTTCTTATAGCATGCTTGTATGCTTGCATTTGATGCCCCTTTAATGCTTTAAAAGGCTTGTGTCTTATGCTCCTTGTTTGTACCATTGTGCATGCCTTTAAGATTAGGTCATTTAGATGCCATCTAAGTGGTTTTGGGGGCTCACTTTAGCATGATTTGGGACTGTTTTGGTCCACTTTGGTCATTTGCTTCATGTGTCATTTAACCATAGTTTAAGTCCTTGGGTTTGGTTACATGCCTTATTTGCATTGGTAGTTGGATTTGGTATCATCTTAACATGATTTTCAGAGTTTGATGTGCATGTCATTTGTCCATGATTATCCTCTTTTAAGTGTGCTTAAAATATGTTCTTTAATGCTTAAGTGTTGGGCCATTTTTGCATGCATTGTTTGTGTGTGTATTTGCCTCCATTCCATAGCATTTTGGCTTCCTATTTAGACACGGCCGAGGCTTGTCCATATTGGTCTAAGTCCACCTTTCGCATGTTGTTCAAATGTGATCACATTGCTACATGCTTGCATGCTTCGGTTGTATAATGTTTGCATGCTCATTACTTGCATTGTTGACACATGCTTAGCTATATCGCATTTTGTTGCATGCTTCCCCCATGTTCATGTTTGCATGCTTGCCCTCATGTTCATATAGCATACTAGTTTGCATGCCTAGGTTGCATTCCATCTAGCATGCATGCCTTGTCCCTTGATCTAGTGATAGGGATTGGGCCTTGGTTTGTTTATGTGCATTGCATTTCATTTAAAATCGAAATGCACACTTGATTCTTTGGGCCATCATGCATGGAAATGCGCGATTAATGGTCCGAGAATCGAGGCCCATCCTCCTTTAAGTCATACATATGATAAGGAGTGTGGTTGGTGCATACATTGCTTGAAATGCATTGCCATGCCAAGTTCTGCCCTCTGCTGCTGTCAGCTGCAGGTTTCAGTAGGAAGAATTGGCCGGCCGGCAGTGTTAGGTGCCAACCGGCAAAACATGTTTGGCCGAGAGCATAAGTTTGTGGCCGGTGACCATTCTCCATGGCCGGTGGTGTTCCCACTCAGCCGGTAGTGTTCCACAACACTCAGAGAAGCAACCTTGGGAGTTGTACAATTTTCAGAGAAGCAAAACAGTCAAAGCAGAGGCAACTTGTGCATGGTAGTGACTTTCCGAGCGGAGCCGAACGCGCATTGCTTTGGGCCCTCTTCCCGAGGCTGTTTACTGCTTTCATTAAATTAGTCAATTTGTTAATTAATTAATTGATTTGTAATATTTAATTAGCTTGTAGGTTAATTAACTTGTATTATTCTTTAGGTCCCTCCGAGCAAGGGCAAATCTGTAATAAGTGTGGGTGCGTGTGTGCATGTCTTCCAATCCCCACTTCTTTCTCCCTTTTACTTACCTGCTTTTGATGGTTAGTATTAGGACATGTTTACTTTAGCATACCTTATGCTATGCATGCGTGCATCATTCATTAGTCTTGCATGCACCAGGCTCGGCGCATCATACTAACTGCATAAGTATTTCAAATCTAACTTGAATACATGCTACTTGTGCATTTTCACATGTCATTTATAGACTAGCCGAGTCTACTCTAGTGACATTCCGTATGCGTTGCATTAGGCATTTAAACATGGATTTGGATCATGCATGATTGCTAACATGTTCTTGTTTTGGCACGGAGTACTAGGTGAGCTCTTTATGCTTTAGCATCTCACATGAGTGTGAACGTTAACATAAATAGTATGATTACTATGAGGCTAGATACTTATTTGATGAACTGCTTGAATGCTTGTGGGTGAAGGTTGGATTGTTTGAGTTGGGATAACTTGTTGAAATCCGTATTTTAGCCTACTTGCGAGTAGCAAATTTCAAACTTTTTTTCAAACAAACGGATATGCGATGCTTCTTTCCAATTCAGGCGATTTGGTCTATACTTGTTTGCTGTGCGCATAACGTAGTAATTCTAGGCTAATAACCGGAATAAGAACATATAACGTTTTCAAAATCGGATATCACGGTTAGTAGAGGCCGATCTTCGGATCGGGCGAGAGGGGGTGCTCATAGCTGACCTTCCCCAATCGTACCCAAGCTCCCAAGCCGAGGCAACTTTGGTGATGACGGACACGTGGCCTTTGGCACCGAGTTAGGGTTTCCTAAATTCCCCCATAAAAAATATTTAGGTGGCGACTCTGTATCTGGCAAAGCAGTCCATGTTTGGTACTTTTTTCAAAAAATCTGTTTCTCAAAACGATTTGCCGGATTTAGACTCTTTGGTTCAGATTAAGAACCGTGACGATTTGAGAGTCCGAACTGTAGTGAACCCAATATGAACAGAACGGGACTCATCCTCCCGGGGCGTTCGGGGACGTCTACAGGGGCCAATTTTACACTCCTATCAATGTGAATGTTAACATGTCAATATAAATATTCACATTGTAAACGGGCCGAACCGGGCCGGGCCCGCGGGCGGGTTTCCTACCATCTACGGGCCGCGAGTCAATTTTACACTCCTATCAACGTGAATGTTAATATGTTAATGTGAATATTCACATTGTCAACGGGTCAGGCCAGGCCCGCTCCAGGCAGCCCACAGGCCGCGGGCAGGTTTCGGGCCGCCCACGGGCCGCGGGCCAATTTTATACTTTTATCAATGTGAATGTTAACATGTCAATGTGAATATTCACATTGTCAACGGACCGGGCCCGCCCCGGCTCGGAGGCGAGCTTCAGACCGCACACGGGCCACGGGCCAATTTTACATTCTTACTAATGTGAATGTTAAAATATGAATATTTGCAGCCCGCCCCGCCCCGAGCAACGGGTGGGCTTCGGGCCGCCCACGAGCTGCGAGCTAATTTTGCATTCCTATCATTGTGAATGTTAACATGTCAATGTGAATATTCACATTGTAAACGGGTCGGGCCGGGCCGGGCCCGCGGACGGGTTTCGGTCCGCCTACGAGCTGCGGGTCAATTTTACACTCCTATCAACGTGAATATTAATATGTTAATGTGAATATTCACATTGTCAACGGGACGAGCTAGGCAGCCCATGGGCCACGGGCGGGTTTCGGGCCGCCCACGGGCCGCGGGCCAATTTTACACTTCTATCAATGTGAATATTAACACGTCAATGTGAATATTCACATTGTCAACGGACCAGGCCCGTCCCGACTCGGAGGCGATCTTCGGACCACCCACGGGCCACGGGCCAATTTTACATTCGTACTAATGTGAATGTTAAAATATGAATATTTACATCATAAAATTGCTAACCGTTAAAAAAATATTTGTAAGGGTATCAAAATTAAATATATGGGCATAAGAGTCTAAAAAAAGAGTATAAATCAAGAAAAAAAAACTTTATGGAATAAAACTATACATACATGGGACTAAATGAGTTAATAAATTTCTTCATATACTTTTTGGATTAAAACACTTCTAAATGAAATTTATCAATAAAAATCTCTAAATTAAAGGAGAAATTACCAGCAAATCCCAAATTGGGGAATGATGATCCATTTAGTCCTGTGTTTTTTCTTATGAACCATTTGGTCCTATTTAATTGGTAAGGAATATTTTCCTTTGATTTGGCATGGGCAAAGTTTACACATTTGCCCTTGTTATAATTTTGGTGGATTTTTTTTGCTCATTTGTGTGTAATGATTGAGATGGTAACATTTTACATTTCCATTTTTATGTGTTTGATTTTTGCGGAGTGATATACGATGGATAAGTTTCAATTGCTGATATTGTTTTCTTCATTAATATCGATACGGTTAACATTACATTTTTACTACCACAAATGTTATTAACATTCCATATCACCACCAGCATTCATATACTAACATGACGACAATGTTTGTGTCTATAATGTTTTGTGTGCCGATGTTTGTGTGCCGATGTTTGTCCTTTTATAATGATTTGTTGATGTGTTTATTACATTTATTGTGATTAGTCACACTGGATTGGACAAACGTTGCATTGTTTTTTTTAGTGTGGTATGTTTTTGTGTTGTTTTTCTCACGGGAACATTTGGGTCACCGATGAAATATCACATGATGTTGATACATCGATCACATACATTTTTTAAATGTATTTATTGTGGGTTCAATTTTTGTTTATTTTGCGATGATGTTATGAGTTGTGATGGCTACGAGTAGTAGTAACATCAGTTTGTCCTAAATGCGAATGTTAAGTCTGATGTTACGTTATAGACGGACAAAATTTTAGGATGCTTAGTCATAACACTTTGATGTTAAACAAACGCACATCAATGAACATAGGTTATTACATTTACCAATTACACAATGGTGAATCTCATAACTATATGCAACAACAATTACATCATGTACACATTGTATCAATGTTAACGTAACACAAATAATTACATGCATCGTTGAGCATTTAAACACAATAAAAACATGATGTCACCATACCTTCATCGTAAACCAATGAGAAGCTCACAATTAAATTAAATTAAAATCCAACAAACCAAACTTTCAATCAACAACATTGCAACACCTATATTTCGAGAAAACCAATCGCCCAATGCCACATTCAATGACAAGGGCTGCTAATTCTACGTCAATCTATTTTATTCAAAAGTATGACATTAATTCCACACAGAAAAATATGTTTCTAGTTCAAAACAGGGTCAATACTGAAAAGGGTAATGAACTACTGTAATGTGTACACTAATGAAAGGAACAAAACTGTGTAATGTAAACCAAATGCACATCAATAAACACAAGTTATTACATTTAATTAGAATGCAATAGTGTGACATAATTGTGATTGTAACATTAGAACCAAATGCATCATTGCACACGCATTTACGTTGGAAATATGACGTCACAATACCCTCATTGCCAATTACTGTGACGTACACAACCGAATTAACATCCAACCAACATCATACATAATGAATAGGATCTGAATAAACATTGTACTGAATACCACACCAAAGTACAATGTTTGCTAAATGCACGACAATTCATTTGTTCAAAATATGCAATAAATTCCAGTAAAACCACACATTTTAAGCGAAATCCCACCTCCCGTAACAACCAACTCATGATTGTAAATTCCATGTTAACAAACCATCTCATGAGTCGACAAATCCAAGCTAAAACAGGGTAATGTAATACCACGGTCGACGTGTCTAAACTGGGCTTTTTTTTCATTGTTGATGCTGGCTTGTTACATCGGAACGGTAACTTTGCTTGTTTCTTCACTGCTAAATGGGTAGATGTACATTCTTTCATACCAGAATCTTGATTCCGTTGAACCGGCACTTTTTCCGAAGTTTGATGCCAAGCATTACCTACCATGTTAAAATTTAATTTGTCAATATCAATCCACGATCAAACAATCGTTAACAATACAAGTACAATATATGTTGCAAGCACTTACAAGCAATGCAATGCACGGTGCATTATCAACGAGTCGTATACTAATGCAAGCTAATACAACAATGTCACAAACATCATAACAATCGGCATACGACACTATCAAAAACAAAAATTAGAGGCAATGTTTTCGTCATGACGTTTATTTACTTGAGAACCAACGGTGGGAACTACCTGCTAACTATATTGTGTCACGTTTGGTTCTGCCAAACATATGAGCCAAGCGTTCCCTTGTAAACTACGTTCTAACTACATTGCGTTGATATCTTTCTGGTCAACGTACTAACAACCCCAGGACATCAGCAATGCAAACACATTAACACACTGTCAAAACAACAACATAAGGTAATATTCAAGTCACAATAACAATGCTCCAATAGCAATCATTGTTAAAACACACATACGACCACGTACGCTGTTATGTTAAACAATTACAATGGGTCAAAATGAGACGTATTCAATGCAACAGCCACATTGGGGCATTGTATACCCATAAAATGTCCACAGAAATCGATGACGTTACATTCGTTGATGGCATCCATACCCATTACACCCAATCACATTATCAATTTGATTACACACTACTCCAATAACTACCAATCAACACCAAGACTCCAACGTTAATGCACATCAACATTCACTAACATCACAATACCTACGAAAATTTCAAAATACACTGCATTACGGCCATACCATGTCAGACCTACAGCCATTTCTCCAAAATACATTTGGGGGAAATGTATGTAACACCAACAACTAACAACTCCAACTACAAAACCAACAATACCACATATAACATCTACAAAATAAGTCAACAATTACACACGAAAAGTAACGAACCTGCTATTTTCATTGTCATCAATTGTAACTCTGGGGAATGACTGAATCGTCGGCATAATTTGCAGTGCTTGTATACGACGGCGAGGTTAATGGTGTTAACGGAGCAGCCGAAGCAACGTTTTGTCCATCGCAGTCAACGATGGCAGTAGTTGGCCTATGCAGTGTTGATTTCCTCTCGATTTAGGGTTCTTCCCGAAACACCAATGTGGATTCCGTGCTGTTTATAATCGTAGATTCAGAACTCACATTTAGGGTTTCAACAATAACACATAGCAATGTTCGAATGTGGAAATTGTCCTCCTAATGTTTTCTTATACAGTCTAAAAGATTCAATCAAAGACGAGGGAAAAATAAAAAACCGTATAGTGCGCTCGATGTCCACGACAGTAATTTTAACATTACACAAAACCAACATTGTCCTCCAATTAAAACATAAACACACAACAGATGAAGGCCAAATGTGACATTTCAATCATCTCAGGACTTTTTGGTTTAAAAGAAAAGATGCAGGACTACATAGTGCATAAGTCATTAATTTGGGATTTATTGGTCCTTCACCCAGATAGATAAATTTGAAAATAGAAATTCTCGTATCCTTTTATGAGGGGAAAATTTTCAAAACTAATTACCACAGCACCATTGAAAACTATTTTGGATCTTTGCTTCTTTTTACATTTTCTCCCTTTTTCTTTTTTTTTCTTTCTTTATTTATTTATTTATTTTTTGGGCCTTTTTTCAGAAGTTTTATGATTTTTGTTTAATGAGTAGGCTATGTTTGGTTGGCATGAACAAAAATGCAGAGTAAGAATCTCATCCAAGTTTTATTTTTTCTTTCCGAATTAACTTTTTTAAGGCCAAATGAGTAATCTTATTCCCACATTACCCTAAAAAAATATAAACTAGTAGATCAACTCACAAAATCTAAAATTTTATTATTTTTTATTACAAAAAATTCTAACCAAATCAAACACTAAATTACATTGATACAAGAATCATACTATAGTAATGAAATTGTTAATAACTAATCAATTATTATTCCTTTCATCCAAACATAACCTTAATCCAACCCTCCATTCTCTCTCTCTCTCTTTTTGTTTTTTTGGAGAAAGAAAGCACAACAGAAAGCATAATATTATAAGAAAGCACAACAGAAAGCACTTTATCTTACAAAAACAAAGATAATCAAAGGACTTATTAAGTGACATAATATTTGCTATTAGAGTGAAAGAAGACCAAAAAAACTGACTCGATTACATAAGACATCCAACAAAATCTGTGAGTCCGTCCATATACATAATTTTTGGAAATTTTGTTCCCTTGCCCATTGAATTGACTTCAGACAAGCTGTCACTTCCGCCACTAAAGATGATGCAAGTGTAAGTTGTAGAGCCCTTTGCGCTACTGGCTGCCCATCATTTGTGCAACAAAATCCTCCATTCTCTTTAGAAAGAAAGCCCAATGTCCATGATTCCAATTTACACTTTGAAAATCCAAAATTACTCTCGACTTAAATGACCAAACCACCCTCTATGAGGATATCATTTTAGTGGTCAGCAATAGGCAAACTCTACAAACAGATATAACTGAAATCAAATCACATACACAACTTCTCTCTCATACACTTCCAACAATACCATCCTCACTCAAACACTTCCCCATGGCTCACTTAGCAAACTTGAATGGAATCTCTGAAACTTTACTACCCATTCCTAAGCTTCCAAACCTCCAAAGGACCCAGAAGAGGACATCAATACTTGGATTTCATGGCAACCAAACACAGGAATTTCAAGACCAACCACTCATCCAAACAACAAGAAGGATAGCAATTGGGATTGCCTCAATTGCACTGTTTGGAAATGCCAGCATTGGAAAATCTCTTGCAGAGGACAATGGGTTTTGGCTCACTAGTCCTCTACCTGTACCCACTGTCAACAACAGTAAGTATTCACTTTTCTCATACAAATTTCAGTTTTGCCATTCTGTTGATTTCTCTCAAAACTCCCATCTAGGAATGGCAGTTTGCCCCACCCTGTTCTTCATGGGTTTTCCATATCCCAATTGGAAATGGGGAGGGGGCAGGATTTGCTTTTTCTACCTCCATTCTGATTATATTAATTACATAAATTTTGTATGTATATATCTATATTGTATTTAATCTGTTAAACACAATGCAAGTGAAGCACCAAAATAATTATATAAATCTTCTGTTTTTTTTCCACCTCTATATCCTTCATCTTTAATCTTTTTACTTTTCATTACTCATCAATCTTGTCATTCATATGTTGTACCATCTCTCTTTTTAGTATCATCTCCCTCCTAATGGTGATAAATTACCCCAATAATTCCCCTCTCCTGCCCGACCCCTGCTGCCTCCCCCCAAAAAATGGGCAGAATGGGATACCACAAACCCGACCCTATCCCATTAGCATTCCTACTCCCATCCCGAGACTATTGCTCTTATTGACCAGTGAGAGCACCATATCAACATGTTGAATTAGTATTCCGGGACTATTGAATAATATTAAGCTCTTTGGTTCAAATGAAATGTTGAAAATGCATCTAAAACAAGCAACCAAACTTTCTTTTGAACTCTTCCATGGCTTTTTTATGATTCAAGAGATTGCAAACGAGGAGACCGGGACTCGTTCTTTCCTCAAAAAAGGAATTTACATTGCAAACATTGGGACAAAGGGAAGCACACTCAGGCTAAGGAAATATGCATTTGATCTCCTAGCAATGGGAGATTTAATAGCCCAAGATGCCTGGAGTTTCGTTCGGAGATACCTGCGCCTCAAGTCGACCTTCATGTACTATGATTTCGACAAACTAATCTCAGCAGCACCAGCAAATGATAAGCAACCTCTCACTGACCTCGCCAACAGATTGTTCAACAGTTTTGAAAAGGTAAAGCCACTTACCTTTTGAAGCCTGCATTTCCCATCTGGAGTTCTGAGAAACATTTCTGTGTTTTCAATGTTTTTTGGCAGCTTTTAGACGCTGTGATAAAGCATGACCTTCCTCGGACAGAATCGTGTTATCAAGACACTACAACTATTCTGCAAGAGGTCATGATTCGAATGGCATAAATCAGCACAACATATCAATCTGATTTCTCTATTGTGGACTGTGCAAAACATCACAATTGTTCATAAATTCGAAAAGAGCAGTGTTATGTATTCTTTTTTCGTCTCCATTTTCAGTTAAATCATACAAAGGATAAGCGAAAACACATCGTGGTTCTGATCCATGTCAATAACTCTTGGTAGAATCTTCACAAATACAAATTTAATGACATCATTTCAAAGCTTCAAACTTGTATATTTGAGCCAAAACTTAGGAAAATACTAAGAGACTCTTTCAAAAACATAAATTCAAAGTTAATTCTTCAAAATCAAAGCTCAACACCATATCAATTCTTCAAAACTAAGCTTTAAACTTTCTATATAACACATCCATGTAAAAGTTTGAACTCTTTGCTTCTAAAACATAAACAAATGAAGTGTTTGAGTGTTAGATCACGGTGAGCTCTCAAGACTTAGCAAAAATGAACTCTTGCATGTGTGAATTCTTGAAAATCAAACTCAAAACTTGATGAATTATGCATGCATGCATGCATGGCTTGTCTTTAATTTCTACATTCTTGGCTCAAATCATATGCTTAACTTCTTAATTCACTTGAATTCTTATATTTGATGTCTTGATTACAAAGTTTAAGGGTTGAATTCTTACCTAGAATCCTCAATTCTAGCCAATTCTTGAGCAAATCTTGCAATCTTCCAAGTAATCTCACTAATTTGAGCCTATTCTCTCTCTAACTCTAATTGTCTCATTTTCTCTAGAGCTTTCTAAGTTGTTTTGAGCTCAAAATAATGAGCTAAGCTCATATTTAGCATATTTATAGGCTTTATTAGCTTAAGATAATTAATCTAGCTTAGGTTAGTTAATTCTAATCATTTCTAATTAATTTATTCTAATTATTTGGTTCCGAATCAAAATCTAATTAAACTTACCATAAGGTTCTAAAAATTCTAAATAACACGTTGGCCTAGTTAATTTCGTGTTCGGATGTCGATAATGCCTTTAATTTTTATATCAAAGTAGAATCTCAGACAAATATTCTTACATCAGACAGATAGAAGTACATGACACACACAAAATGCACAATTATCACACAATTTCACTTAACCACTTAATTAGCATTCTTAATCACAAATTAGTAACTAATCACGGAGTGGGGTTATTACAATTAGCAAGGCTATATGAGGTGCGTTGGTACTCCAATCGTCGGATTGTTCAACCGGAGGCGCATAAAACAATTCGTAATCGTTCTTCAATTCCTAACTCAAGTCCCTTGCCTATTAAAATACTTAGTCCCGCTAAACTCCAGGATAGAAGAAGCAAAGGTTTATGTTTCAATTGCAATGAAAAGTTCAGCCCAAGACATCGGTGTAAAAAATTATTTCTCATTGAAGGGAGTTGGTCAGATAAGGAGGATGATGATGTAGACATGGAGGTGATAGAACTCAAGGAAAATGAAGAAACTCCAGGAATTTCGCTTCATGCTATCTATGGCGCACGAGCTCCACAAACCATGAAGGTGTGAGGTCGGATTGGCCAACATCAAATAACACTTTTGATTGATTCAGGAAGTACTCATAATTTTTTGAATAGTAAGGTTGCCCGTAAGCTTGGTGTTTCACCTAACTCCGCGGGAAGATTTGAAGTTGTCATTGCTAACGGAGAAAAGAATAGCAGCGCTGGCCGTTGTAAGGAAATTTTCACAATTATTCAAGGAGATCGTAGTACACCAGATTACTTATTGCTTCCATTAAAAGGGTGTGATGTTGTTCTTGGTGCCCAATGGTTGAGTACGTTGGGACTTATTATCTAGGATTTCTCTAAGCTGCAAATGAAGTTTTGTCATGAGGGAAAAGAGGTGGTTTTTACTGGCTTAGCTGCTCCAAAAAACAAGGTCGTGAGTGAGAAGGAAATCACCAAAGAATTTAGAAAAAAGAAGACAGGAGCTCTGTTGCAGATTTGTTTTCTCTCAACGCAGACCACACAAGGTAATCTCTCAACACAATTGGATTTGGAATTAAATACACTAAAGTTGCAGCAAATTTTGAGCTTTTATCAAGATGTGTTCAAGGAGCCCCATTGATTGCCTCCTCCTAGGACCCATGACCACAAAATTCCTTTGAAGCAAGGAAGTGAAGCAGTTAGCATGAGACCATATAGATACCCTCATTATCAAAAAAATGAGAATGAAAAATTGGTGGCTAATATGCTAAACTCTGGGGTGATCTGACTAAGTCAAAGTCTTTACTCTTCCCCAGTATTGTTGGAGGCTCTATGTTGATTATAGAGGCTTGAACCAGATTACCATTAAAGATAAATTCCCTATACCAATTATCGATGAATTGTTAGATGAACTCCATGGGGCAAAATTTTTTATCAAATTGGATCTAAGATCTGATTAACACCAAATAAGGGTGTATCCTAAAGACATCACTAAGACAGCATTTCGAACACATCAAGGACATTATGAGTTCCTCGTAATGCCCTTTGGCCTAACCAACGGCCCCTCTACCTATCAATCCTTGATGAATGAGATATTCAAGATCTACCTCCATAAGTTCATCCTTGTATTTTTTGATAATATTCTAATTTACAGTAAATCATGGGATGAGCACATGAAGCATCTTGATATTACTTTAAATATTTCGAAAACTAACCAGTTATTTGTGAAAAAAGAGAAATGCACATTTGCTCAACAGGAAGTCAAATACTTGGGCCATGTAATAACCACTAAAGGTGTTGCGGCGAACTCTGAAAAAATTGTTGCTATAATGGCCTAAGCCAAAAACGGTTAAGGCATTAAGGGGTTTCCTTGGATTGACCGGGTATTACAGGAAGTTTATTGAAAACTGGCAGGATTGCTAGACCCCTAACTTAGATGTTAAAAAAAGGGTGTTTTGAATGGAATTCCTTGACAAAAAAATCCTTCGAAGAACTAAAACAAGCAATGACCCGAGTGCTTGCGTTGGCCCTTCTAGATTTCAACCATCCATTTACAGTCGAATGTGATGCATCGAGATCTGGTATTAGAGGGGTTCTCATGCAAAACAAGAGACCCATTGCATTTTTCAACTGTGCTTTGCAAGGTAAAAAATTACTTTCATTTACCTATGAAAAAGAGATGTTGGCACTAATTCTTGCAGTGCAAAAGTGGAGGCCATATTTATAGGAAATGAAGTTCATTGTTTGAACAGATCAGCGTAGTCTCAAGCATTTATGGGAACAAAGGATCACCACTGTAGTACAAGAGAAGTGGTTGGTGAAATTGATGGGGTTTGACTTCACCATCGAATATAAAAAGGGGAATGAGAATTGTGTGGCTGATGCACTTTTACGTAGAGACGAGGTAGGCCAATTACTTGCTTTGTCGGCCCTGATCCCTACATGGATGGAGTCAATAAAAAAAGAGGTCGGTAACCACCCTAGCGTGCAACGATTAGTTAAGCCATGCCAACAAGGAGAAGCTATTGGGCCATGGGACTACAAAGAAGGTATCCTTTACTTCAAGAATAAGATTTATTTAGCAGTTGATTCTACTTTGATTCCTCTTATTGTTAAGGAGATGCATTCTAGTACTCATGAAGGGTATCACAATACTTTGCAAAGAATAAGGTCAGTTTTTTATTGGCAAGGCATGAGAAATTTTCTATGAGAGTATATCACAAGTTGTGAAACTTGCCATAGGCACAAAGGAGAGAATCTCAAGCCTGTTGGATTCTTACAACCACTTCCAATTCCTACGCAAGTGTGGACAAATATATCAATGGACTTTGTGGAAGGTCTGCCTAACTCAAAGGGGAAGTGTGTTATTTTTGTAGTAGTTGATCGGCTCTCCAAATTTGCACACTTATTCCTCTCTCTCATCCATACTCTACTGCCTCAATAGCTCAGGTTTTTTTTCAACAAATCTTTAAATTGTATGGCATGCCTAAAAGCATCGTATGTGATAGAGATGCCACTTTCACTAGCATTTTTGGAGAGAGCTTTTTAACTTGCAGGGAACCAACTTCAACTTTAGTTCCGCAAACTGACAGGCAAACCGAAGTGGTCAATCGAACAATCGAGATGTATCTTCGTTGTTTCACAAGTCATAGGCCGAAAGAGTGGGTTCGCTGGATTCCTTGGGCTGAGTACTGTTACAACACCAGCACACATTCTCCTACCAAGCGAACCCCTTATAAGATCGTGTTTGGCAAACCTCCACCCACACTTCTATCATATGTTCCAGGCACTTCACAAGTAGAGGCTGTGAATCAAGAGTTGCGAGATAAAGAGCCAGTTATCAAGGAGTTACTAGACCGATTGAATGAGGCTCAACAGCGAATGAAGGAGTTCTATGATGCTCACAGAACTGACAGAAATTTCAATGTTGGAGATTTTGTATATCTCAAGTTGCAACCATATAGGCAAGTGTCCTTAGCCCTTCGAAGAAATCTCAAGCTATCGCCCAAATATTATGGACCCTTTGAAATTCTTGATAAAATTAAACCAGTGGCATACAAGCTCAAACTACCAGAAAACTCAAGGCTTCATCTGGTGTCCCGCGTCTCTTTACTGAAAAAGAAGGTGAGGATGAATGTAGAAACTTTGGATTCTCTTCCCATCATTCCTGAAGAGAGTAATACAATTGTCCCTTTGCAGAAAGCCATCCTCAATCAGCGAAAGAAGAAAAACAGAGAAGAAGTTTTGGTTCATTGGCAAGGATTGTCACCTTCCGACGCCACATGGGAAAATTTAGCTGAGTTCTGTTTGCGAGCAAGACTTTAGTTGCAATAAATTAGTTGAATAAGTCTTTACTTGACATTAGGAGAATTTAAATTTCATATTCATGTTTATCAGATTTTCTGTTAGGTTATTCCTATTTTGTTGGGTTGTTCCAAGTTTAGTGAGATAGTGGGTTTGTTCCTATTTTAGTGTGATATTGGATGTTGACCTTTAGCAGATTAGTTCACTTTATTCCTATTTATTGTACTGATCCCAGTTGGAAATAATCATCCAGAATTTTATTCCACACTTGTGTGATACCCATTTTCTTTTTGATTTCCCTGTTCCTAACTCTCTTCCAGCAACTCTGTTTTTCTTTGTCTTTCCTTCCTAGCAAAAATAGGTAAACAGAAGAACAAGAACACCAGCTCTGCTACAGCCGCACATAACAGTATATTCATGTTGATAATTTTGGGCCTTCGACATGTAATCAGTCAATGAATTCTCTTTGTGGGTGAACTGAAGATATATTTTTAGAGTGAGAGGCAAAGATTTTGGAGAGAAATAAATGGTTGTGGGATGGGTTTGGTGATTGGGGTGGCGGGGGAGGACGGATGGTACCATGGGTGAAATTTGGCCTAAAATAATATTTGGAACCATGTCACATAAAATTTAATCAAAACAAATTCATGACATTACCTATCCAACTTGGACCCTTGACAATCATACTGGTAGTATTGTTATATGAGACTTTAATACTACAACTTACGCTGTATTTGGTTGGAGGATTTGAGAAGAGATTTGGAAAGGAAAAGGGAAAAGTTAGTGTCAGGCAGTAAATTGTGTGTCAAAAAAAAATCCTGTGACACTTTGTAATAAGACAGCAGACTTCTTTTTAAAAATTTATACAATTTAAAAAGCAACTATTAATATGACAATTTGGAAATCAAGACTTGTAAACAATCAAATAAGAAAATTACAGATAAGAATTCTCGACAAAGAGCCAGATGAATAGATGCATAGTTAATAAAGATGTAATAGTTTAATTAATATGAAAATGAAGAGTGCAATAGCTTAATTCATGTGAAGATGAAAAGCTGCAAATCAACCACGGAAAGAGAATGAGATACTGCCAAAAAAATAAATAAATAAAATAAAAGGACACATAACTTGGAGAAGACACATGACAGATTGTTACATGGACACGTAGCAACATTTGAAAGTTTCTAGCAAAAAGGCTAGTTTCATTGGCAAAGTTTTTTATTTGCACTTTTTGGGCTTAAAAAAAAAATAAAAATAAAATTGGTTAAAATAATTAATAAGACAAAATATCACATCAAACCTATAATCATTTTATTTTTTCTCTCACAAACATCACATCCAACTATAAAAAAATCAAACTATTTTCTCAAATACAAATTTTAGCCTCCTAAAATAATCAAAAACTAAAATAGTCTACTAAAATAGCAACTTCCCAAACACCTACTAGTTTTTGACTCATGTATGCAAGGGTTTTATTTTAAATTTTAATTTTTAAAAAATGTTAATAGTTGTATATAGAACAAATGTATAAAAATACATTCAATGTATGAATTTCTAATTTTTTTTATATGTTATTTGATTTTAACGAACGTCTAATGAACCATCATTAGCAAGACTGTTAAGTATATCAGATTGTGTTTTAAAATTAGTTTGTGTAAATATGTATGAATAATTGGTTACAATATTAATAAATAAGAAATTATGAAACTTCATATAATAGTTGCACATAAAAATATAAAAGTACATATAAATTAAAATTAAAAATTTGTTCATAAAAAGTATCAACAAATAAAACTTATACAAAAGTTTAAAATATATATATACAATTTTTTTTTTCTAACTAAAAAAAGAGAAAATTTCAATAAGAACTTCATATACTAATTAGTATACTAATTGTTATATATAACATTACTCATATTATATTGCTAACCCTCTTTGTTATATTAACTCAACACATTTTTTTATGTTGAAATTGTTTTAAACACTACATTTATTTTCAATCATTAGATTGGTGCTTTTGACTCCTTAGACATGTTAAAATGCATTATAATCATTTCAATCATAAGAGGTTGTAGTTGAAGAGAGTGGATTGGACTGATTAAGGGTTAAAAATCCTTTATCCTTTCTATGGACAAAAAATATATTTTACATTTTTTAATATTTAGTACAATGTAAAATAAAAATCAAAGAAAAATATTTTTTTATGATCAATAGAATAAAAATATTTTTCGAATTAAAATTTTACTATTATAATCACATTTTTCCACCACTACCACCTCCACCATCACACCAACACCACCACAGCCACAATCACTATCTTCGCCGCCATCACCACACCGCCTTCGCTTTCACCTTTGTCCCACCGCCAACAAACATAAAAATTATAAATTTACGATCCATATTATAAGCATATAGAGATTTTGAGTGTATTTAGAATTTGCATTGCCACCCCCACATCACCACACTTTCACCTCCCTCACCCACTTCCTCCACCCCTTTCCCACCGCCTCCATTTCTTTCTCTACTATTCCAGTGCATCCCCTCCATCACAGCCTCCCTTGTGAGTCACCATCTCTCCAACCATCACCACTTTTCTTTCTCTAACAAAATTTCCTAAACCCTCCCAACAAAACAAATAATATAAAAATAAAAATGCATATATGGTTGTGCATAGTTGACTATTCAACATTGTAAAAATTAATTGAGCTCTGCCACCAAGCGTGTAACATATCCAGGATGAATTCTGAAGATTATTACAGGGTTAGGCTGTTGGGCATGCAACATATTTTTACATACACAAAAACAACCTGTCCAATCTCAGCTAACCGGAAGCTTATTGCAAGCAACATTTATCTATCTGCTTAGCCATAACACGATATTTTAAATTACAAAGCATTTCACAAGACATGAAATATAATTGCAGACATCTCTCACTTGCACACCCTAATTTAGCCAGAGCAAGAAAATTTTGGCTCATTCCAGTTCCTTTAGATATAAATCACACAAATTATATAAATATTAATATATCACACCAAACTCTTAACTAGCAAAACTACATAAAATGAAGCATTGGTTGAACTGGATAATTACTCCATCCATAGATACAATAGTCTCCGATCAGATGCATAATTTATAGATTTCAGTGTGGTTCAGACATTCATGAAGTAGTTGTGAACAACATCACAACATTTAGTAGCCTATTTAAATTGGGGACAATTGTTGCGCATGAATTCACAAATCGTATCTTTCTCCCTAAGGCACTGCATGATTGAAGAAAAGGAAAAACAAATGTTATAACTCTGGACAACCTCACGATTATGTAACACTAACAACTTGTTTAGTAAAAACACAATCGATAATTTAAATAATTAGTCCATGTTATTCATTCTCAAGTAGAAAAAGCAAGAAACGGTTATTTATATCACATGTACAAATATCTACAAGCTCCTAAAATAAACACAATTTACCTTCTTGTACTTCTCATAAGATATTCTGCAGTATCGAGGGTTCTTTTCCCTTTTATGCCGCACGTAATCTATAGGACGGTCAAAACCTGCAGCAGTTGCCTTTTTCTGGAGAGATTCCTCATATTCTGCACTAAAAAGCAAGATCCAACACAATTCAACCATGTATATAACAAATTGTTTTGGGTTAAATTACAAATATACCACTGAGGTTTATCAAAAGTACAAATTTTCTCATAATTTGACAAATTTCAAATATCCCCCGTCAACGATTGTCTCTTAAATTAATAGAATTAATAGATAATGTAAATTACCTAATTACCCTCCAATATCTAAATAAATTTACCCTAATAACTACACCTCCTTCCTCCATTATGCAAACCCGTGTCCACCCTCATCCACTCTCCTTTGCCACCCCCACCCCTTCGCATGCTCAACCAACACCCTTTTGCAGCCATGGACAAGAAAAGCTAGAACAATTGCCCTCTATATTAGCTTCTCTCTCAACTTGTCCTCAATCCCCCTTTGTTCCTTTTCATTTTCTCCCACTTTATCATACCACCATCCACAATTGGCTTAACACATACTATTTTCTCATGAGATGAAGTTGTTGGAACCTAAATTTGGCTTAACACATATTATTTTCTCATGAGATGATGTTGGAACCTAAGTAGCACAAACACAGATGTGCCAACATTCCAATTTTCCAAAAATGTAGAACACGACATTTTTGAAAAACGTTAAAATTTTATATTTTTCACAAATTTATTATGTGCCATATACAGTGTTTTAAAAGGCGCGCGTAAGCGCAAGGCACAACGAGGCGCACCCTTGCGCTTCAAACTGGTCAAGGCAAGGCGCAGGCACGGGTTTTTTTCCGAGGCGTGAGGCGTGGCCTTTATGGGCTTTACTTATTTTTTTATTCCAACTGTTGATTAAGTGCTTTTAATTTCTTGTTTGAACTACAAACTAGAAGCTTAGTTGTTTTGAACTTTATGTGGATGATCTTAAAACTTTAGGTTTTTTGTGCATAAGAATGTGATACTTTATATCTTTTGTTAGATATTATATTTCTAATTTTTAGAAGATTGAATGTTATGTTTATCAATCATTTGTAATGGTGAAACTTCCTTTGTTATTTTTGGAATTCTATATATATTTGTTATGTTGAAAATTTTGCCTATTTTATAATTTTACTTTTCTTCTACTACTGCGCCTCACCATGCCTCGCCTCGCACCTCACACTTAGGCTATAGAAGACCTTATCAACTCGGTGCGCATAGAGCCTTTCAAAACATTGGTCATATATACAAATAATTTATTCAAAGATAATTAAAAAAATATAACATAACTCTAATTACAATAAAAAAAACAATACATTTCATAGTTTGAATATCAAGATATCATTCACATGAGAATTGCATTATAACGAATGCAGAACACTGTTATATAAAGGGGTTTATCACGTAGGGCTTGAATAAGCAATGCAATAAACGTCGCCAAAAGTGTTTGCATTGTGTTGGTTAAATGTCTGATATTATAAATTTAATTTTTAATTAAAACAAGATGAAGTGTCAAACACACTTTTAGGAGTATCCAAAGCATCTCGGTGTTAGACAAAACACGCTTGCTGGTGACTAGTTCAGTGGTGAACACATTGTGTTGTTGGTGACTAGTTTGGTGTGGGTTTGAGCAAGAAGTGAGTGCATTTTGGCAATGAGGTTAAAGATGCACGCCAGGAACACGCTTCAGTCAGTGGTAGACCTAAAAATCTCGTTTAGGGGAGCCAAATTATATATACAATAAAAAATTGACTACAAAATTTATTCTATTAAATTCTTACCAAAGTTTAGTATTGTTTAATTTGGCTCTTCTAGGAAAGTGGTTGTGGCGGTTTGGGGTAGAAATGGATCGGTTGTGGAGAAAAGTGGTGGAGGCTAAATATGGGTTAGGGTGGGGGGGATTGGAGTACAGGGGAGGTGAAGCAATCACACGGGCGGAGTTTGTGGAAAGGGATTTGGTTAGGTCGGGAGGAATTTTGGAAGAGGGTTTGTTTTAAGGTAGGGGTGGGGGATCAAGTTCGATTTTGGAGGGATCGGTGGTGTGGAGAATTGGCTTTGGAGGTGAGGTTCTCATTGATTTTTCGCATTGCGGTTGATCAGGAGGCAACGGGGGCCTCCTGTGTACAAGTGCAAGGGTTGGAGGTGGTGTGGAATGTCGGATTGCGTCATGATGTGTAGGATTGGGAGCTAGACCAGCTACCGGATTTGTTGGGCTTTTTGTATGGCCTTCGGTTTGGGAGGGTTGGAGAGGATTGTTTGAGTTAGGATGGCCCGAAGACCAAAGGGGTTTTTTCGGTGTACTAACAACTTGTTTAGTAAAAACACAATCGATAATTTAAATAATTAGTCCATGTTATTCATTCTCAAGTAGAAAAAGCAAGAAACGGTTATTTATATCACGTGTACAAATATCTACAAGCTCCTAAAATAAACACAATTTACCTTCTTGTACATCTCATAAGATATTCTGCAGTATCGAGGGTCCTTTTCCCTTTCATGCCACAAGTAATCTATAGGACGGTCAAAACCTGCAGCAGTTGCCTTTTTCTGGAGAGATTCCTCATGTTTTGCATTAAAAAGCAAGACCCAACACAATTCAACCATGAATTTACAAAAAAAAAATTGGGTTAAATTACAAATATACCCCTGAGGTTTATCAAAAGTACAAATTTTCTCATAATTTGACAAATTTCAAATATCCCCTGTCAACAATTGTCTCTTAAATTAATAGAATTAATAGATAATGTAAATTACCTAATCACCCTCCAATACCTAAATAAATTTACTTTAATACCTACATCTCCTTTCTCCATTATGCAAACCCCTGTCCACCCTCATCCACTCTCCTTCGCTACCTCCATCCCTTTGCATGCTCAATCGACACCCTTTTGTAGCCATGGACAAGAACGCTAAAACAATTTCCCTCTATATTAGCTTCTCTCTCAACTTGTCCTCAATCCCCCTTTGTTCCTTTTCATTTTCTCCCACTTTATCATACCACCATCCACAATTGGCTTAACACATACTATTTTCTCATCAGATGATGTTGTTGGAACCTAAATAGCACAGACACAGATGCACCAGCATTCCAATTTTCCAAAAATGTAGAACGCGACATTTTTTAAAAACGTTAAAATTTTACATTTTTTACAAATTTATTATGTGTCATATACAGTGTTTTAAAAGGCGCGCGTAAATGCGAGGCAAAATGAGGCGCACCCTTGCGCTTCAAACTGGTCAAGGCGAGGCGCAGGCACGGATTTTTTTTTCGAGGCGTGAAGCGTGGCCTTCATGGGCTTTACTTATTTTTTTATTCCAACTGTTGATTAAGTGCTTTTTATTTCTTGTTTGAACTGCAAACTAGAAGCTTAGTTGTTTTGAACTTTATGTGGATGATCTTAAAACTTTAGGTTTTTGGTGCATAAGAATGTAATACTTTATATCTTTTGTTGGATATTATATTTCTAATTTTTAGAAGATTGAATGTTATGTTTATCAATCATTTGTAATGGTGAAGCTTGCTTTGTTATTTTTGGAATTCTATATATATTTGTTATGTTGAAAAATTTGCCAATTTAATAATTTTGCTTTTCTTCTACTACTACACCTCACCTTGGTGAGGTGCACGCCTCGCCTCGCACCTCACACTTAGGCTATAGAAGACCTTATCACCTCGGTGCGCATAGAGCCTTTTAAAACACTAGTCATATATACAAATAATTTATTCAAAGAATTAAAAAAATATAACATAACTCTAATTACAATTAAAAAAAAAACAATACATTTCATAGTTTGAATATCAAGATATCATTCACATGAGAATTACATAATAACGAATGCAGAACACTGTTATATAAAGGGGTTCATCACGTAGGATTTGAATAAGCAATGCAATAAACGTCACCAAAAGTGTTTGCATTGTGTTGGTTAAATGTCTGATATTATAAATTTAATTTTTAATTAAAACAAGATGAAGTGTCAGTCACACTTTTAGGAGTATCCAAAGCGTCTCGGTGTTAGACAAAACACGCTTGTTGGTGACTAGTTCAGCGGTGAACACATTGTGTTGTTCGTGACTAGTTTGGTGTGGGTTTGAGCAAGAAGTGAGTGCATTTTGGCAATGAGGTTAAAGATGCACACCAAGAACACACTTCAGTCAATGGTAGACGCGAAAATCTCGTTTAGGGGGGCCAAATTATATATAAAATAAAAAATTGACTACGAAATTTATTCTATTAAATTCTTACCAAAGTTTAGTATTGTTTAATTTGGCTCTTCTAGGAAAGTGGTTGTGGCAGTTTGGGGTAGAAAGGGAGCAGTTGTGGAGAAAAGTGGTGGAGGCTAAATATGGGTTAGGATGGGGGGGATTGGAGTACAGGGGAGGTGAAGCAATCACACGGGCAAAGTTTGTGGAAAGGGATTTGGTTAGGTCGGGAGGAATTTTGGAAAAGGGTTTGTTTTAAAGTAGGGATGGGGGATCGAGTTCGATTTTGGAGGGATTAGTGGTGTGGAGAGTTGGCTTTGGAGGTGAGGTTCTCATTGATTTTTCGCATTGCGGTTGATCGGGAGGTGACGGTGGCCTCCTGTGTACAAGTGCAAGGGTTGGAGGTGGTGTGGAATGTCAGATTGCGTCGTGATTTGTAGGATTGGGAGCTGGACCAGCTGCTGGATTTGTTGGGCTTTTTGTATGGCCTTCGGTTTGGAAGGGTTGGAGAGGATTGTTTGAGTTAGGATGGCCCGAAGACCAAAGGGGTTTTTTCGGTGTATTCCTTCTATCATATGCTTACGGGAGGGGCTAGGGTGCCATTCCCGTGGAAGAGTGTTTGGGTGGCAGGTTGTCTGTCCAAGGTTGCTTTCTTTGTGTAGACATCATTGTTTGATAATCTGATTCGCCGTGGCCATATTTTAGTGAATTGGTGCTGCATGTGTTGAGGGGCTGAGGAAACAGTGGATCATTTGCTTGTATGTTGCCCAGTTGCTTCACATCTTTGGATGTTTATTGTCGTTATTTTTGGTTTGGTTTGAGTTCAACCAAGGTCAGTGTTGGCGGTTTTACAAAGTTGGGCTGGGGGTAGGTTTGGGAGGCGGCATCGGAAAGCATAGAAGTTGGCTGGACGTTGTTTGATGTGGTTGATTTAGTTGGAGCGAAATAGACAGGTTTTTATGAGAGAGATGCGTTCGGTGGCATGGTTGGAACAACGTTTGTTCACTGTGCTACATAGCTGGATATCATTATCAATTGATCCGAATGTGCTATCTTTGTTGACTTCGTAGAGGATTTGATTTAGTAGTTGTTTTGATGCTCTTGTGGAGATGTTTTGTGTTGCTCTTGTATATGTGTTTTGCTGGCTAGTCTTTTAGTTGGTTTTGTATTATTTGCATCATCTTCATGTTTTTTCAATAAAGTTTGCTTATTTATCAAAAAAAATACTTATAAGAATAAGAATTGAACATTATTATTAAATTCGCAAAAAAAAAAAAAATTCAAACAATAAATACTTGACATTTATGAAACAAAAAGTATGTACAAAATAAAAAAATAAAAATAATAGCATATACTAAATACTTTATCACAATGATCATAGCCATACTGGTCGTAGCTAACACCAACTTGAGTCATCGAATACCAATTTGGTCATAACCAAAGTCACTACAATAAGTCGTAACTAAAATCACTTTTACACATAATCAAACATAATAATGAGACTTAACCAATTTTTATTTAATACTTTGTTAGCCTCACTAAGACAATGGCCTATAACTAAAAACCATGATGACTCGTAACCAACACCAATTTAGACCATAATTAGCATATGGTATACACCACGTGTATTGCATCATAACCCTAACTAAAGCAAATTGAGATTTTTGAGGGGCCAATTGTTTACCAGTTATAAAACCAAGAGCAAATATGACATATTTTACAAGAATTTTAAAATGTTTGAAGGGGCTTGGAAGATACTTGCCAAAAGTTTGATACATTGTCTCACAAGGATGTAGCCTTACTGGTGTTTGCAATTTGCAATCATTAACAGAGTTGTATATGAATTTATATGGAAGTATATAATAATGAAAATAAAATGAAAAAGTCATTTCTTTTCCTAATAGGGTGTGGTTGAGGGAGAAAGGAAGAGAATAGGAAAGACAAAGAGAGAAAGGAGCAAAGTGTTTAGGTATGTTGAAAAATAAAATTGCTAACATCATCTACTTTTGCTAGTAGACCTAAAGGTTGACCAACAAAGAATTGTCATGTGATTTGAAACATCGAGGGGCAGTATTTACTTTCTAGAACCTCAAGGGGTATATTTATAACTTTCAAAACATTTTCTAAATAAAAATAAAATGAATAAACATAAATCAACATTGGGGAGGAAAAGAAATCGTAAATAACTGAAATATGACATCTACAAAGATCAACGAGGTCAAATTAAGCTACTTGTGCCATCAAACAAATGTTCATGACTTAGAGCATGAGAAATCCAATTACAGCATACGGTGTTAACATAGGTAAAATTAGGCTGCTTGTGCCATCAAACAAATGTTGATGACTTCGAGCATGAGAAATCCAATTACAGCATACGGTGTTAACATTAATACAAACAAGCTTTTCCAAACCACCCAAAAAAAAAAAAAAAACCCAATCAACCCAAACCAATATATATATTAAACAAAAGCCTCTAGCTGGCCACTCCTTGTCAAAATTATTGCAAGCTTCTATCTGTAAGAATTTCCAATGACAAGCTTCTAACTGAGATTTCTCGTTGGCTTATTGGAGATGGAACTTAAACTCACTTTTGGATAAGTCATTAATAGAATCTGCTACAGTGACTCATCTTTGCTTTCCTAAAAACTTAAAAGACTTTCAGATTTGAGGCCAATCAATCTTTGTAACTTTAGTTACAAGGTGATCATGAAGATCCTATCCAACAGACTAAGTTGACTTCTTCCTATCATAATCTCAACCACCACTCCCTTGTACCACTAATTCAAAACACACACACACACAAAAATATATATATATATATATTAACTAACTTACTTTAAATGTACAGGTATCCTCAAGGAAGTTGGTAGGAGAATGGTTATAGACCTGTGATGACAAGTGCACCCCTGTAGCTGCCTTAAAGACAAGTTTGGCGATAGACTGAGATCACAATTCCTAATGAACATATCAAAATCCTTCATCCTTCAAGTAACTTATCCCCACTAATCTTCTTTGAAACTACCGTAATATTAAACTTAAAGTCACCACCGACACCAACTGGGAGAACGCAACACATAAAGAGCAACTAACTCCTCCAAAAAGAAAGCTATTAACCTAGGATTGTTCGGGCTGCAAACATTGGTAAACCCCACTCTCTCCTAAATCCTTCCTCCCTCCTTGTCATGGTTGCCAGATTCCCCTTCCATAAGTCCAAAGTAACTAACGGCAGCATTAGAATTGCAGCCATCAACTAGTACAAGATCCTTACGAGGAAAAAGAATATCATCTCAAGCCCCAATGCAAGCATCTCTCAAAGGATTGGAAGGTGTTAGAGATTCAGTATCAAAAATGGAAAGCAATAATGCCCCTTCAAAGCCAAGTACACATATGATCATACCCATTTGATTTGCATACACGAAGATCCATTTCAACGGTGAAAACACCATTACCATTTGTTCCCTCATTTCCTTTTTGTATCAATCCTTATGAATGATTTTCCCCTCGTTCTTGATCAAGAAGCATTGTTGAATAAAATCACTGTATCCAAGTTGGACTCTTGCAACGCTGAGATCGAGTTTTTGTTGTGATCATCGCCACCCAAAGACTCATCTAAGAAGTCATCAGATTCACCATAATCCCCAAATTTTGGCAACGCTTGACAACCACCAAATATCCTTCATCAATGTCTTCCCCATGAATTGATTGAATACCCCCGCCATCATCACAAAAATCCTCTTGATCAAGATTATCCTTCATAAAGCCTTCATGCATAACCATCAACATCCCTTTGCAACTTTTCACTAACCAGATCACCAGGCTCGAGCCATCTTTCCTGTTCTTGAAAAAACTGAAGATTTCCTATTGGAGAAACACCATCAAGAAGTCTCACTTCTGACTGATCAAACCATATTGATCGAATAAAACAGGACCATCAATAACCTTCATAACTCATAAGAAACGTTAACCCACATTATCAATGGTTTAAAAGGCCAAAGCTTGCATGCCTACATGATGTCTCCACAAATATAGTTATTTTTATGTAATTATTGTAGCACACCTCTACCCCCACCCCGAAGCCAGCAGTTTTCTTTCCATTCAAGATGTTTTGTTTATAACAAAATTACAAATTACAAACATTATTAGCTCCAATGATTGGAGCTGATAATGTTAGAAATGAATAAACTAAGATAGTTTGGATATGTACAACGAAGTTGGTAGAGGCAACACTAAGATAGTGCAACAGGATTACTGCTAGTGGAAATGCTATGGGGAGTGGAAGACCTAGATTGACATGTGATACAATGGTGAAGAAGGATATGAATTTACTTAAGCATATGGCCCACGTAGCCAACCCCAATTGATTGGGACAAAAGGTTTGGTTTGGGTGATTTGGTTAAGTACCAAATAAGTTTCAACCTAAATCCGGATACAAAATTCCCATACACTATGAATCAAAAATAATTGGCCCACATTTTTCAGCATGCATTCTCTATTGAATTACCAGAAAACCACCTGACAAGTTAGCATTAATCACAACTTTATAAATTGGGATTCATGTCTAGTTTTCAAACCTAATCATTTCAGCCCACCATAGGTTTCTCATTTTTACTTTCTCCCTTCTTAATATTACACAATGTTGTATCCATTCATCAAAAATACACCATGTTGTCTCCTCTTTGTTTCTTTATCTTTCTTTAGAAAGTAAACTTCTTCAATCACAACCCAAATAGCTTGCATTACATGTTTTCTAAACCTTAAGATCCAACTTTCACCGGTCCTAATCCTGAGATTCTTTTTACCACTAATCCATCACCGCCCCATGAGAAACCTTAATAAAGTTCATAATTGAAATTTATGCAAGCCGCTTTTTTGATAAGCAATAGTAACTATAATTTCAAAGCAAAAGCAGTCTACATTGTACAAGAACTCAAAGCAAACAAGTTTATTAACTACATTGCCTCCCAAGAAAATCAAAAATAAAATGAATCCAATAAATACAGTAAATTGGAAGGCCTACAACCATCTAATGACATCCCAAAAAAAATAGTGATCAGTCGAATACGGACATGATTTTTGTCAACACGTGCTACTCCCACGAACAATCCCCAAAAAAACAAAACCTTAGAACATGGTATTTTGCGTTTTAATGGATCAAAAGTCATATTACAATAGATAAAGACACCTTAAAATACAATCCTATACAACGATTGAACCTTCTTAGTTTTCCTTTTAGAATTGGTATGGAACTCTTGGTTTGTATGAAATACAGTATAGAGTTTCTTGCATAATTAAAATGCAGAACCATCTTACAAGCACCAAGAAATCATCATTTTATTCTTTAATATTTAATGGCAAAAGTGGCACCTCACAGGAAACAAGAAAGTTTATAGATATGCATACAAACCCCACTTACGTTCAAGACAAGATGCCTTCGTTTTGCGAATTTTTTCAGAGTGTTTGGCATCATAACTGGTTGGAGTTGTGCTCTTGCACTGCATAATAGAGAAAGGAAAAAATATTAGTACAACCACTGTACTTAAAAAGAAAATTGAAAAGGAAAACATGAAAGCTCTCCAAACACTTTTTTAGATAAAACTAAAATCTTCGCATTAGGAAAATTAAATCTTTGGATTTAAGCCATAAACCTATGACCCATCCTGGTGTAGGACGGGGCAGAGAAAGGGAGAAGAACTCAAAGTCGGCCACAGCGTTTTACTCTCAAATAATATTCTTAAAACTGAATATTACAATGTCAAAACCCTAATATTTATATAACCAAAGTCTTATATTCTAATTAGGAAACCTAACCAATTAATATTCCTGACTAACTTTATTCAATTAAATCCAAGTAAAAAATAATAATAAACTGCCAATTACAATTATGGGACCAAAAATACTTTGGACCCGTGGACTTCAACATTGGCTTCCAAATCCAATAATTGCCATCTAACCAATC
The DNA here is from genome assembly GCF_004153795.1 of Camellia sinensis. Classification (NCBI taxonomy): domain Eukaryota; kingdom Viridiplantae; phylum Streptophyta; class Magnoliopsida; order Ericales; family Theaceae; genus Camellia; species Camellia sinensis. Next base: position 396,993 of record NW_021028376.1, on the reverse strand, counting down.
AAGGGCTGCGCCATCACATCTTCAACTAAGAAAAGAGCCAACAACTACTATATCACCAATAACCATTCCCAATGACATTGAACTGTGAAAAATTGTACCTCTTCATATTCTTTGTCAACATTGTCACATGGATCTAGCTCCACCATTCCTGGAAAATTTGTCAAGTTCTTGCTTAGAGCTGATAAACTCAATATGACTGCAACATTTCTAGTAACTACAAAGACAGAGAACAAAAGGGTAAAGGTAAACACGTAAACAAGATATCATAACTGTAAAATAAAACGGAAGAAAGCTAGAGAAATTGCTGAAAGCCGATCGCTACTTCCCTTAGAAATGAAAAGCAGGATATGACTGCAACATTTCTAGTAACTACAAAGACAGAGAACAAAAGGGTAAAGGTAAACACGTAAACAAGATATCATAACTGTAAAATAAAACGGAAGAAAGCTAGAGAAGTTGCTGAAAGCCGATCGCCACTGCCCTTAGAAATGAAAAGCAGGGAAGTCACTAGGAGCGATCGAGCAACTTGGTTTAGTATGAGAAAAATGGTTCACACTAAACTCTTTGAACCAGAAGAAGCTGAAGAAGATTTTCCTGCAAAAGACAAGAACAAAAAATTTGAGAAGAAAAACATGGAAAGACAATATCAAAAACAATTAACCCATAACATAAATTAGTTAAACTAAACCATAAAAACATCAATTTGCAACGTAGGTTGAGCTTGTAAAAAACTTAGAAGTTCAACAAAGAACCTTTATTAAAATATATCCACAAAAACATACTGAGAAAGAAATGTCAATGCTGAAAGTAAAACTAGTGATAAATGAAGCATAAAAAGTAACTAACAATATTTGTTTTTAATTTTTGGTTTCCAACATGCTGCAAGTTGTACACAGATGCCATGTACCTTTTGTGAGAAGATCAAAAAGACACTGAAATTTAAAAAAACCTCTACCATTTTGAGCAAATGGTTTCAGATAACAAAAAGCACAAACAGATCGAAATAGGCAAAAAAAATATAATTAAATTATGTTTAAAGCGAGATAGAAAAAGAGAGAGAGATGGCAAAAGGAAACAGATACTGACCTCCACCACGAAAAAAACGAAACATGACTCCTTATCAACAGGAAGCAAGGTTGTAAAAAATTGAATTGTTGTTTTGGGATTCTACCAGCCTAGATAGGATCATCAAATCAAGAATCGTAAGATCCTAGAAGAAATAGAATATGTATAACAATTTTTATATGATTAATGAATACTATCAAAATTAAGAGAGAATGCAATTGAATAATAAAAAATAAATTAATTAAAACTATCTTTGAAAAAACAAAATTAATCAGATAAACATTCACAAATTGACCTAAACAAACTTGAAGATTTGTGAATTATAAATGTCGGTATGAGGAGATTCATTTGTTTGCCATGTTCACTAACGCTAACATTAAGCAATATGTGGTGTCCCTAAATCCGTATCCATTTTTTTTTTTTTTTAATTTTTTTACAGTTTCTAGGCAAATCCCCTTATTTGACAATTAGGAGAATATGCGAAGAACAACCGTACCGAGTCCAGGTGGCGTGAGATAGGCCAAAGCAAAGAGCACACAAACAAGGTTGACAGGAAGGAAGGAAATTGATAATTGAATGAAGGCAAATAATTTAAGGATTAAACATTTGAAATTATAACAAACTATCAGTCTACAACAGCACAGCACATTCTTTCTCAGTTAATAGAATTGATTTAAAATGCTAATTCCATAACAACGACTCTCAGAGAAATAGACAACCTAATTCATAAGCATTGTAAATCACAACCATAACTCATTCTTCAGTAGAGGGCCAAAATTAATCATTAACAAGAAAAATAAGACCAACAAAAAAATACAGAAATTGTAATTCTATTGTTAAGAAGAGGCGGAGAAGATTGGCCTGGATCTCAAACCTAAAGGGGAAAAACCGGGAAAACAAAAATGCTGAACACGAAGAAAAAGCTATCAGCCCTAGCCCGAAAACAAAAAAACCCCCAAAAATAAGCAGCGACGTGAAGAAGAAGAAGAAGAAAAAGAAGAAGAAGAAGAGAGGTACATGAGGAGCGGAGGGTTGAATGGAAGATGTTCTTTCTTTCTCGTGTTGCTGCGATACATATACCGCCCATTTTATATTCCCCAAAAATATCCCGCTACACTTCTATTTTAGGTTTGTTACACTTCTAGGCTATAGGAACATTAGGATCGTTTGGATGTCCTAAATAAAATTTTTTTTTTTATTTTTTAGATTAAAAAGTAGAAGAAAAAAATATGATTATTTAAGATAATTTTTTGACTTTTTATAAAAAAAATATGTATTAAAATATTATATAAAATAATAAAATTACCATTTTACAGCTACTATAATGAATTGCTTCCTCACTTTGATTGTTTAGGAAGCCAGACAATGGGCAAGAAACAAGTATAGGAGCAGATTACCTACAATCCGAGATTGGACTAGACGTTGTTGTTCAACCCGTGGGGGCCATCATGGGTCTCGTTTTGATAATCGGAACTATTCAATATGTAGAAATTGTCAAGTATTATATGCTTGTAAAAAATCATGTTGGTCGGATATGATAGCTATCTGATCAGATTAGTTTTTTGTCAATCGTTAATTTCTTCACCGTCAATTTTTTTTTACAAAACTGATTTGATCATATAGCTATCGATATCCGATCAACGTATTTTTTACAAGCATATAATACTCTACGAGTTCTACACATTTAACGGTTTAGATTATCAAAACAGGACCCATGATGGGCCCCACGAGCCGAACAGCACCATCTTGTGCAAATTTTTTTGTACACCCACTTGACCATCACTTCAATACTGACAGTGGTTTGTACTTGGCCTGTATAAAGCGGAGTTTTTTATATATATATTTTTTGTGAATAGTAATAATTTTTTACTTTTTTAGTAGCTTTTTGAATTTTTGTATTTTTTAGTGTATGTCAAACCAGGCCTTACTATGTAATCCTATGTCCTTCTAATCCCAATATATTTTTGATAGACCAATAGATCCACAATTTTTAGAGTTTTGTACCCAGAGGTCTCTTTTTTATTTCTTATTTTTTAAATGACTGTATTACTCTTTGATTTGATATATATATATATATATATATGTGTGTGTGTGTGTGTGTGTGTGAAAAATCAAATTTTAGATTGTGGATCTCGCCTATGTGAGGTTGTCTGCGATCTCGATCGCCCTCTGTGAGGTCGATCTCTTTGTGCTGTGAGGTCGATCTGTTTGTGCGATCTGAATTGTTATGTACAGGCGATCTCTGCGTACGCACTCTGTGTGTGTGTGTGTGTGTGTGTGTCTCTCTCTCTCTCTCTCTCTCTCTATCTATCTATCTCTCGATACATATGTATGTTTATATATAGATAAGCAAATTCGTATGATCTCTGGTTCGTGTTCGTCAATGTTGTTATAGTTCTTTGTTTTGTGATAAATTTTGTTTGTTTGATATTGATTTTGTGATTTTTGTATGTGATATAGTGTAATGATTTTGATTTTTTTTTTTTATTTTGTTTGTTATATAGTGTAATGTGTTTTGAATTTGTAGTTTAGAATTGTGAATTCTAAAGTTTTGATGCTGATATGTTATAACTATATAATTTTACAGTTTGGACTCTATTATCAATTGTTTGCCGGTTTGTGATTTGTAATATGGAAGGGTGTTTCATGTTAATGTGTAAATACGGTAAGTCTTGTGCTCTTATTAAGATTAGTGAGGGATGTAGTTATCATGAAGTTATTGAGAAAATATGTGCGAAGTTCAAGGAGTTGAGTGTTGGTAACTTTTGTTTATTTTTCTCTATTTTTGGATATTCGAATTATATTGTTGAATGTATTGATGATTTGGAGAATATGATGTCAATGGTAGCTTCTAGTGGTTCTCATGTTGTTGATGTTATTGTGGGTGATAGGAGAATTGTGAAAGTTGATGATAATTCTTCTAGGATTGATTTTGTAATTTGTGAGAGTCTTTGGTTAACGATTGTGATAATTTTGGTAGTTTGTTGTCTACTAGTTGGAAGGGGATTATACACAGTGTTGGTCAAGAATTTGACGATAGAGTACCGACATTCCGTATTGCATTGGCTAAGTATGTAGTTGAGTGTGGTTTTGAAGTGAATTATTTGAAGAATAATGCAACAAGAGTAATTGTTGAATGTATGATGAAGTCGGCTACGAGTTATAAATAGTTTGTACATGGAAGGGTGCTTACGAATTACGGTATTTTTTTTATTATGACGTTGGATAATGTGCATACTTATGGAGTTGTTACTCGTAGATCTTGTAGCAAAATGGTTGGTTCTAGACGTGTCTCTGATATTGTGCATAATGATATTAGTAAAAATCCGTTGACTCGTCCTATCGAAATTAAAAAAAAGTTGAAGAAACAATATGGTATAGATGTTTCTAATTGAATTGCATGGTTAGGAGTTGATATGGCAAGAGGTGGGTTATTTTGGTGATTTTACATTTTCTTTTGACCAACTTCGATGGTACCTTGAGACGAGTATAAGAACGAATCCTGGAAGTATGTTTGAATTAGATGTGAATGAAAGTAGTAGGTGTTTTCGGAGGTTGTTTATGGCATTTCATGGATGTTTGTATGGATTTTAATTTTGTCGTCCGTTGTTGTTTGTTGATAGTACATTCTTGAAAGGGCGTTATAAGGGGCATTTGCTTGTAGCAACATCAAACGATGGTAATCAAGGTATATATTTATTTGGGGTAAATTACACTGATACCTCATGAGATTTATGTTTATTACAGTTCCCCCCTCATCGTTTGGAAATTACATCTCCTTCCCTGAGGTTTAAAGTTTCATTACAGATTCCTTCCTCAGCAATTTAATTTTTTTTAAATACCAATTTTGCCCTCACTGGGTAAATTACAATGAAACCCTCACATTTTAGAAATTACAATCCCCTCCCTAAGGTTTAAGGTAGCATTACCAATTGCCCCCTTGGTTAGTATTAGTTGGAAAAAAAATTCATTGGAAAAAAAATTGTTAGTAAAATTTTTAAATTTTTGTTTAAAAAGTAACTTAAACTTATTTTTTGAATTTACGTTTTTTCCTTAAATTTACAAACTGAGACAACAATTTATAAACAAAAAAAATTATCAAACAAGTTTTTATGACAGTTTTTAAAATTTTTGTAAATATAAATTGAAAACTGAAAACGAAATGGTTACCAAACAGGCCTTAGATGGTAACAATGTCGCAAAATTAACAAATAATTAAATAAGTTACTAACGTCAGAAATGACTTATCAAAAGATTCTTAGGTTATGTATGGTTTGATTTTTAGAATTTTTTTTGTGGATGTGGTTAATTAATTTGGTTAAGAAATAAAAAATAAAAAATAATTATCTTTTTTATATAATTTTTATCTTTCGAGTGGTTAGAAATAATTTTTTACAAATTAAATTGAAACAGCCATACGTATGTATATAACTTGCCCAAAAGTTAAAATGATAATTATTTTTTACCCTTTATTTCTTAACCAAATTAATTTTTAATTTTTTAAATGGCTGTTTCAATTTAATTTGTAAAAAATTATTTCTAACCACTCGAAAGATAAAAATTATATAAAAATGATAATTATTTTTTATTTCTTAACCAAAATTATATATTAAAAAATCCAACTATCTTCCCAAACACAAAAATTTTAGCATGCTAAAATAGTCAAAACTAAAATAGCAACTTCCCAAACACCCACTAGTTTTCGACTCATGTATGCACGGGTTTTATTTTACATTTTAATTTTTAAAAATGTTGATATTTGTATATAGACAAATGTATAAAAATATGTTTAATGTATGAATTTCTAATTTTTTTTTATATATTATTTGATTTTTAACGAACGTTTGATTTTTAACGAACATATAATGAACCGTCATTAGCAAGACTCTTAATTTTATCAGAGATTGTGTTTTAAAATTAGTTTTGTGTAAATATGTATGAATAATTGGTTACAATATTAATAAATAAGTGTAAAAATTTAATGTATAAAGAGAAATGATTGTATTATTAATTGATGTATTGATTGTTACAATGATTCCTATATATAGAAGAGTAGGTGGTAGTAGGTGGTAGGTGGGGTAGGTGAAGTGGAGGTGGTAGTGGTGTAGTGGGTTAGGTTTAGTGGAGTAGGTGAGGTGTAGTGGGTTAGGTTTAGTGGAGTAGGTTTAAGTGGGTGAAGTAGGTGATAGGTTTTAACAGCCCCCCGCAAACTCAAGGGGGATAGGAACTAGCCAACTTGAGTTTGGAGAGAGTAACAAAACAAGAAAATAGACGAATACATAAAAGAAAAGAGGATAGTAGACACTGTATGGTCGTGTCAGACCGATGGTGAAGACACTGTATGGTGGTGTCATAACGTTGTAGAGGACACTGGATGGTTGTGTCAGATCGATGCAGAAGACAATGTTGTGACAGTTGTTGTGACAGTTTACGGAGTCTTGCTGGACCCTTGTAGAAACTAACCGGAATCAATGTCGGGACAGTTTACAGAGTCTTGTCGGACCCATGAAGGAGCTAACCGGAATCAATGTCGGGACAGTTTACAGAGTCTTGTCGGACCCTTGGAAAAGCTAACCAGAATCAAATGTCGGGACAGTTTATGGGGTCATGTCGGACCGTTGTAAAAGTCGCACCCTCAAAAGGTGTGCCCAATCTTTCAAAAGGCGTGCCATCAAAAGGCGTGCCCAATCCAAAAAAAGACGTGCCATCAAAAGGCGTGCCCATTCCATAAAAAGTGTGCCGGACATGATGACGAGACGCGTGACCACATTGGCTTGCGCGCCCGTTTTGTCGTCTGGCGTCAAGTGGCGCGCGATGCGCGTGTCTGCCTCGGCTATTTAACCAAGACGGAGGCTGAGGCTGAGGCAGAGGCTGAGACAAAAAACCTGCTAAAAACCTCTGAAAAACTCTTCCTTTTCTGAGAGAGATACGCTGTAACACTCTGTTGCCCAATCCTTCTCTGAAAGGACTAGTCGAAAATCGCTGCTTCGCTGAAACACTCAGCAACCCAAAAAACATGGCCTCTTCTTCCCGTCCAGCTACCCAGAACATGGCATCCTCTTCCCGTGGTCTGCTCACGCTCTTTCCAGAACTGAACGAGCCCACAAGAGAAATAACTGGTGCGGGGGCCAGTGAACCTCAACCAAACACCCCTGCGCCCAGGGTCTTGCTCCGTTAACTTTCCTATGCGGTCTGTGGAGCAAAAAAATGGCAGCTGGCAACGGACATTGAAGCCAAATCAGTTATACATTTTGTTCCATCATTTCCATCACTTTTTTGGCCACTGGTTTATGGAAGGCTGAGGTCTGCCCTTTGCAGTTTAAGGTCCACCTTGGCATGTTCGTCGCAGTTTGTTGCATATTATGGTTCATTTGTGTCGTTGCGCACATGCTAGTTCCATGATATTTTTCCATATTCTGCTACATTACATTTGCATGCTGGGCATTATTGTCATCTTGCATGTATAGGTTCATTGATTCGGCATGTTTTGCTAACTTAGCCTCATGATTGCATTACTTGATGCATTGTTTCTTGTACATTGGCCACTTATTGCATAATACATTGCATTAGTTTGGTTTGGGGTGTCATACCAAAACATGGGGAATGAGGTGTGTTCCATACTCCAAATGACGAAACATGTCTCACTCCTCGGTCGCCCAACGCCCTTGATCTAAACTGATAGGGCGTGAAGCACCATTGTTTTCGTTCTGCATGCATTACATGATTTTGCAACTTGGTACTCTTTGGCATATGTGGTTTCAAATGCGTTGTTGGTGGCGCCGAGGGCCGGAGGCCACACTCCCATTTAGCCTAAGCTTTAGGCCTTTGTCTTGGCTCTGAAAGTGGCCATGCACACATTGCTTCATGAAATTTCCTTTGCCATGCACTGTCTAGTCCTCTGCTGCTGTCAAAACAGGGATTCTACGAGGAATTATGGCGACCGACTACAATACAGTGCCAACCAGACCAAAAATATCCTGGCCGATGGCTTCACAATCTGGTCTAACAATTTATCAATTGGCCGGGTTGATCGTATTACCTTGGCGATGCATCCAGAATGATTCAGGGAGTGGTTCAGAAGCATCAAGAATAGTTTATCACAATGCTCAGAGTTGATAAGAACATTGCAAACAGAGGCAACAGCTGGCCATGGCAACGGCGTTCCGAGCGAGGCGACCGAGCATGCATCATTCAAGCATTCTGAGCGGGGCTCGCGGCCACCTCCTTTTGTAATTAATTTATTAGTTGATTAGGGTTTTGTAAATATTTAATTGCGTAGAGGTAGTTATTATTTATTCAGTTTGTTGTTATTATCCGGTACCCTCTGAGGATGGGACAAAATTTGTAATATATGTTTACCAACCCCACGTCTTTCTTCTCTATTTTTTACCAGCTATGATGGTTAGTTTAGGGCATGTTTCATTAGCATACTTATGATAACATGTTTGCATTCATTCATCATGTCTTGCATGCACCGGGCTCGGCGCACCATACTAACTACATTGTATTTTCAATATCCGAGTTGATACTTGTGTAGACACCCCATTTCTGACTTCCCTTAAGACATGGCGTTATGGATCGGTTACTTGCGTGGAGAAGGTGTACAGGGCAAAGGTTCAAATCGTCAGCACATGAGAGAGGTCAAATCCCAACTCATACCCCTTTTGGACCAAAACATCTGATCAATATTTATAGATCTTTAAAATCCTCTCTTTCAAAATGTTTGAAAATTAACAATTCCTAACGATGTTCGACGCTCACATTTCGGTAAATGTTTGCACTTTTCGCGTAAACGCGAGCAAGGACAAGTTGCGAGATAATGAAAGAGAAACTGAAACTTTTGAAAATCTTTCAAACACTCTTGTTTAGGGTTTTGGAGTTGAAGAAAAAAGTAAATGGAGAGGAGAAAACTAGTTTGAGAAGTTCGGCATGAATCCGGGGAAACGAGAGTTGAGCAGCCCTCGACTGAATCGGGCTTATCATTTGATACTTGATTTTAGCTATGAGACCACCACCGTTGGAAATCTTTACTTCCGGGGCTTCATTTTTGGCAATCAAGAATCTCCAAGAGCCCAAGTCCAGGTGCGGAGATATGATTGGTTGAAGTTGGGTATCATCCCGGTTGGACGAATTCTGCGCGGGCTTCACAAAAATGGGCATAACTTTTTTCCACAGGAGGAATTTTTTAATGCAAGTTTGTGCCATTGCGAAAACTAACTTCCGGGGCTTCAATTTGTGGACACCAACCGGCCACCTTCTTGACCTTGGGCGCCACCTATCGGCCATCCATTTAGACTTCCGACGGCCAGAACAAAATAGCAGGCCGGCCAATTTTTTGTGCCGACCAGCCATTTTATTTGCGCCGATGACCTCCTTTGCCATGGCGATATGCCCTTTGCATGCCTCAAGCATGGTTGACGTGCCAGCTGGGAATGCACAAAACCCGTCCCCCCACACACATAGGTGGTGTGTGTTTTGAGCTTTAACCGCCCCCTTTTTTTTTTTTTGCACCCTTATGCTCAAGGCTGACCCCTTATTTGGCTTCCTTTCAAGAGCTTACAAGCTGTCCTAGCTTCCTCAAGAAGCCCTTGCTCCGTTTCCCCTTCACTTTAGCTTCCATTGGAGAAGCTTAAAGCCATTGCCATTGCCTATTTAAGGGCCTCTTCTCCTCCATTGTTAAAGACTGCATGGGATATTGAACAAAAAAAACCAGACTTATACTATATTCCTGATATAGATCCCCCTCTTCTCATATCTCCCTCCTTCTCCTCATTTGGGTGTGTATAGAGGGCTCTAAAGTGTGAGGTTCTTGGCCCTTTACACTACCACCTCCTATGCCTACTACCTCCACCATCCATTCAAACACTTGAGTTCTGATTTTCAGAGAGCAAGAGCTCAATTTTCTGACCAAAGAGCCTGCTGTCACGCTTTTGGCTACAAGGGTAAACCCACTTTTTCCCTCTTTGTTCCCCATTTTTGCACACACTTTTAGCCTATCTTGCTTTCTGTTTGAGCTTAGTTGTATAACTGAAAAAAGTTCTTGTGCTTTTAGGCTCCTTTCAGTTTGTTTAAGAACACTTTTGTGTTTTGGGGTTGTCTACCCCTCTTAGCGCCTTGGTTGGCCTCATTTTTATGCATTTTGTGAGCTCCGGGACCACCATGTTTAGGCCTCCTCACCACCTGAAATTTTGAAGGGATTTCAGTGAGTGGAGGAGGGTTGTCTTAGGTCCTAAGCAAGGAGAGGGCCATCCCCTCTCCTTATTGTCTTCATTACTTTCATTTTTGGCGTTACAAAGGAGCCTGATGTTCTGCACCACATCTTGAGCTCGTTTCAGGCGATTTTCAGTGGGGTTTTTAGGACCCCTCAAAACTCAATTTTCAGATGTGGTTTGGTCTTGCTAACGTCTATCTTGCATGTGCTTAAATAAACTCCTTACATGGCCCTCTAAAGTAACTCATCATCTTTTTGCATGCCATGGTTGCATCATCAGTAGGTTATTTGGGCCTATTTCACATGTTTTATTTCACTGATTTTTGATGATCTTGGTGAATTCCATGTGATAATTATACTTGCCCAATACAAACCCTGTTTGCTAGTCAAAGTTGCACTGCTATTTTAGTCCATCTTGCTAACATTCTTTTGGCCATGCTTTGAACTGAAATATGGCATGTTTTGGGACTGCCTTGACTCTGTCTCTTCATAGCTTCACGATCAAATATATGGCCACGCTTTGTATAGCTGTTAAGCCTATCACGTATGTCCCTAGTTTTGAAGTATTCGGGGCTCATCTGTCATGCATCGGGTTGCCATAATTTCCATGATCGGGACTTATTTGTATCATTATTTTAGCTTGCTGAAATTTGCATGTCTTACATACCATATTCATGCCTTGCCATGCTTGGTTTGGGAAGTGGCATTTGATGCCTTAGGTTCGCGTCCGTCGATTTGCGTGCATGCAGTGCACGCATTTCGAGTGTCTCATTTTCATCTAATGGCCACTATATTGGGTATGCCTTGCCTGCGAGCTATCATGTTGTTTAAGTCCAATCCATCGCATGTTGTTGCATGCCCATGTTTGCTTACATGTTTACGGATGCGGCCTAGTATTTACATGCTCATTTGCATGTTCATGTGCAATAACTAGCCTCCTGCCGTAGGTTGCATTTCATGACGCAATGCATCCCTTGCCTTCTTGATCATCAATGCATAGGGGTTTGGGGCCCTTTGCATGTGTTTTGGTGCTTGCATTTCATTGATATCGAAGTTGGCAAACACTTGGCCTCTTAGGCCACATGCAAATTGATGGCGCCGGGGTCGAGGTCATTGCCTCCCTTAGTCCCTTGCATGATAGGGAGCTTGTGCCCCGCGCATAATTGCTTGAAAATTCCATGCCCAAATACACTGTCTGTCCTTGTTGCTGTCAAAAACCAGTTTCTGCAGGGGTTTTTGCCAACTGGCACTTAGGAGTGCCAACCGGCCATTGGATTTGGTGGCCGATAAATGAAAACCCCAGCCAGTGGATAAGTCCCATGGCCAGTAGCGTACTTCCCTTCAGCGTGGTGTCCTATTCAGGTTCAGGGAACCTGTCCCAGGATTTTGGCAGTTTTCAGAGAAGCAGGGCAGTTGTAATACAGAGCAACAGTGGTATGGTACGGGGCTTTCGGGAGAAGATAATCGAGCATTGCATTTCATTTCACGCATCCGAGGCGGGGTGCAGGCCATTCATTCTCTTTGCATTTAATTTGTTATATTAGATTAGAAATTTTGTAATAAGTAATTTGTATTATTTTATTCGGACTGTAATATTCTATTCATAGACCCTCCGAGCGAGGGCAATTGCTGTAATCAGTGTGCGTGAGCTGTGTGTTAAGTCTTCCAACCGCACGCCTTTCTTCCTTTTATTTACCCGCTATATGATGGTAGACTAGGACATATTTTAAATTAGCATACCTTTATGCTATTGCATGCTTGCATCCAACATTTGTCTTACATGCATCGGGCTCGGCGCAATCACTCTACTGACATTTGTATTTCAATAGTGATTAGGTTTGTTAGCATTTCATGTTCAATTATAGATTAGCTGAAGCCTTATCATTAAACGCATTTTTGCATGTGTTGGCATTAGCCATCTTAACATGGAACTAGGATCATGCATATGATTTACTAAACTAGTTCTTGTCTTTGGCTCGGAGTTACTAAGGTAAGCATTTATGCTATTAGGCATACCGCTGCGTAGAGTGTATGCCACTAACAGCACTCATTACCATGAGGGCTAGCTGCTTATGTGAATATAACTGCTTGAAATGCTGTGGATGAAGGTTGAATTATTCCTAAATTGGAATTCTTAATGCATTAAACTGTGAGTTTTAAGCCCACGTAGATAGTGGCAAAACCATCTTTTTCTAAAAGCCCACTTGAGGGTGGCAAAACCGCATTTTAGCCTAGTTGTGATAGCAAACCATTTTCAAACAATATTGAAATGTTTCGTCCAATTTAGCATTTTGGTCCTTATACTTGTTTGCTATGCAATACTATAGTAATTCTAGGCTAATACTGGAAATAGAACACATAACGTTTTCAAACGGATATAACGGTTTAGTAGAGGCCCGGATCTTCGGAATTCGGGCGAAGGGGTGCTCATAGCTGACCTTCCCATAGTACCCTAGCTCCGAGCCGAGGCAACTTTAGTGATGACCGGGCAATGCCTTTGGCACCGAGTCAGGGTTTCCTAATTCACCCCTTAAAAATTTTAGGTGGTGACTCTATATCTGAAAACAACAGTCCATGCTTTGGCACTTCTTTTTCTAAAATCTGTTTTCTCAAAATGCATTCTTTGCCAAGATTTTGGAGAACTCTTTGGTTCAGATTAAGACGTGACAGCAAATCGAGTCACGAACTGTAGCGAGGTATCCCTCGCGGACGTGTTACAGTATCTGCGACTCCCGCTGGGGATTTAGAGAGCTTGACTTGAACTAGATATCCTGTTTTGATTCACGCTTATGTGTTTCTTTGCATTGGCATGTGCATTGGTGCGCCTAGACACCGCTGTTTGCCTTTGCATTCACTGAACGGTTGCTGGAGGCTTGTTAATGCCAAGGCTATGTACCATAAGCTGACCGATTGTGGGCTCTGACGAGTATGGGGAACACAAACTCCGGTTTTACCTTGTGCACCCTTTTTTTGACCATTCGACCTAGTGCATATTTTAAACCATGTAGACCATTCCAAACTAGGACAGGATTGCCCACCATGTTAGGTTGTTTGAAACCGCTGATGTTGCGTAGTGAACCCTTAGTTCACTGACAAAATAGAGACAGGGGAAACCCTTACCCCAAACATAGGGTGTTTTGGCTCTCCTCTTTACTTGTCATGTGTTGCTTTTAGAGTGTATCTCTACAGGAACGCATATACCGTTTTGCAAGTCTGCATTGGCCTTGGGCATCCAGACATCAGTATTTAGGGGGCAATGCAGTTTCTTACCCGAGGGTATCAGTTTACAAGGCAGATATCTGGGAAACCAGGTATCAGATATTGAGTACAGTCATCCTAGTATGCCTCAAATCTGTTCCAAGTGAAATTGTGCTGAGATTGCTTTCTGTTTTCTCTTTTGCCTAGGTAGTCCCTGGAACTACAGCTTCAGAAGGCTCCGATATCCCCGGAGGTACATGGACTAGAATGGTGATAGACATTTGTTAGGTCAGAAAATTATCAATTCAAGGGCAACCAAGTGTTCTTTCGCTGAGGCAGGCCAGAAAGGCCAGTCAGCGGCTCACCGGTTCATACTGAATCCGATCAGGTCCGCAGTCACATCACCTTTGTTCAACTTCAGAAACCGATGATGGCCCCAGGGCTCAAAGAATTGTGGCCGTAGTACAGGCGTTAAATCAGGGAACTTGCCATGCAGGCTAGAGACCAGCATTGAAATGCAAGCAATCTATCTGGGGCATTTGCCCACACTCGCTTTGGCGGGACCCCAGCCAAACTTTTGACCCACTTCCGCCAGTTGAAAGATTTGCAGTGTCCGAATCCCTCAGAAAGTGGACTTCAAGCTCGGTGCTCAGACCTGGTACAGCTAATGAGAGGCTTTTTCCTTGATGTTAATGAGCTCGAATCCGACTCCAGTGAAAATTGAACCTTGAAAAGCACTTCAAAGCACGGGCCTTAATTCCTTCCGACATGGAGGTATGGCACACTGAGTCTGGCCGTACGCTCCAGACAGATTCAAAATGCATATATTGACTGCTTTCGATGGGATCTGGAGATTCCAATAGGTACCATATCCGACTTTTTCTTGGATGTTCCTGAAGCCGATGGTCTGACTAAGCACAGAAACCTCTCTGTATGGAGAACCCTGTCGGGTTGTAGCAACCCAACCTTGTTAACGTAAGTTGGAAGATAAGTGAAGCAAGACTGGCGAAGAATTGGCTGAGCCTTTGTGATCAGATCATTCCCACAATGACCCAGTTAAATGACCATGCAAGAGCTTGAAATAACCCGCCAGAACCCCAACAGAGCTTTTGT
>NW_021028376.1:368886-382356 GCF_004153795.1 Camellia sinensis | reverse complement strand
AGTGGAGCATACACATGCTAGATTAATAGGCTAAAACACCAAACAAGCTAGGCTAGTGAACAAAATTGCACTGCAAGTGCATGAAGCATGCAAGAGACAACCAAACCAGCCCAAAACAGAGTTATGGTAGGTCCAAAAAGTCACAAAAAAGTGCTTGAACCAAGCCTCCAAAGGGTAGGAACACATGCTCATTTGATAGGCCATCAACACATGCAAACAAGAGAAGAGGAGGGGTACTACCCCCACCTATCTTGGGTCCCAAAACCCACTTTCCACCACTGAAATTCCTCTGTAATTCAGTGGTTAAAAGGCGAAGAAAAGGGCATCTTAAAGGCCTTAAGAGATAACAAAAAGCAAAGCAAAAAAAGTCACAAAAGGGGGTAGACCACCCCTAACCCAAACAAATCCTTAAACAACCATTTTTAACACTTAAAAATAGAACCTTTTGTAGTTGAAAGCTAAGCCTAAAATAGCATGCAAAGGTGGCTAAACCAAGCAAACAAAACAAAGCTTAAAAGGGGGGACTACTCACCCTTGAAGACCAATAGAAAAACCAGCAACTTCTGAGCTAAAACCAAGCCAAAGCCACTCCAAGGAGCTCAAACAAGGCTTCCAAGAACCTCTAGTCCAAGGTCAAGATGTTTGGTTAAGGATGCTAGTGCAAATATGCAAGAAAAACTCACTTTCAAGGCTAAAATATATAGAGAGAGGATTTTAGAGAGAGAGAGAGAGAGAGAGAGAAAGAGAGAGAGAAATAGCTCAGCCAAAAAATTTGTAACCCTTGCATGCATATAGATGAGCCCTCTATATAGGTGATACAAAGGAGCCTTGAAGTGGTCCAGCCATCCACGTGGGTGTAGATAAGCTAACCTGTGCAAACAGCTGTCAAAATATTTGCAAAAATATCTGTTAACACATTGGTGGCCTGCCAGCCATCAGTGATGGCCGGCATTGCCTCATTGATGGTTGGCAGGGAAGATCCTAGGGCCGGCAGCCCTCTCTGATGGCCGGCATGCCATCAAGGACATCACAAAGCAAAGACCAACTCATGGTCCAAAAATGAGACAGAATGGAAATAGGGTTTGGAAGGATCAAACCTGGAACATTCCGTCGCGAAAGTCGAACACTCGACGAGCAATCAAACTTGTTGCCGGATAAACCTACAAGAACATCCAAGTCTTGAGGACGGTCAAAAATGGGGTGTCTACACACACACACACACTTACATAAGACTCAATAAATTACATAATTCCCAATACAAAATTAAGGCCTCGACGCGAAGGCGTAACCTGGTTGGTTTGACAAAGAGGCGGACCTCGATACAACTCTAGTGTTGATCCCCAATGGCTCACCTACATATATAAAATAAAAGGGGTGAGCTGATGCCCAGTGAATAATATTAGAGTAAAGAGGTTAATGAATGAGATTCATACATAAATAAATCATACTTATAATTTAAACATTTGAACTACTATTCTCATTCATATCAGACTAATAGATCATAACAAAGCAAAATGACCTCGAGTCCAATACATCATATCCATATACAAAACAACCTTAGGTCCAACTCATATACAAAATGACCTCAGGTCCATTATATGCAAAATGACTTTGGGTCCATCTATATAAAACGACCTTGGGTCCAATACTCATTCATAGACCGACCTCAGGTCTAATGGATCCATATACGAATGACCATTGGCCCTTCATATAATAATACCGAACGACCTTGGGTCCAACATTCTTATATTCATAACTATGTGCATAGTTACATTCATCAGTATGATCACATCCGTATTCATATTCAAAACGACATTTGGTCCAATCAATTCCATATTCAAAACGACCTTTGGTCCATTTAACAATCATACAAAATGACCTTCGGTCCAATTCATATATAAGATGACCTTTAGTCTATCTTGTTAAACATTCCAAACGACCTTAGGCCCAATCTGTATCCTTGTCAAATATACCAAATGGCCTTGGGCCCATTGTGTGTTCATACAAAATGACCTTTGGTCCAATCTTATAATTTCATGCTTATTAATCACGTTTCAAGTCTTTTATGAATCAAACGGGTAGAATACTCATTCATAACACAAATTCATGAGTTCAAAAACTTACCACATAGATAGCATTTAGAAAATACATTCATGAAAATATCTTTACTAAGATATTACTCACTATGTTCGGAGTGTTGATTCGTCCTTGTGGATGCTCCTACACAATTCATAAATATATACAAATTGGATCACAATGCTATTTAATTCGCTCCTTAACTTGTTTAATTCTCTTAGGCTTCATTCTAAAATTTAATGCATTTAGAATGCACAATGTATGCCTAAGAATGTTGAAATCATGAACTTGCGTGGCTTATCCACAACTTCAAATAATACTTAGAAATTCTTTCAAAAACATGGATTACAAGGTTCAAGCTCAAAGGATGAAACTTAACGTTCAAACCAAATGAATGTTTCTCCTCTTTTCTAATCATTTACTTATGTTGTTTCTTAGCTTATTTGTTCTTAATAAGTCATAATTCATGCTTAAGAATGCCCGAAAAGAGATGGGAATGAAGATATGTACTTAAAACATCTTTTGAAAATAGTGTTGGCTAGGGCCAGCTTTTGGTCGCTATAGCCAGCTGAAGGCAAAAACTAAGCTCGCTCGAGCAACCATTTGGTCGCTCAAGCCAACTTTTGAAGAGTGCAAAATACTGGGAGCTCGCAATGTTGGCTTGAGCCACTACTTGGTCGCTCATGCCAACTGTGAAATTTTTGGATTTCAAAATAGAAAATCTAAGTTCCAAAAATGCATTTTAACATGTAAAATCTTGTATGGCCATTTCAAACTCACGAAAACACTTTAATAATCATAAAAACATCTTAGAAAACTAAAATACAACATCCCTAAATAATTTTCTCAAAACCTCATGAATTTACCAAAATTGAACTCAAATCTTCATGCATATGAGGATAAATTTCAAAACTATTTTCATGACTTTTCAAACATAAAATTAAGCTTCCAAGACTTATGAAACAATGATGCATGTGTAATATAACTTCCAATTTCATCATGAATCATAGAATTCAAACCCAAAATGATAAAATTCTACATATTCATCTTCTAAATTCAACATGGATCATGCACAAAAGTATAAAACTCTTCCAATTCATGTAATTCAAACCTTCAAGACTTAGAAAGCATGAATGCATGTACAATCTAACTTCAAAATTCAACATAGATCAGGAATTCATGTTTAAAAAGAAGGAATCATAGAAAAATAATGCATGCATGTATGTCAAACTTCAAGCTCATCATCTTTAAGCTCATTACATGTTATTGATTTAATAATTAATGGCGTAATCTTAGAAATCAAGGCTCAAAACTTACATAGAGGCCACAAGAACAATAATTCTTGCAAGATTATGAGTTGTCTTCTTCAATTCTTCAATCCTTGCATAGCGATCTCGGTTTTGCCCCAACCTTCTTTGTGTTCCGGACTCAGGTTTCGTGGTTTAATATTGTATCCATGTCTTGTTTTTCTCCTTTGACTCTTTGTATTTGAGTTTTGGAACATGTTGGGCGAGTTTGGAATAGGTTGATTGTCAGTTAGTCTAGATTGTTGTTGCCCAGATTTTGGCTTCTTGCGCTCGAGCGAGCCTTGTGCAATTCGCTTCTTCGCTCGAGTGAGGTTTCTTGCACTCGAGCAAGTTTTAGGGGTTCTCAGGTTTCCTTCCCAGATACAGCATTTCTGGGAAGATGAAGTTCTTCGCTCGAGCGAGGCTTCTTGCGCTCGAACGAGGGTGTGCGTCTGTGAAATACCTGAAGGTATGTATTCTACGCTCGAGCAACACTTCTTGCGCTCGAGCGAGGTCACTTGTTGTGTCTAGTCGCTCAAGCAACAACTCCTTCGCTCAAGTGAGGGTCGCGTATATCAGTTTGCAGCAGAGCATTTTTGTATCACTTTTAGTATTTCTTTTCACCCAAAACCCTAGCCTAGCTCCTTCTCTCTCTAAAACACACACACTCTCTCTCTCTATAAATATACCTTGATTTGGGGTCTCTTAACCCTAATTCCTTTGTTGAAAAGGTAGAGCACCTTGAGGGCTCCGTGTTGATCTGAATAGATCGTGGTGTCGGCTTGTTTGAAGTGTCTCCATCTTCTCCTTTGCTCTCCTAGCATTGAGGTAGGGATATTCTACTCTTTGATATGGTTTTTACCTAGGTATTGGTCGTTTGTATAAATGGTGGAGTTTGGGTGGATTTGGGTAAAGATAGGGTTTGGGTTTGAATTTTGAAAGAGGGATTTTCTACATTTGGTTTCATATATGTAGGGTGAGGTCTTGAATATGATGTTATTTGCATATAAATGATGAGATTGGGCCATGCGGATGATATGGCAGGTTTGCCCCAATTTGTGTTAAATAACTATTTTGTATAAATGGTGAAATTAATATAGGAAATATGAAATTAGGAAAGTGTATGAATGAATGGTGTAGTTGGATTTGTTAAATCACTCACCTATGGAAATTTGATAAATTATCTGTTCAAAAGATTGTATATTTGCTATCGGTGGAGGATAGTTGTGATTATTGTACAAATTGCTTGTGGATTAGGTGAACTGAAACCTATCGTTTAATTTACGTCATTGAATATGACGGTATGTTTGAGATATTGAATATGTGTCATGCATAGTCATTGTATATGACGGTGCTTTTAATACATTGTATATGTATCTTTGTTTGGGAGGAGATAGTGGATGTACTCCATTATTTGAGAGGAGATAGGAGATGGACTCCATTTAAAATTAAGTTGGCCAGAGTGTCTAGGATGAAAGTCCCGACACTACAACAAAAGTAACCAATGGTGATGAAAACTAGTGACGAAAATAAAATTCGTCACTAAATAAAAATAATTTATGAGGAATTTATAAATTTTGTCACATATAATAAAAAAATAAAAATGATAGGTGACAATTTATTTTCGTCAATAAATACTTCATTTATGTGAGGAAAAATTAAGTTTCGTCACCAAAAATTTTCCCACTATTTTTTTTGGGTGGCGCAAAAATTTTTGGACTTTTGGTGAGAAAAAATTGTCACTAATTATAAAATTATTCGTGAGGAATATATTTTCTCACCAAAACATTTTAATACTTTTGATATCTTTTGGTGAGAAAAAAATTTGTCACTAATGAAAAAATTATTCGTGAAGAATATATTTTCGTCACCAAAACGTTTTAATATTTTTGATATCTTTTGGTGAGGAAATAATACTCAAAATAGGGTATTAATTTGTCTTACCTCTTGCTCCTACATCACACCGATCGCCATCGCCACCTCTATTAGCCTTGCCGGTAACCGCCACATCTTCTTCGCTCGGTGATTTGGTACATGATTTCTCTTTGCTCTTTTTCTGGTGTCTCTTTATCTTATTCTCTATTTTGGTATGGTGACAAAAATTAGTGAAAAAAAAAATCGTCACTAAATAAGAACAATCCATGAGGAATTATAAATTTTGTCACGTACAATAAAAAAAATAAAAATAATAGGTGACGAAATTTATTTCCGTTAATAAATACTTACTTTTAGGTGAGAAAAAAAATAAGTTTCGTCACCTAAATTTTTCCCACTAATTTTTTTTTTTTTTTATGGTACCAAAATTTTGAAACTTTTGATGAGAATTTTGTTTTTCAACAATTAAAAAATTATTAATGAGGAATATATTTGCGTCACCAATAATCTTTTTTTTTTCTTCAAAAAACTTGATTTTAAATATTTTAAGACCATTTGGTGAGAAATATATTTTCGTCACTAATTTTGAAAGAAGAATTTTGACATATTAAGTGGTAATGAAGAAAATAGTCTATTATTTTTCCCTCCTTTTTTTTTTTTGATCAGTTTTCCAAGATTATTTTTCCCTCCCCTTTTTTTTTTGGATCAGTCTTCGTAGCAGTCTCTCTCTCTATATGTCTCTCCCTCTCAAAACAGAACACAAGTGCTATGTGTTTTGTTTATTGACGAATCAGTTTCCCTATCAATCTCTATCTCTCCCCCTCTCCTTCTCCCTCTCAAAACACAAGTGTTGTGTGTTCTTCTCCAGCGCCGTCCTTGTTCTCCTCCTTTAGTGTCACCACAGACGTTGTATCTCCTTTATTACTGTGTGTTCTCTTCCATCAGGTATGGGTCCTCTTTCTCTCTCCCTCTCTCTCTCTCACTCTATTTCTTTATTTTTCTATCTCTGTTTTCCCTAATTTTTTAAATTAATTTTCAGAATTAATGTTGTATTTTATTCTTTCTAGCAAGGTTTCTCTTCAACAAATTGTGAATGTGTAAATTGTAAACTTGGCCATCCTCAATGTCTTTTGCTTGTTTCTGCTATAACCTTGAGAATAAATGTCCTATTGATTATAATTAACAGTTTGAATTTAGTAAAAGCCCTTGACTAAATGTGAATATTTTATATGATTTGGATTGTTTGTCTATTTTTTTTTAATAAAATGAGGGTTCAACTCCTCTCTATATTTGAATGTTTGTTTAATATCTATTTATTTTATAGGTTTTTCTACTTGGGTTATTCATAAAAAAATAAAATTAATTACTTAGTCATGATATCGATCGATTTCTTTGCTTCTATGCTCATCCTCCTGATTCTTCTTGGATACCATGCCTGGCTATTTGAGGATCCTTGTACATGTCTGATGCTCTGCTATTGCCATTATTTCTTGCCTTTGTTTTAGTTGGTTGTGGGCATCTTATCTTTATTTATTTTATATATTTTTTAAATTGTGTATTTTTTTTTTCAAATTGCGGATATAGTTATGTACCCATTACATATTACGTTTTCTGGAATGGAGCTTAATTGGAAAGCTGTATGTGAAGATGAACAGAGAAAAGATTAAAAGAGATCCATTTTCTAGAATGAGAAGAATGAATGATTGAATAATTTAAAAATAAAAATAAATAACTGAATAATGTGTTGTTCTGTACGCATTCCATGATTTATATGTTTCTTTAGGATAAGTTTGAGAGATTCATTTCAGTTTGAATACAGAGCTTTCTCCAGTCTTTATCTCTGCTCATTTTCTTCTTGGTCTTCCTCTGTCTCCTCTTTTTTCTTTTTTCTTTTTTTCCGTTCAAGTGAAATGATGTTGTTTTGAACTACTCCATGGAAATTGCAGAGTGTGGACTCTAGAGGATCCGAACATGTTCTACACAACTGATAAGAACCGAATTCTATAACGACAATGTGATTAGCTCAAGTTAGGTACTTCTCATGATATTATTTGAGGTGCGTGTAAACTAGTCCAGACATCGGTCATAAAAATATATATATAATGGCTTTATTAGGTGATAATGCTAGGCTAGCACTCTAAATGATGTACTGTTTATTTGTCAATACTTTGGATTGTGTTAGAACATTTTCACAGGAAAATAAAGAAGAAAGAAAGAAAGAAAGAAAGAAAAAAAAAAGAGGGGGGGGGAGTGGAACATTTTCTTAGGAAAATAAAGAAGAAAGAAAAAAAAAAGGGGAGGGGGGAGGGGGGGGGGGAGACTATTTTTTTTGATGGTGTCAGTGTTCTGTGCTTCAAGTTCCAACCATATAAGAACCCATGAATGCATGTGAGCTGCACATGGATTTAGTTTGTTAATCTCTGCTTCTGTTAGGTATGTTCATAGCCCATCTTCCATTAGGTAATCTATGTCCATGGAACTGCTAGTTCAACCTGCTTGTTTGATGCTGCCCATTTGCCTTGATTTCTTGGATGTGCTAACTGCTGGATGTAGGAAAATAGGTCTTTAATTGGTCCTTCTACTTATCTTTGGATGTCCTGTCTTTTGGTGGGGTTGCTTGGCTGCTGCTATAGTTGGTTTGGCCTGCTGTTTGGCTATTATGGTGTTGCTTTTGGCTGCTGCTTTGGCATCCTTGATGAGGTACTAGCAGGACTTGCAAAGAAGCTCATTACAGGAAATAAGGACCAGCTCCAACCAACAAACACCCGCAGCCTAAGGAGACTTGCAAGAGTCGTAAGTCCAAGCACACAAGATTTAAACAACATTGCTTATTATTGCCCATCCACCTCAACGGGTGGTGAGGCCAGTAGAGTTCACTAAAAGAATGGGTGGTAATGAAGTAGGAGGAGTTGATTTCTATCAAAACCCTTCTTTCCAATATCCTTATCCTCTTCCATGGGTTGATAACAACCCTTCTTCTAGAGACATCACTAGAGGAAAATGAAGAGGAGGAAATATCATAATTTTTAAAGCACTGTCAGTCAGTGTAACAAGTCACAGCCTATTTGGGGTTTGCATCTGTCAGCTCTGGAATGTAACTCTCCTATCATCCTATGGTATGGTATTGTGTTTGGTTAAGGGTTTCTAGCTACTTAGCCTCACATGGACTCTTCTAGCTACACCATTGAGAGTCTTATTACCTACTTAGAAAACTATTTGGTGGGTTTAGTACTTATGTTGCTAAAATCACTACCATAAGTATTTATTAATTATCTACCGTGGGGGACCTAATTAGTAAGTCCTTACGGTATGTTAAGTTGGTTTGTTGTGTCATTAGCTAGTCCATTTACTCATTAAGCTCAACTCCAGAGAATGTGCATGTGGAAATTCTTATTCCCTAGGGTTGTTTATGTTTAAGAATAAAGGTAATAATGCTAAGTTAATTGTAAATAGGATTCTCTAGCCTAAGTCTATGGTTTAGTCTTCCATTACACTAGTATTTATTCTCACTTTGCATTTCTACTTTGTTCTCAAGGACCACTGCATGCTTTACTTTCTCAGCATATAAATGTTAAGCTAATTAGTTTACATTCTTTGATTCCTAAAACCCCATATGAAACATATAAGAGAGTCAGCTCTAAGTTTCCCTAAAATGACCCCATGTTTGTATCTAATTCTATATACTAATTCTCATTTACAGCAACATTACAGAGATTGAAAAATTTATTCGAAAATTAAATGAATTGTGAATGTTAATCATATTAAGGGTTGTTTTGAAAAGTTGATTTTTGATTTTTGATTTTTTTATATATAAGAAAACGTATAAAACAAAAAGAAAAGAGTTGACTATTTTTGTAATATTTTTTAATTCATTCCCAAAACAGCTTTAAGTTTCATTTTGTATTTGAGGTGTACTTCTATAACCTTTTCTTTTACATCAATAAATCTTAATTTTTGCTGAAAAAAATAGATGAGATTTAAATTTACGCTATATACTTTATTTGCTAATTATATTTTGAATTACTTTTACTAGCTCCCTTTGTGCCCTTAGCATTATGCACCTTCATTTAAAAAAGCACGTTGGATGCCAAAGAAAATTAGTGACAAAAAAACTGAAATGTGGAGACCTGATTAGTATATATGATATCTTTGAGCTCTGTCTGCTAGAAGTGAATATCTTTTTAATGTTCTGAGATCAATATCTTGCTTTTGGTGTTCTGATATCATATTCCAATTTGTCTTTCATTTGTGTTTCAGTTTGATGCATTTCTTCATGGATTTTCTTATTGATGTATATGTATATTGTACACTCTCTTTGTACGTCTGCAATTTTCATCAAGAAACTTTTCTTTTGTTGATTTTTTTTATTAAAAAAAGTAAATATATTTATAAAATTTATAAATTTATATAATTTTTATACTATATTATATCGTGTACTGATATAGGGTAGAGTGTGAATCTTTTTTCTTTATTTTTATTTTATTTTATTTATTTGGCTAAAATAATTTATTTGCGCCGCTTATGACCCTTAGCTTTGCATCCAAAATCTGTATACTTTGAATTATCTAAAACAGTGAGTAACAGTTCACAGCCCCTTGGCTCCATGAAGGAATTATTCTCTCTTTCAAGGGTTTTCAACTTTTTCTTACAAACCATTCACTGTTATCATCCAATCCAACACTTCCCAAACAAAACAGTGGCCCCAGTCCTCTCTCTCATGTGCATTTCTAAGTTTTTAGGGGAGTTTGAGTCTATATGTTTGGGATGATAGATTTTGGCTAAAATAGTCAATAAAACACATGCCAAACGGATTGATCACCAACTTCATCACAGCATGAACTACCTGCCAGAGGGATTCAACAAGTCTAGGAATGACACCCTGAATTTTTATAAACAAAGCACCACTCTATCATGTATGATGCATTTTGAGCTACGCTACCTATGATATGATGATATAGTTTGCAATAGAAGACAATAATTAGGGGCTTCAAGGTTGAGGGCAGCCAGTACATGCAAAGAAAAGGTTAAATCTATTCTCAGTCCACACCTCCTAGAACCCTACACTGGTTGGGAAACACTGGGTAAATATTTAAAAAAAGAAAAGAAAAAGAAAACACTATTCTTCTAAACATTTTATCACACTAACCATGCAGCTACAAATCATGTTAAGTTTACCAAATCATAACAAGAAACTTTAATGGATTCTAACTTTAAAGGTAAATAGACTTGCAACGTTTTGTGCAAGTCTCCACAATGGACGTTATGCATTGAGTGGCGAGGAAACAGAAGTGTGACTTCACTTGGGTTGCACTAGATAAAATTAAATAGTTTGGGCAAATAAGGCTCTTCCCCGTATATAGCCTACAAAGAATACTCTAGTCTAACTGGTAGGGCCTTATAGTGGAGTTGTTGCTGCTGTCTCAGATTCTGTTAATCTTACTATTTTGTTGTCGGTCTGCTCTACTCAGCTGTGGACTGCTATATGTCTTGTTCTATTTGCTACAAAGTTGCTGGATAAGTTACTCAGCTGTGGACTGCTGCTGCTATGTGAGGTTGAACAGCTGCTGTGAACTACTGTGGAGTTGTTCTATTTGTTCTGTTTTGTTTTGATTTCCACCTTTAGTTCTATTTGTTGGCTGTGGCTAGTGTATATCTAAAATTTGTCCTATTCACCCACCTTTAGTTAACTCAGCATAGTCAGACATGGACAAGAGTTGGATTGCACTAGGTAGCATAGTTGATGGAAGGATAAGTCGACATATTCTGATGGGGTAATATCATTTCTTCGTTTTGCAATGGCGGTTATCAATCGAGATGGTAAAATTTTGTGCCCTTGTCGAAAGTGTGTGAATGTTGTTCGTCATAATTTTCAAATTGTTCAAATTCATTTGCTGCAACATGGGATTATTTCAACTTACACTAGCACGTGCATGGGGAACCCCGTGAATCAAATGAGGCTTATCATCATGATATACCCGTTGAGGGCAATGAGGTTTTGGGAGGTATTGATGCCCTAGTGGAAGATCGAATAAGAGGGGAATCAACTAATACAACCCAGAAAGAGGAGATTCGCACTTTTGATAAATTGTTGAATGATGCCAAATGTGAGGTATACCCAGGTTGCACAAATTACACTTTGTTACAGTTTGTCATCGAGATACTTAATATGAAGGTAACACACCATTGAAGTAATAGGTCAGTTGACATGTTGCTAGAGTTTTTTACTAAACTTTTACCGAAGGATAATTTGGTTCCAAAGTCAACTTATGAAGCTAAAAAAATACTACATGAATTGGGTTTGTCATACAAGCTCATTGATGCTTGTGTAAATGACTGTGTGCTCTTTTGGAAGGCGAATGCAACATTGGATAATGTCCAAATTGTAATGCTTCTAGATACAGGACAAATCATGGTAGAGGTAAGAAGATCTCTCGCAAGGTCCTTCGATACTTCCTGTTAACACTGAGATTGAAAAGGTTGTACATGTCGAGAAAGAGAGCCGAGGATATGAAATGGTTCAATGAAAAACGTCTAGATGACAGTGTATTAAGGCACCCTGTAGATAGTGATGAGTGGAAGGAATTCGATTCACAACATCCTGAATTCGCCTTGGAGCCTCGGAATATAAGGCTAGGGTTGGCTACTGATGGGTTTAACCCTTTCAGAAATATGAATAACTCATATAGTTTGTGGCCTATCGTACTCATTCCATATAACTTGCCACTGTGGTTGGCTATGAAGGACCCATTTTTCATGCTGTCATTACTTATTCCTGGTGAATCACAACCAGGAATTGATATTGATGTCTACATTAGACCTTTAGTGGATGAATTGAATGAATTATGGAAAACTGGTACATTAACCTATGATGCCTCGACTGGTGAGACTTTCTGTATACGTGCAGCTTTATTGTGGATGATACATGATTGGCCCGCATTTGGTGACATGTCTAGATGGAGAACAAAGGGTCATTACTCTTGTTACACTTGCAATGATGAACCATATTTTGAATCTTTAAGAAGTAAGACTGCATACAGTAACCATCGATGCTACTTGCCTGATGACCACCCAGAAAGGCGAAAGAGTAGAGCATATAATGGCAAGCATGAAAAACAGAAGAGATCTTTGGTGATACTGATAGAAAAGATTGAAGAACAATTGGGCAAGGTGACAAGTGTCACATATGGAAAACATCCAAGCAACAAGAAAAGACCTCGTCAGAACCCAAATTGGACAAATGTAAGCATCTTGTATAAACTACTGTATTGAAAGAACAAGAGGCTTCGACACAACATTGATGTCATGCACGTGGAGAAAAACTTTAGTGAAAATGTTGTTGGAACTATGTTGGGAAATGATGGGAAGAACAAGATACAGATAAGGCACGAATGGATTTAGAAGATATGAATATAAGGAAAGAATTGTGGCTGACAAAAAATCCTGATGGATTATCTGTCAAACCTCGAGCCAGCTTCTCACTGACCTCTAAAGAGAGAGAGGGTTTCTTTGAATTCTTGAAATCAGTCAAGTATCCAGATGGGTACGTAGCAAACATTTCGAGATCAGTGAATGCAAAAAATGGTAGATTAGCAGGATTGAAAAGCCACGACTACCATGTACTTATACAACGGATTCTTCTAATTAGGATGCGTGGTTACGTAGATAAAGAGATCAGTACAACACTTTTTGAGTTGGGTAGCTTTTTCTAAGATCTGTGCTCAAGGACACTCAAACGAAGTGAAATGGAGAAATTAGAGGAACGCATAGTACTTGTAGACAAGCCCGCGGGGGGACCTCGCCACAGCTCGGACTCGACTTTTTGTCAGTCACGGTTCTAAATCTGTACCAAAGAGTCCAAATCCGGCAAATCGTTTTTGAGAAAACTGATTTTTGAAAGAAGTGCCAAACATGGACTGCTTTGCCAGATACAGAGTCGCCACCTAAATATTTTATTTTGGGAAATTTAGGAAACCCTGACTCGGTGCCAAAAGGCCACGTGTCCGTCATCACCAAAGGTTGCATCGGCTCGGGAACTTGGGTACGATTAGGGGAGGTCACTTCGTGAGCACCCCCGCTCGCCCGATCAAAGATCGTATTAAAATGGACTGTAATTATTATTTGGGATTGTATATTATTTATTCGGACCCTCCGAATGAGGGCACAACTGTAATAAGTGTGGGTGAGTGTGATGTATGTCTTCCAACCCCACGTCTTTCTCCCTTTTATTTACCAA
>NW_021028376.1:313848-356043 GCF_004153795.1 Camellia sinensis | reverse complement strand
TTGATTTAGTTGTTTACGATTTCCAGGTGTTAGAAGGACTTAGAGTCGACTCATGGCGTAGCGGGGACTCAATTGCATGGACCTCTAGGGCATTTATTTAATTTGTTTTAGGTTGCTTTGTCGAGTTTTGTGCATACATTGTGGTTGGGTTTTATTTAGAATTATTTTATTTTGTGGGCGGTTTGTGTCCCATTTAGTATATATATATTTTTAGGAAGTTGGTTATGACTTGTTTTCACTTGTGGTATGTCACTGGATTGAGTGTTGATTTATTTATTTCTGGGCTATCATCACATTTATTCTTTTTGGTTTTTGGGTTCGTGTTTAGGCTTACGTGTGCCTTGGGCTAAGTCCCTGTGGGCCACGGCCGGTCATGCCCGAATTTGGGGTGTGACAGTATTCATTTGCCAACTAAATATTTAGTCGCCAAAAGGTTGAACATTAAATTAAATTACTCCCTTTTCGGCGACCAAACTTTTAGTCGCCTAAAGTCCCATCTTTTTAGCTACTAAAATTTTAGTCGGCAAAGAGTTATTTTTTGGCTACTAAAAATTTAATCGCCGAAAGTCCCCATCTTTGGCTACTAAATGTTTAGTTGGCAAAAAGTTCCTTTTTTGGCTACTAAATATTTGGTCGCCTAAAGTTCTACATTTTTGGCTACTAAAATTTTAGTCGGCAAAAGTGTGTTTATAATTTAGTTTTTTGTTTTTAGTTACGAAATATTTTAGTCGCCAAATTCTTTTAGCTACTAAAGTTTTAGTCGCCAAATGTCTATTTTTTTTTTTAACTACTATACTTTTAGTCGGTAAATGTCTTTAATTTTTTTTTTTTTTTTTTGGCTACAAAATTTTTAGTCACCAAATGTCTTTTTTTTTTTTGCTACAAAACTTTTAATCGCCAAATGTCTTTTCCTAATTTCTTTTTAGCTACTAATTGTTTAGTCGCCAAAAACATGATATTATGTTGTATCGCAAAATTATAATTTCTCTACAACCTGTCTATATACAATACAACCTATAATACGTATAAAAACAAAATGATACATATTATCAATCATTCTACAATCTGCATCCATATACCAAAAATAAATAACATTAAATATCAAAGTCCATACAAATCAACTATTGTCCAAGCTAAAATAATAATTCCATACAAAATATATCATACAAAAATCAAAGCCCTCCGTATACAAAAAAAATAGATTTACTACCAAGCGAAATTACCATTTGGCATGGTACAAATTACCATCGTAATCTGTATCACAACAAAAGGTGATATATGTACCACGACAAAAGTTTTCTATGGACCATGACAAAACGTCCTATATGTATGTTGACAAATGGTATATATGTACCACGACAAAAGATGATCTATGTACCACGACAATCATCATCTATTGATTGCCAAAAGTTTTTTGTACCAGTAATAATGAACTACACAAAAGTTGAGGATGACAAAAGTATTATATTAGTTCTACACAAAAGTGAAAATTCTTCTCCATACACCAATATGGATTATCCACAAGTCCACACAACAAAGCCATCTACAAAGAAAAACAAAAGATGAAACATTAGAATTGATTACAAAATATCAATTCAGTCAGCCATGTGGAACATGTTCTAACGTGCATTTAAGGTAGAATAATCGAGAAATGTCTTCTTGGAAATAAAAGAAAGTATATATATGTATCAAGCAATATTTATTCCAACCAACTGCACAAATAATTTAATATGTAATTTCTTCGTCCTATAAATATATAAAGGCAATTATTAGAATATGTAGGCTAAGTTTAGGGCGTATTCGGCTCTAACTCCCAACTTACGGGTCCGAATTATGTTCCGTCAGATCTCACAAGTCCTATTTGTCACGGCGAAGCTATCCGTGTGAGCCACACAGGCGTTCAGGGGCTGTTTTGAATTTTCGCCCCCGAAACACCCTTTTTCGACTAAGCTTAGGGCGTTTTCGGCTCTAACTCCCAACCTACGGGTCCGAATTACGTTCCGTCAGTTCTCACAAGTCCTATTTGTCATGGCGAAGCTATCCGTGTGAGTCACACAGTCGTTCGGGGCTATTTTGAATTTTTGCCCCCGAAACGCCCTTTTTCAACTAAGCTTAGGGCGTTTTCGGCTCTAACTCCCAACCTACGGGTCCGAATTACATTCCGTCAGTTCTCACAAGTCCTATTTGTCATGGCAAAGCTATCCGTGTGAGCCACATGGTCATTCGAGGGCTATTTTGAATTTTCGCCCCCAAACGCCTTTTTTCGACTAAGTTTTGGACATATTCGGCTCTAACTCTCTACCTACGGGTCCAAATTACGTTCCGTCAGTTCTCACAAGTCCTATTTGTCATGGCGAAGCTATCCGTGTGAGCCACATGGTTGTTCGGGAGCTGTTTTGAATTTTCGCCCCGAAACACCCTTTTTCGACTAAATTTAGGGCGTTTTCGGCTCTAACTCCCAACCTCCAGGTCCGAATTACGTTCCGTCAGTTCTCACAAGTCCTATTTGTCATGGCGAAGTCATTTGTGTGAGCCACACAGTCGTTCGGGGGCTGTTTTGAATTTTCGCCCCCCAAACGCCTTTTTCCGACTAAGTTTAGGGCATTTTCGGCTCTAACTCCCAACCCACGGGTCCGAATTACATTCCGTTAGTTCTCACAAGTCCTATTTGTCATGGGGGAACTGTCCATGTGAGCCACACGATGGTTCGGGGGCTGTTTTGACTTTTCGCCCCCAAAATGCCCTTTTTCGACTAAGTTTTGGACATATTCAGCTCTAACTCTCTACCTACGGGTCCAAATTACGTTCCGTCAGTTCTCACAAGTCCTATTTGTCATGGCGAAGCTATCCGCGTGAGCCACACGGTGGTTCGGGGGCTGTTTTAAATTTTTGCCTCCGAAATGCCCTTTTTCAACTAAGTTTTGGACATATTTAGCTCTAACTCTCTACCTACGGGTCCAAATTACGTTCCATCAGTTCTCACAAGTCCTATTTGTCATGGCAAAGCTATTTGTGTGAGCCACATGGTCGTTCGGGGGCTGTTTTGAATTTTTGCCCCCGAAACTCCCTTTTTCGACTAAGTTTAGGGTGTTTTTGGCTTTAACTCCCAATCTCCAGGTCCAAATTATGTTCCGTCAATTCTCACAAGTCCTATTTGTCATGAAGAAGCTATCCGTGTGAGCTACACGATCGTTCGGGGGCTGTTTTGAATTTTCACCCTCCAAACGCCTTTTTTCGACTAAGTTTAGGGCGTTTTCGGCTCTAACTCCCTACTTACAAGTCCGAATTACATTTCGTCAGTTCTCATAAGTCTTATTTGTCATGGGAAAACTATCCGTGTGAGTCACATGGTGATTTGGTGGCTGTTTTGAATTTTCTCCCCCGAAACGTCCTTTTTTGACTAAGTTTAGGGTGTTTTCGACTCTAACTCCCTACTTACTGGTCCTAATTACATTTCGTCAGTTGTCACAGGTCGTAATTGTTATGGGAGAGCTATCCATGAGAGCCACAAGGTGGTTCGGGGGCTGTTATGAATTTTCACCCCCGAAATGCTCTTTTTCGACTAAGGTTAGGGCTCATTCGACTCTAACTTCCTAGTTGCAGGTTCGAATTACATTCTGTCAGTTCTCACAAGTCCTATTTGTCATGGGGAAACTGTCCGTGTGAGTCACACGGTGGTTCGGGGGATGTTATGAATTTTCACCCCCAAAACGCTCTTTTTCGACTAAGTTTAATGCATTTTCGGCTCTAACTCCCAAACTACGTGTGCTAATTACATTCCGTTTATTGTCACAGGTCCTATTTGTGATGGGGAAGGTGGCCGTGAAATCCGTACAGTCGTTCGGGGCCTGATTCGCATTTTAGCCCCCTTAACGCCCTTTTTCGGTTAAGTTTAATGCATTTTCGGCTCTAACTCCCAAACTACGTGTGCTAATTACATTTCGTCTGTTGTCACAGGTCCTATTCATCATAGGGAAGGTGGCCGTGACATCCATATGGTGGTTCTGGGGTTGATTCACATTTTCACCCCTTTAACGTTTTTTGGTTAAGTTTAATGCATTTTCGGCTCCAATCATAGAGCAATATTACAAAGGTTGGGCAACTAAATATACCCAAAAATCTAAATTAAGTCCAACATGCAAGAATTAGAAACAGTTTCATTTATCTTAAAACCATTGCATCTTATAACCATTGCATATTATACTAAAAATTCTTAGCCAATATAACTATAAGCAAGCATTAGGAAAGAAAATAATTGTATCACCAGACCAAAGCATTACGAAAGGGAAAAACATATATATGTTTAGTTAGCTACCCACAAAGACCAAGCACCAAGCCAAAGCAGCCAACAACAATGCAGAATTAACAAACACATTTGGATTTCAACAAAATAGAACAAAAGCAAAAAACCAAACACATGGAAACTATTTATTTATTGTCAAAAGAGAAAACATGGATACCAATCAATGAAAGTCAAAAGTACTTATTTATTGTCATGGTGCCTCAGTCTAAATGCCCAAAATAAACTCCGACAAAAACATTTTCATCAATTTTGGTCGCCGAAGGTGCATTTTGTTGTAGTGTTTGGTTGTGCGTCATTTAATTCTTATTTTTACTTTGGATTAGTTAAGTTGTTATAAACTTCAAAAAGTGATGTTTCAACAAACAGATCAAGCCCTGTAGGTGATACTCCCAATAAGAGCACAGAACCAGCACTTACCAATATTAATTGAAAAAGCCCCAGCTGACTGCACATTAAAAGAAAGGGGGCCTCCAATACTTTACAAAATGTATACTAAGAAGCCTCCAATGGTAAAAACCCCAATCCATTTTTTTTGCTTGCTATAGTGCTCCCGATAATAGTGTGACTCAACAATAACAGTATACATTTTGTAAAGCATACTGAAATTAATGACCACCTATTAAGCAGTCAATAACCATTATTTACAAAAATTAATGACCACCTATAGATTTTAATGACCACCTATAGATTCTATCTCAAATTAATGACCACCTATAGATTTTAATCATGTGATTCAATATAGCTTTTGTTTATTTTGATAGACCATTCCATATACTGGAAAAGAAGCGTTAACAAAAGATCATAGTATCTATTTTAAAAAATTATTCACAAATAAATTGGAAATTTCCTGAAATTAAAAAGCCTAAAGAAGGAGGTTTGATAGATATAAATCCACATTATTTTGATTTTAATCATGGACTCCAAGTTATTTTCTTCAAATTAATTGCTTAGAAGTGTTTGTCCAACATAAACACACCAATTGCTTAGAAGTGTTTGCCCTTCTCAGTGTGTGTCCAGTTTTGAAATTATTAAAAAGAAAAGCATAGGATATTTTGCAGTTGAGAAATGCCATTGAAACCGCTTCCCCCCTCCCAAAAAAATAAAAATAAATAAAAGAAACACACATCAAACAAAAATAAATAAAAGGGTCTTCATCTAGGAAATAACCACTAACTGGTTATATATCTCTTAAAAGGAAACAAACCTACCTACCTACCTACCTAATAAATATCGTTTCAGGTCAAATTAAGAACACCATCAAGGAAATGGAACATACCAACTCAATGCCATCTTAATTGGCGTCGTGAGACACGAAGTGAACACATCTGCAGGCAAACCAGCATGTTGAGGAAGACTTTCATGTGCTTCACAGGATGCAAGAAGAATGCAGTCCGTCATGGAAGATGAAGATGGACCACTCAAATTACACTCTTGGAGCTAACCAAAAACAAAACAAAAAAATAAGGTCAATAAAGTAATAAAAATTTTGGGAACTCATGTTTTCATGGGGAATCAAGATTGGAATCACAGGCACAAATTCATGGGAGAAGACACACCCACTTCATTTTCACCCAACCCAGTAGCCTAAGAACAAGAGAAAGACAGGAAGAAGAAAAATATGAGAGATACACCCATTTGGTCATTTGGTGTAATGTAGTACTAGTACAAGGACAAGAATTTGGATATAAATTATGCAACGGAGTTTGACATGAATGGTTTGTTATGGAAGCAAGTTTCTGTTTACAACCAAAGTTTAGCAGTTTTACTTATCCTAACCATCGGATTAGTCATCCATCCTTTCCTAAAATGATTCTTCTACATTCTAAGAAAGCTTTAGCCCTCAAACTTATTGCTACTTTGTTTAAATTCTACAACCCCCACAAAAAGAAAAAAGAAAAAAAGGGGCTTTGAACTTTAGCGTATTCTTAACTTATCCTTATTTGGGGGGAAAAAAGGCAGCCCATGCACTCTATTATGCCATCTATAACAAAACTCTTAGTGAATGACCTTGAGTGACAGATGCGCACCTCTGTAAGAGCATTGACAATCATTCCTGCAGCAGAGCAATCAAAAACATAGATAGACGGTGTCTTCAACCAGGAATCTAAGTGACTAACTGACAAGGGAATGTACTGCGTACAACCCTGCACTTGTTGAAGCACAGTTAAGAAACAACATCACTACTCTAGAAGTGATAAAGAACAGAACATGATCATACAGAGGAAAAGATACTAACCTCATTGAAAACCCAAATTTCACCATTAGCAGTTGGTTTTGGTACACCATGTCCATTATTATGGAAGAGAACTCTATCAGAATTGGCATTGAAGCGACACATATTACATTTTCTCTTCACTTCACCCACTGTTGGATCAATTTGAAGCTCATAATGTGCCTACTTACGTGTCATGAAGAATAAGTCAAAACATTATTTGATATTAAATTTCTACACAAATAATAATAAAAATCCCACTTTGGGTTGCCATCGTTTACATTGGCCAAGCAAAGAGTTCCCAATTGTTTTATTTACCATTGCAGTTGTGATAGCATAAATACTTTCATAACATTAAACGTGTACCTATAAGAAATAAATCTAAGTGACGACAGCCATCATTCTCCGGCGATAATGAAACATCTGGCGGCTAAGCGGCACCACCGGCGATATCAATGATTGGGTTCTTCCCAAATATCTCTCTCGGCAACAAAACTCTCGAAACCCCAAAAATCGCAACTGGGTTTTGATCAAACACAGTCTGTGTCACTGAAGCCTAAACGATTCCTGTATCGATCGCCACCAACCCATTAACCCTAGAAATGTTCAGTGTGAAGCGTCCGGCTCCCATGTCCTCTATGGCCAAGGTGGGTTGAATCGGGTTCACAATCGATTTGAGGGAGTCAAGAGGGTAGTACGAGTGATTGATTCTCTGTGTGAGAGAGCGAGACAGAGGGAGAGCAAGAGAGAGAAAGAACCGTGTGAAGAAATAATAGATTTGGGCAAAAATTTAGGCGCCAATATGAAATATTTCTCAGTAAAATTTTGAATACATTTGGCGACTAAAATTTTAGTCGCAGAAGATAGGTCACCAAAGAAAAAAAAATACTTTTTGTCAGCTAAAGGCGACTAAAATAATATTTTGTGGTTGAAAGTAAGTTTTTGGCGACTAAAACTTTAGTCGCCAAAGAGAAAAAATAATTTTTTTATTTTTTATTCAGCGACTAAATATTTTAATAGCCAAAAGTCAATATACGGCGACTAAATGTTTTTTTGTTGCTGAAAGTAAGTTTTTGGTGACTAAAACTTTAGTCGCCAAAGAAAAAAATAATTTTTTTATTTTCTATTCGGCGACTAAATATTTTAGTAGCCAAAAGTCAATATACGACGACTAAATTTTTTTTTTATCACTAAAAGTAAGTTTTTGGCGACTAAAACTTTAGTTGCCAAAGAGAAAAAATAATTTTTTTATTTCCCATTCGGCGACTAAATATTTTAGTAGCCAAAAGTCAATATATAGAGACTAAGTTTTTTTTTTGTCGCCAATTCTGGCATTTTTAGCAACTAAATTTTTTTTTAGTCGCCAATAATGAATATACCCCAACTAAAAAAAATTAGTAGCTAAATATTTTACTTTTGGCGACTAAAAAAAATGTTAGCCGCCAAT
This sequence comes from Camellia sinensis, assembly GCF_004153795.1. Taxonomy (NCBI): domain Eukaryota; kingdom Viridiplantae; phylum Streptophyta; class Magnoliopsida; order Ericales; family Theaceae; genus Camellia; species Camellia sinensis. Next base: position 348,081 of record NW_021028376.1, on the reverse strand, counting down.
CCCATAACTTTTGGCGACTAAAATTTTTTTTAGTCGCCAATTTTGGTCGCCAAAGGTGCATTTTGTTGTAGTGTTTTTTAGGTCTTCAAATTAAACAGTCTCCTTTAAGTATGTTTGTTTCTCAGACTAAGTATGCCAAAAATCTTGTGTCAAAGTTTGGTCTTGAGTCTGCCAAACATGCACGCACTCCCATGAGCACCAGTCTTCACCTTTCCAAACATTCATCTGGTATTGATGTTGATCCTATCCTTTATAGGAGTATGATAGGGAGTCTTATTTACCTCACAGCCAGTCGTCCTGATATTGCCTTCAGTGTAGGCGTTTGTGCCCGTTACCAAACCAGTCCTAAAGAGTCTCATCTTCTTGCAGTAAAACGCATCATTAAATATATTAATGGGACATTGGGGTATGGGGTTTGGTTTTCTACTGACACTACAGTTGAAATTGTTGGTTTTTCTGATGCCGACTGGGCAGGGTGTGCTGATGATAGGAAAAGTACATCCGGGGGGTGTTTTTACCTTGGGAATAATTTGGTTGCTTGGCATAGCAAAAAGAAAAATGCCATCCCCCTTTCGACTATTGAGGCTAAGTACATTGCTGCAGGGAGTTACTGTGCACAAATACTGTGGATGAAGCAAATGCTTCATGACTATGGGATAAATCAGAACATTCTCACTCTTTTTTGTGATAATACAAGTGCCATAAACTTTTCAAAAAATCATGTCCAACACTCTCGCACCAAACACATTGACATTCATCATCATTTTATTCGAGAGTTAGTGGAAGAGGGCCTTGTTGTTTTTGAACATGTACCCACTGAACATCAAAAAGCTAATATTTTTACAAAACCCCTTGATCTTCTTCGGTTTGAGTTTCTTATAAAGACCTTGGGTGTAGTGCTCAGTAACTAGGGTATTTCCTGTTTTTAGTGGGTATGAGTGTTTGGTTTATTGTATACTTGGATGTTATAATCTCATTGTCCTTGAATCCTGTCATCTTTGCATCTAGAAGTATATGAACACTGCTCATGTTGCTTACAAGATCTCATTCGTCTTTGTTCATAACTCATTCTGAATGTCCATGCTCATTTACTTCATGATCTCATTCTGTACACATCCTTGAGATAAACTGTTGTAGGGGTTTCCGCACAAGTGATCAAAGTTCTCTATGGACCACTAACAGTGTTTCTTGCACTTTTTCAGAGGAATTGACCTATACTAGTATATCATGGGTGATGTTGAGCCTCTTAACCATCTACCACCATTTTTCACTTCCATGGTTTCTCCCTCAGTTCATTGAAATTCGGGCATTAGGAAAAGGCTACCTTAGAGGCACCAACCAGGCCATCTTTTTTTATTTCATTATTCTCTGGTTTGTTCTCCATACTCTTGAGCGTACATGCCACCAGTGAGTGCCCACAAGAAACAAAAGCTTAAAAAAAAAAAAAAAAGGAATCATTGATTGAGGGGGAGCCTCTGCGTTTACTCAACAAATATCCCGTGATTCCTAGTGGTTTGACTTTTCTCTGTGATGTTCAGTTACTATTGCCGGAGGCCCAGCCATCCGATCACTACGAGGATTAACTCTAGTTCTATGACCTCTCATGGATTGCACACACACACATCATTTTTGTGAGCTCTCATGTTGGTTTCTGAGTTCTACATTCTCTTGTAGTTTATGATCATTGATTATATTTTATCTAATTTGCGCATGATTATATGTTTCATAGTGTTGCAAGTTTACAGGATTCACGGTTGATGGATACTCTCATCTCAGTGTTACAATCTTCCAATTGTACTTCCCGCTGGTTACAAGATATTCTTTTCCTGTTGAGTTATTTTATTTTATTTTATTTTTTAAAATTTATTTATTTATTTTTTGGGTGATGTTTTTTCCCCGCTCGAGCGGCAGCTCTCACGATCGAGCGTGGATTTCAGTCTTGCAGCATTTTATGCCTAGTTTCGCAGTTCTGTGAAGGTTGTTTTGGCGCTCAAGCATCCGTTTTCGAGCTCGAGCGTATCTATGCGTGCTTTGGCTCCCACTCGAGCGTTATATCTTTTGCTCAAGTGAACTGGTTTGGCTTATATTTTTTCCCTCTCGACCCTTCAGTTCATTTTCCCTCAAATCTCTGTGCATTCTCTCTCCTAGGGCTCCTTGGCGTCTCTATGCATTGTCTTCGTTGGCCTTTTCATTGCTGATTTTCGTTCTTTTCGCACACCTTAGGTATGCCCCTTGTCTGTTTCCTCTCTGTTTTCATCTTTACTTTCGTAGTTGTTTTTGTTTTTTTTTTTTCATGTCTCATTCTTCACTCATGTTCGTATAGGTAGGATATTATGAGTCGTGTGCTACTTGTCTTGGTTTATTGAGTCTTTGACATATTGAGATGGGTTAATTTCTTTAACTATTGATTGTTTCTCCGATCTCCATTAAGTCTATTTGTTCTTGTTTATGGCTGCATTGCTCACCACGATTCATCCTTGAAATGTTTGGTTCTCTTAAGACTACAATATTGTTTTCAAGTTTTATCTACCTGACTCATGTTGCTATATTTGACTGTGCTAGTAATGTTTTGTTTTTCCTCTGTTGGTTTGATTTTTGTCTTGGGTTGGGGGTTATGTGTTCTGGTCTTGTGTTTTTTTTTTTTACTTAGTTTAGTCATGTCTACTTTCAAGAGAAGGAAGTCTACGGCCCCTCGCCCTGCTTTTAACTCTGACCGGTTTCCCACGGCTGAGAAAGCCAAGTTGTTTAGAGAGTCTTATCCATCCCGAACCATTTATCTCGAACGCAATGTTCAACCTAACACCTTTGAGTCTATCCATATCCGTCCTCTTTTTGATCCCTTGGGTGGAGATTATGTCCTTTCTTTCTCAGGTCCTCAAAACCTCCGCTAAGTCCGTGAATTTTATTGTAACATGGAAAGTCTTGATGATATAGGTCCGTCATTCGAGACTTGGGTTCGATCCAAGTCAATCACCGTCACCACTGATCTCATTCGAGAGTTGTTAGGGATTAGTAAAGTCTTTCCTATCTTCTATCATTTTCCTGCGCGTCTAACTTGTGATTTCCATGATGTTGCCACTGATTTATGTGGTACCTCTCGTCCTTGGCCCTCTGGCTCCTTAATCAAACAAAATGAGCTTCTACCCCAGTTTTGGTTGCTCAACCTCATTGTGTGTGCCAATATTATCATCACCACCCATAGTTCAGAAATCAACCAAGACCAAGGGTTTATCCTCTAATGTCTTGCTTGACATCACTCTATTGATCTTGCCACTTTGGTCATCCAGAAGATGGTTGCCGCATATGAGCGTAACAACCTTTGTTTACCTTACGGATGCCTCATTAACTGGCTTCTCGCCAAGTTTGAGGTCCCTTCATTTGATGAGGATGAGTTTGCTTCCCTTACCCGACCTTTTACCAAAAAGACTGAGGAGTCCGTGGCCCAGTCGTCTACTCAGTACTGCCGATGCTCGGTTCATTGCGTTGGAGGCTTCTTCACGGCGCATTGAGGAGTCCGTGGCCCAGTCGTCTACTCAGTTGGCTCAGCTCCTATCTATTCTTCGGATGCAGCCATAGCCACCCCGCTCCATGATCATTGACGTCCAGACATGCTTTTGGCTACTGTTTCTCTTTTTTTTTTTTTATCACTCCCAGACAAAAAGGAGGAGTATTGGTATATATTATTGGGTATATGATTGGTAATTTTTGGCTTTATACTTGTTGCATGCATATTGGGTGTTATGACTTTGGGACTATTTTTTTTTGTTTCTTTAATGGATGGGTGCAATGTATGGGTGTAATGGGTGCAATGTTTCTCAGATATTTTATATTTAGTTATTTATATAGTTCCACAGTTATGGTTGGTTTGTGTGGTTGTTTTTGTTTTCAAATGGGTTGTTCAAGGACGTGTTTCAAGAGTTGCAAAATTTCGATTCTTTTATGGTGGATTTGTTAGGAAAATTGTTTTAGAATAGTTTTGTCCGGGATTTGACAAAGGGGGAGATTGTTAGGACCCTCTGGTTGTCAAAATCCATGGAAAACTAATTGCGTAATCAAGTTGCAAATTTTCTAGTTTTTCAAGTTTTAGTCTTCCTGCTCGAGCGGGGTTTTCACTCTCACAGCATCTGCTACGTTTGCAAAAATTCTGGGTGATGTGTTTGGACACTCGAATGTGGGATTTTCTGCTCGAGCGTGAACCCTATTTAGAACACGCAATATAGAGTCCCCGCTCGAGTGTCAATTCTCATGCTCGAGCAAACCGCGCGATCTCTGTGTCTATATATTCGCGTGTTGGTTCAGTTTTAAGGTTACTTTTCTAAATCTTGTTTAAGAGTCTTAGGGTCTTGTTTGAGGTTTTCTTCTGAAAGTTTTGGTGAGTTTTTCCTTGATGATTTGAGTGAGTTTCAAACTTATGATCTAAGATACATACGTCAAGGAGTTTGCTTCTTCATATTCAAGAGTGTTTTTCTTCGGTGGAATCCGGAGATTCAAGCGTGGAACATCAAAGGAGTTTGATTCTGTGCGTGGTCGTTGATTCGACATTAGAGGTTGTGGATTTAATCTTATGCTGATGAATTCCGAGATGAAGGCTGTGGTGAAAGAGTTACAGAAGGTTTGAAGACAAATTTGATGCGTTTGGTAATTTGTTGGTTATCTTTGTAATCTTTGTTTTTTCAGTAGTGGATTGGTTAGTGGCGTTTCGCCCGTGGTTTTTTTTATCACAATTGGAGGTGCTTCAATTATGGTTTTTCCACGTAAAAATCGTTTGTGTCGATTTATTGTTTTTCGAAAACAACAATTTAAACCACTTTCGTAAGTGATTGTTGATTTAGATTGTGTGTTTTGAATAATTGGGAATTGGTGAAATTAAATCTTTATTTAATCACGAATCACTTAGGATTTTCACAAACATCCATTTATTTTGACACACAAAATAAATACAACAACAACATTCATGGATTTTCAGTCTCTTTTTAAAAAATTCCCAAATTCTAGGTTTTCTCATCAAAATTATACAACTTAAATCCTTTGAAAGAAACTTTCCAAAATCATCTTTTTTTTAAATCAACAAAAATCAAAACCCATAAGATCATTTTAAAAGAACAAAAGACAAACCCACTTTCAAAATCGCTCAGCTTCTTGAATTAACAATCAATTTTCAAATCTATCGAAAGATGATTTCGAAAATCATATAGATCTTGCAAATATATATATATAACTCTAAGAAAATCCCCACCTCATGTTTTGAAGAAGAAATGAGATGAAACCCCCAAAATCAACGGTGTCGAAACTCGATCTTCACCGCACGCAACGAAGCCCTCGAGATGATAACTAACTTTGGTGAAGAACTTAGGTCTAAATCCCAATGAATTTGGAGAAATCAAAGAGAGAATATGACTTCTAGAGAGAAAAGCTCCCGATCTAAAATCTGGAGAGTTTTAGAGAGAGAGAGGACTAAAAAAGTGATTTGAAATATCAGATTCACGAACTGATACAACATGGTTCGCTCGAGTATGGTAAACCCCGCTCGAGCATTAAATACACTAACCTAGTACTTTTGCAGATAGGTCAAACTTTTGAAACCAAACATTCTTCGCTCGAGCGCATAAACGGCCGCTCGAGGGGACAAGCAACTTTGAATGCATTTTGAAATTTTTGCTTTGGGGGTGCTGCCTCTCGACCCCGCCAGGGCATTGCCCTTGAACCTGCCAAGGGGCGCTGCTCCCTCGACTCCTGCGAGCTGATCGGGTAGCTCAATCCCCGACCAGCCCAGTCGAAGTGGCAAAACATGAAAGAAGGATCGAAACCGGGATCGCTACAAACCCGAATTGTGCCTATACAGAAGAGTTTGTGATCTTATTCCTATCATGCTTTCCAATCCGCTGACTATGTTGAGGATCGAGCTGACAAGATGCATTTCTCGCTCGAACGATACTTTGTGGTCCCAGAAATGTGCGCTCGAGCGAAAAATCTTTGGTTCCAAAGGTTTGAATTGTTTGCAAAAGTACTGGGAGTTGTGTTTTTGCGCTCGAGCGGCACTTCCTATGCTCGAGCGTAGATCCGCGTTCTAAAATACGCATTTTAGTCAGCCCACTCGAGCGTCTATTCCTACGCTGGAGTGGAGATCACAATTCTGATTACTATAAATCTGCGTTTCAGTCTGTTTTTAGGGTACGCTTTCAGATTTTCTTCTTGGGTATTAGGGTTTTCATCTGGAGTTTCTTTACTTGTTTTCTTTGATATCTGTGAGAGTTTATGTCATAGATTGAGTGGATTATATCAAAGAATTTATTTATTTTGTTTTATTCACAAAAAAAAGTTGTTCCTCGGTGTATTCCGTGAAATTTGGGCCTGAAACTTTGGTGGATTCCGGAGTGGCTTATCGTCATGGATTTGACATCGGCATTGTGAATTCAACGTTGGGCAAAATAATTCCGAGGTGAAGAAGGTGGTGGAAGAGGCATATAGAGGTCGGTTCAATTCAGGTACAGATTCGCTAAGTAATTGAGGGTACACTTATGTAATTCATTTTTGTCTTCTTAGTTGATTGTTCTGTGACTTTTGCTTGTGATTTTTTTTTTTTAATCACAATTGGAGGCGCTCCAATTGTAGTTTTTTTCACGTTAAAATCGCTGTGTTGATTTATCTTTGATTGTTTGATTGAGATTGTTATTTACTGCTTAAAATTGACACATAATCATAAATTAATATCTCGGGAATTTTTGAGATTTTTCAAATATTGTAATTGTATTAAGATAAGGAGATAGACATATTTAGGGACAGAGAATCCATGGTCTCAGGCAAGTTGAAAGATATGATTAAATATGAGCCAAACAGACTCCATTAATTAAATTCATTATTGATGCCCACAAATACAACCCTACATATTTATGTACAATAACCTTGCATGTGAGAGACAACCATAAGTGTGAGGATTATATTATGGTTTTTCATTTGGATTCCAAATTGAAATTAAAGTTATCTCTCACGTGCAGAGTTGTTGCATATAGGCGAGAAATACATAATTTTCTTTCGAAAATAAAAGTTTGAGGAGCCACTGCCACAGCCATCACACAACCACCTCCACCCCACCACCACTACCACTAATACGATCACTATTACATCAATTTTAAGGATGCAATCAAACATAGAAAAATGTGATTAGCAATTACTAAAATATTTTTTCTAACTACACTTCTACATAGAATGAAAAATAAGTTTGCCGATATATTAAATTTTTTTTTTTAATTTAAAAAGAATAAAACATAACCAGGTCAAAGAGCCTTGACCAAATCCCCTTAATTAGATTACCAACCCAAGTCCTTCCATGCAATTCCAGTCCAAAAAAGAAGGCAACACCAAAGTCTAACTTTGAATCCCCACATGTACGACTACTTGCAATTTCATAATAATGAGGTTGATCATCTTTTAGATGTGAACACTGGAAATATTCACTGTTGACTATGTCAAGAGGTCTGGTTAGATTAATTAATTGAATTAATTTTAAATTTAAGTAGTATAATCTTTAATTTAATGTAATATTTTAGATTTTTGAGAGTTTTGGATTAATTAATTGGAAATGACTTTGGTGAACATAGTTATTTGAACTCTATTCGTACAAAAATATTAGGATGGATTGTATTGGCCTTACTTGAGGTTTGAAAAAACACATCGAGGCTCGCAATTTTAGTATAATTATACTTCGTTCTCTTATGATTTTTCATTAGTAATTCTTAGTCGTTTTGATAAAAAAAACAATAATTTTGCCATATGTTTTACAGTGAAATGTATCATTGATTATCCATATGTTTACACACCGTCCCCATTAATTATGTTTGTTAGTCATATTAAATGGACAATTTATGTCAAACTTATTATATATTATTTTAAATCTGAATTTTTCTTTTTTTTTTTTGGATGACCGAGTGTCTGAACCTGTTTATGCTCACCTCCACTAATCCCAAAACCCATGCAAAGTGACCCCTCCACGTAGATTGGGCAAATCTCAAATAGAGCCCGCAGGCGTGGCCCTAAGGAGCGGATTGCTCATAATGAAAGTTGAATCTAAGACCTAGAGTAAGCATACCCCTAAATCCCAAATTGCACACCCACTAAGCCAATCCCTGAGGTTTTTTAAATCTCAAAGTTGATAAGAGTAATTTACCCAAAATATTAACAAAAAACATTACTCATGTCTTTACATTACGTTATGTTTTCTTTAGAATTAGGGTGTATTTCATTTTTCACACATAAATTTTCACTCAAATTTGATATTAATTTCTCATTTACCAATTCTAATTTCAATCCATGTTTCAATTTAGTCCTCCTATCATTCTACCATTTAAAATTTAAATGAAAGTTAAAATATGAGAGACAAAAACAAAATTTTAATGCAAAGTGTAATTTTCTTTAATGCTTCTAAAATGTGCTTACGTGAACACTTGTCTAAATTTTTAACAATAAATAATGAGTAAACAACATTAGAACATGAATTGAAATCCGAATAACTTCTCGATAATTTTATACAATTGGACAAACCAAATCTATTCATTGCAAATTCACTTATCCAAACCAAGCCTTTTGGTGAAGGTCACATATGCATGTTTTCCTGCTAAAAATGAGAAAGTCAACAAGCTTGTCCTCTATATATTTGGATTGGATTTTGATTTTGATTTTGATGTTCAAAAAGAAACAACAAAAAAACAAAAAGTCTATAATTGGATAAGGAAACCGGTATTAATTGTACTGTCATTGACTATTTTCAGTCACATTCGTCATCACTTTACTTATTTTTGTTTCAGATTAATTGCAGTTAGCATCCATATATTTTCATTGTAACTGTACTTTAGTTGTTTTATTTTTAATTATAACAGTTAACCCTTTACAATTTTAAGCCAAATTGCAATATTATTCTTTGGTCCATCTACGGTTAATAAAACTAACAGAAAATGTCATGTGAATCAAACGTGATATTTTCTTTCATTTTGTTAGGTCCCTATGTTGTCAAATCCGGAGACAAAACATTGTGTTGATTCAAATGTAATTTTTTGTGTTTTTGTTCTGTCCGCTCGAGCGGAGACTTGTGAGCTCGAGTGTATATTAGCAGGTCTCAGTATTTTGTCAGGGCAAGCAAAAAATACTGGTGGGTGTGATTTTACGCTCGAGCGGATTCTCCTACTCTCGAGCGCATCTCAGTTTGTTCGCACACAATTTTTGGTCAGTCCGCTCGAGCGGGCTGTGTTGAGCTCGAGCGGAGATCGCGGATCCAGATTCCTATTTAAAGCTGCTAAGGATGTTTTTTTTTTGTTGCAGTTTTCCTAGATCTGATCTACAAGCACTAGGGTTGTGTTTAAAGTTTTCTTTGGAGATTCTTCATAGTTTTCCTTGATGTTCTTGAGAGAGTTCTGAACTTATGCATTGAGATTCATACATCAAGGAGGTTGCTTCTTAAGTTTCAAGGCTAAAAATGAGAAAGTCAACAAGCTTGTCCTCTATATATTTGGATTGGATTTTGATTTTGATTTTGATGTTCAAAAAGAAACAACAAAAAAACAAAAAGTCTATAATTGGATAATTAATTGTACTGTCATTGACTATTTTCAGTCACATTCGTCATCACTTTACTTATTTTTGTTTCAGATTAATTGCAGTTAGCATCCATATATTTTCATTGTAACTGTACTTTAGTTTTATTTTTAATTATAACAGTTAACCCCTTACAATTTTAAGTCAAATTGTAATATTATTCTTTGGTCCATCTACGGTTAATAAGACTAACAGAAAATGTCATGTGAATCAAACGTGATATTTTTTTTCATTTCATTAGTGACTTTATATTTTCATTAAAATCTCACTTTTGTTCTTTTAATTTTAATTTTCATCAACCTCATTAATGATTGATAGACAGAAGGATGACATTATAACTTAACTTTTTAAGATAAAGAATTGACTGTTATAATTGAAAGTAAATGGACTAAAATGATATTATAGTGAAAATATAGGGGTATTAAGTATAATTAATCCTTTCATTTATTTTTTAGTCCAAAAATGGAAATAAAATAAAGTTACTATATAATAACTTCTTGGAGTTCAGTTTCTCTTCCATGGTTGACCTGCAATCAAGGATCTTGATGCGATCTGGATTCCCCTTTTATCATAGCAAGATATATTAGTAAAATACATAATTTACCAATTCAAGTTAAAAGATATTAAAACTACATCCCCTAATTTTGATTTAACTTTAAACATAGGTTGTTGGATTATCACAAGAAGACCACTGTAGATAATCCATCTAACCTCTTCAGTCTTGAGGCCTTGTTTGACAACATAACTTTTTAACTTAAAAGTCAAAAAGTTACTAAAAAAATTAAAAAGCCAACAACTTATACAAAAAAGTCAAATATTTCATTTTTCTCTCTACTTTTTACACATTTTTTCATAAAAAATAAAAAAATTATCCCAAACATACAAGTTTTTATTTACATCATATTTTAGCCAAAAAATTAAAAAATTACTAAAAAGTTTGTTCTCAAATGAGTACTCAGAGTATCCACAAGTTTGGTCTTCATTTCTATTGTGTGGGCAAAAATATGCCGCACAGGTAGAAATAACAATGGGTTGAACTAATGCCTCGCACTCTTACTTTCTTAGCTTTTGAACCTATAACCACAAGCTAAGAACCCTAATTGGCTAGGTCGTTCAATCAGAAAACTCTCCAATTCTCAAGTTAGGGGGTGTTTGGTGCAGCTTTTTTAAGTCAACTTATGGCTTCTGGCTTTTAAAAAGTTATTTTGGACTGTTTGGTTAAACTTATTTCAAACTAGGTTGTTGGATTATCACAAGAAGACCACTGTAGATAATCCATCTAACCTCTTCAGTCTTGAGGCCTTGTTTGACAACATAACTTTTTAGCTTAAAAGTTAAAAAGTTACTAAAAAAACTAAAAAGCCAGCAACCTATACCAAAAAGTCAAAGATTCTATTTTCTTTCTACTTTTTACACATTTTCTTTTTATTAAAAATCAAAAAATTATCCTAAACATACAAGTTTTTATTTATATCATATTTTAGTCAAAAAATTTAAAAATTACTAAAAAAGCTTGTTCTCAAATGAGCACTCAGCGTATCCACAACTTTGGTCTTCATTTCTATTGTGTGGGCAAAAATATGCCACACAGGCAGAAATAACAATGGGTTGAACTAATGCCTCGCACTATTACTTTCTTAGCTTTTGAACCTATAACCACAAGCTAAGAACCCTAATTGGCTAGGTCGTTCAATCAGAAAACTCTCCAATCCTCAAGTTAGTAAATTGTTGTTGGTATAAACTCATAGAATGAGAGTATGATTGCTTATTTTTCATTCTCCCTATGTAAGTGTCTAAATGACAATTGAGCATATCATGCAACTACTTGCAGATGTTGCTCTACCTTAGGCAGGATCGTGTCTCCTATCTGGTGATATTCACGGAAATTGATGAGAATGATCCCACATTTTGTACACATACCTCTTGCTTAGGATTAGCCATTCGACCCTTGACTAGATGTTTGACTCAATGTCAACTGCATTTGAACCTCCTGTCACATATCTAACTCGGCTCACATTCAACTAAGTAAGTCAAGTGGCGTGATTGCTTAGATTTTAGTAGAAATTACAAATCAATAAAAAGATCTCAAAAAAAAAAAAATTATAAAATCATGAAAAAATTTATCACTTTAATTATTAAAATTGATAAACTTTACCACTTGCTTGTAATTTTTTTTTTCTATATCTTTCCACTGATTTACAATTTATCCTAAATTTTACCTCACACGTGTTCAATCTTTCACTTGAGCAAACATCGTTTAGAGATAAATGGGTACACAAAACATATGAGTGCATTTCTTTCCTTCTTATTTCATTTGACCTTTTTTTTTAATAGTAAATTACACTTACACCTCTTGAGATTTAGGTTTAATACATATTATTTCTTAACGTTTGGGAAATTACATTAACCTCCCTATCATTGTAATTATTTAAACGGAATGAAAACATTAAATTCATGCACTCTTTTTTTTCTTGTTTTGCTTTACTTCCTCTGTTTTTCCCCCTCACATTTCCTTTGCTTTAACTTTTTTTTTTTTTCAATGTAATTTCTTATGTTTTTCTACTAGGAGTTGTTGCATTTTATATAAATAGAGGGGTTTGTGAAATGAGACTATTAACTACAGTGATGTGAATGTAATTTTCAGAACGCTAGGGAGTGGGATGTAATTGGACCAAGCCTCAGGGGGTCAATGAAATTTACCCCCCTTTTTTTGTAAGGATGTTAGGTTTTTGTAACTAGTAATCCCGTTTGACAAAATTTCTTTCGATTGTAATTTTATTCGTTATTTTGTTTCAATGAGGATGTGAGTGTTTAGATGTGAAACCAACCCAAATTGTACCTGTGTAAAGAAGTTTGTGATCTGGAGGCTTCCATATTTGCCACTTCCCTGACTATGAGTAGGGATTGAGCTACATAGTCAGCTTGCGAGGGTCCAAGGGGCAGTGCCCTCGAAGCCAAAGTGGTTTGACTACTCGAACGGTCATTTGTACACTCGAGCGGTGAATGTCATTATCTAATATTTTTGTAGAGCGCCTGAACTTCTAGGAAGAAAGTTTTACTCACTACGCCAAAACAGGGCATTAACGGCGGTTTTTTTAAAGGCGGTAACGAAAACCGTCGTTAAAGGTACTATTAACGGCGGTAACGAAAACTGTCGTTAAAGGTATCATTAACGGCGATTTTGTTACCGCCGTTAAAAAAACCGTCGTTAATGCCCACTTTTAACGGCGGTAACAAAACCGCCGCTAATGCCCAATCATTACCGCCGTTAATGACGACGGTCTTTGCCGGTGAAACTCCGGCGTGCTCCGGCGAAACCATCTACAATAAAGTAAAAGTAATGTTTAAATATTTATTTAGGGAATATATTTCATGAAGAGTGGTTATGGTAGAGTGGTTAGTGTGGATGGATGAGAGGTTGAGGGTTTAAGACTTAGGGAGTGCAAGAAGAAGGAATTATTTTTTGAAAAATTTGAACCTATTTACGGCGGTAAAAAACCGCCGTTTTTGGTCGACTTTTAACGACGGTAATTTACCTTTTTACGACGGTTGTACTTTTTCCGACACACGCATAAACGGCGGTAACAAAACCGCCGTTAATACCACCGTTAAAGGCTTTAACGGCGGTTTTACAGCCTTTAACGGCGGTAAAAAACCGCCGCTAAAGCCCAATTTTGGCGTAGTGACTGTTCGAGCGGTGCAAGTTGCACTTGAGCGATCGGCCTATATGTTTTGCACTACCTTTACTCACATCGCTCGAGCAGCGAAGTGTACGCTCGAGTGGTTTTCGCGATTCAGTTTACTATAAAAGTGAGCAATTTGCTGTTTTTAAGATTTAAGCCGTCTAGAATTTTAGAGAGAAAGAAAAGACAAAGTATTTTCTATTTGTTTTATATGAAAAGCCTTGATGTATAGAAGGTGATCAATTGATCAATGGACTATAGATTGTCAAACATCAAGGGTTCTTCTTATTGTTTCGTTCACAAAAAAGAGAGTTATTCTTTGGCAAAGAATTTGGGCCTAGAGTTTTGGTGGATTCTAGAATAGATCATCGTTGTAGATTCGACATTGGCGTTGTAGATTCAATGTTGGACAAGACAATTCCGACATAAAGACGGTGATGGAAAAGGCACATTAGGTTTGGTTCAATTCAGGTATGGATTCGTGGGGTAATTTAGAGTACTATTGTGTAATTCTTTTTATCTTCTTAGTTCATTGTTTTATGATTTTGGCCCGTGATTTTTTTATCACAATTGAAGGAGCTCCAATTGTGATTTTTCCAATGTTAAATCGTTGTGTCGATTTGTCTTAATTGTTTGATTGGAATTGTTATGTATTATTTTAAATTGAAATATAATCACGAATCAATATCTCGGGGGTTTTAGATTTTTCAAAGGAGAAACTCTTACTTATATTGGACAAATCATCGAATTAATTTTTGTTATTTTTGAAAATTATGGTAAATATGTCTCAAATCAATTAGTTTCATATATTAATAGAAATATTTTTTTTATATATTTTTATTCTAAAAATTGTTCATGTAGTAAAAGAGTTTCTTCACTCATAGTAACAATTTTGATTTTAAAATATGCACAATTGTTGTGAGGATATATTTTTGAGTACCGACACGTGGCAAGGTGACTCCAACGTATCAGCCGAGGTGCCACGTGTCCAAGTCATGACGCCGAGGTTATCTCAGTTAAGCCGAGGTTATCTCCGAAGATATAGGAGTCCGAGATAAGCGGATAAAGGACAAGAGTCCTAGAATGAGGGAAGACTTCAAGATGGATAAGGATAATGTTCTTAGGGAATCTATCCATATCTCTTGAGGAGTCCAAAGTATATACTGAACAGGAGTCCATAGAGATCAGGCTTCTATTGGGATTAGGATTGAGTTAGCTATAAAAGAGAGGCACCCCGTGGGTCTAAGGTACGCAATTTATATTCTGTCTAGTGAGTTAAGCACTATTGATTATCTTTGAGAGAAATACTGACTTGATCGTCGGAGTGCCCCTGGGTGGACGAACCACCGCCAGAATCTTTTCTTTCTGTTACAGGTTAGCCAGGTGTCTTCTATTCTGCCAGTGTTCTCCAGCTGAATACTAAGTCGGGCAGTGTGATCAGAAAATCACTCACACGATAGGTTTAGACAATTGTTAGGTCGACTACAACATCATAAACCTCTAAATATTATGATGATTTATCTTAGCTATTGAATATGTTAGTATATTTGATACTTTGGAAGACTCATAAGAATACGTCATATAAAACATGTTCTTGGTGTGTATCTTGTAATGTTCAATAATGCAATGAATTCCGAATTTTTATAAAAGTTATGAACTCAAGTTCTTTGTGTGGATTATATTGACTTACCAATGAGTGAGGTTTTAAAATTAATCAGTGCCTTGATATCTTAGGTGATTTGAGTTAGAATTGTGAAAATATGATAGAATCTATCCTAACATGAAGTAAATGTTTATTTAAGTTAAGTTTACATAGTTAGGGCATTTCCAACTTGATTGAAACCCTTATCAAACTTAAATTTGGATAAAAATCATTCAAAAATCTTTACACTCCTAGATTCAAAAAAAAAAAAAAAAACAAACATAATAATAATAATTTAACTCAAAAAAAAAAAAAAAAAAAAAATCTTAATCAAATCAAGGAATACTTAAATATTTACTCACAAATTTTAAGACCATTTTCTATAGTTTTCAAATTTACAAATGTGCAATTATTGAAAAAAAAAAATCAAATTTATGCTTGAATTTGAATTTGTACATTAGAGTGTTTCATATCAAATAAATTTTTTACTTAAATTTAAATAAAAATTGAAGGATTGAAGATGGCCTTAATGATATGAATTTGAGTTTGGTCATTCTCTAAGTATTCATTAGGATGTCATTCGTGAACTAGTATTGATGTAAGCAAGTACTGCATATTGATTTGACATGGTAGGTAGAGGAGTCTAGATCACGATGTTGTGACATATTGAATTGTATATCTTTCAAGAAGTCTTGAGTGCAATCAAAATTATATAATAATACTCATTATAACTAATCGGTAAGTCTTATGCTTATGACATGAAGTGTAGAGTTTAATCTCAATTTGAAAGAGAGCTCAAAAGTCTCAATCCAAGTTTTCTCATGAGATAGATTCACATGACATTCTCTTTCACTTGCATTGTGTGTGAGTCTTGTGAAATAAGTTTGGATCTCACCATTCTTCTTGGGTAATATTCTCCTCAAGGGACATTATTGAAGTCTTTTGGCACCAAGAATTGAACAAGGTCATCTCTATATATGTTCAAGTTTTACCTTCAACTAAGTGCTTCATCAAGATCAAAGTGGAACTTGAAGGCTAACTACTTCACAATCAAAAGTTTCTACACGGTTTTTCCTTGAATTCGCTTTTGGCTCATGTTTCCTCTTGCTAAAAGATCTGCAAAGGTGTGTTATTCAATTTCTCCTTGTTGGAACAACATGATCTCATCATGGGTTTAAGACCTCTCTCTCTCCCTCTCTCTCTCTCTCTCTTAAAATATACTTTTCACGTAATTTTTCAAAGATAACAATTATTATCATAATCAAACTCATGCATATTTAGTTGTTCATATTCTGAGTGCTTAAATCATTTTTTGAACTAACAATACACGCGTGAGATAGGCGGTAGCTACTATTGATAAATACGGATCAAATATCTTTTTTTTTTTTTTTAATTTTTACTTATCAATAATATTAGATGAAGAGAGCAAAACATGATAGTAGAAATAAACTGATTAAATAGACAAAGCTAGTAACTTGAACGATTGTGATAAAGCAAAACATGATTAGAAAAACATAGTAAAGAGAATACTCAATTTTGATGGTAGATGGAGAGCAATAATAACCTAAAATCAAGACTAGTCTTGAATATTTAATTTGTTTTGATTTGTTTTTGCAATCAAAGATTATAGAAATTGAAGCTATAAATTTTTTTTTAAAAAAAGTAAATACAAAGAATTTTGTGATATACATAGTTTTGGAGAAAAATCTTAACTCTCTCGTACTATAAAATTGTAATTTATATATATATACTATAATTTCATATAATATTGATTATAACATGGTAAATAGACAAAGAGAGTGTGGTGGAAATAGAGAGGGGAAGTAGCAAATGATGAAGCTGAGTATGAAATTATTAGTGGAAAAAAAATTAAAAGCTCAAGTTTTCAAAATAAAAATAAATAAATATTTAACCCAAGAGAATGCAAAGTGGTTGTTAGATTATATTTAGCAGGACCCATAAAGAAAGAAATGGGCAACAATTAACATATTTAATTAGGCATGTCATAATTAGTTGGGGATGACAAATTGGATCTTTTGTATAAATTTATATTTTCCCAACCTTCGTAGAGACTTAATTATATTATAAACAATGAAAAAAAATATTCATAAAATTTTACTAGATTGAGGAAGAGAGATATTGACACCCCTATCAATAATGTCATTGGTATATTAACTGTATTTTTTTTTTTAAAGATAGTTATTGTATTTAAAAATTTAAGAGATGTTAGACTAAGAAATTTAAAATTAATCAGGTGATGATAGTATAGTAGCTGTCATACATGGTGGTAGTTGTGGTTGTAACAGTGATGATAATTATATATGGTAGGGAGGTGGTGGGATGTTGATGGTGGTAATAGTTAGAATGATGAGTTTGCTCTTATAGATAAGGTAAAATGGTTGGTTCGATTAAATTACTCGACTAATATGAACTTTTAGATTAGGTTAAAAATTAATTCTTTTTGTTTTTTGTTTAAAAAAAATATAAAAAAATAAAGAGGTGATGTAGCCCAAGAAAATCAAAAAAATAATTTTTAGCCAAGTTTTAGTATAATTATTGGAGAGACAATGAAAATATTAAAAGAAGCTTAAAGTCTTTCTATTTGATTGTACATAAAAATTTAATATTCAGTAGGAATAATTGTTTGAAATTAATGTTGAAGGAGTTGACGTATTAATCACAGATAAACAAAAAGTTGAAAATAAAAAAATAGAGAGAAAAAAAAGGAGCGGAGAGGTTGGGCGTTTGAATTTTGGGGAGTGAGATTAATTATTTAAAATATTGATTAAGACTTCATAGGTTAAAGAATGGATATTTTAATTGTCTAGCTGACGTGGCAAACATAAAATTTAGGACTTTGTAAACTCGTATACATGTTAAGTGACAATAATTAGTTTGTTTTTTAGGACCTCATGTCAAGGGTATGGCCAGTAGAGACAACAAAATAATATAATTTATATAAAACTATGGTTATTTTCAGTGTATAATAATACTTAAATTTTGTCCAATTGGTCCCCATTTTAGTTGAAAAAAATCCATGATTAGGTTTTAAAATGATGACTTTCGTTGTTCTGTAATTTATTTTTGTACATTTAATATTATTATTTATATATTTTATTGAAAAAACTTACTTGTTATTTGACTTCTGAGTTTAGTATAAGAATACACAAAAACATAAAATAAAAATTAATTACTTTCTCATAAAATAAATACAACAATAAATAACAATTCTCTATTATAATTAGTTTGTTTTTTAGGACCACATGTCAAGGGTATGGCCAGTAGAGACAACAAAATAATATAATTTATATAAAACTATGGTTATTTTCAGTGTATAATAATACTTAAATTTTGCCTAATTGGTCTCCATTTTAGTTGAAAATATCCATGATTAGGTTTTAGGATGATGACTTTCGTTGTTCAGTAATTTATTTTTGTACATTTAATATTATTATTTACATATTTTATTCAAAAAACTTACTTGTTATTTGACTTCTGAGTTTAGTATAAGAATACACAAAAACATAAAATAAAAATTAATTACTTTCTCATAAAATAAATACAACAATAAATAACAATTCTCTATTATTTATTTGGAGAATTATAGCACAGTGGAACAAAAAAAAAAATACAAAAAAATGTGAAGTGGAAGTGATCATGTGGTGGTGGGGTGCAAGTGAAAAATTATAAAGCTGCAAACACTTGCAACTCCTCCGTGTTTGTGTAAATTTATTTATTTTTTTTCTCTCTGTCTCACTGAAATGTAATTTTCCTTATTTATTTAACTTGCAAACTCCAAAACATATAATCCTCTATTTTTAGTCAAAAAATATACATATGAGAATCATACGATTTGGAATGAA
This sequence comes from Camellia sinensis, assembly GCF_004153795.1. NCBI lineage: Eukaryota > Viridiplantae > Streptophyta > Magnoliopsida > Ericales > Theaceae > Camellia > Camellia sinensis. Next base: position 329,308 of record NW_021028376.1, on the reverse strand, counting down.
AACTAAAGGTTCGTTTGGGAAATGAGTTGGCTTTTAACTTTTTGACTTTTTTGATTATTTTAACTTGAGGCTAAAAAGCCTGGTTTGGAAAAGATTTTGGGCTTTTTTTGAACTTTTTTATGAGAGAAAGAATGTAATGATTATTGGTTGGATGTGATAATTTGTCTTATTGGGTAAAAAAGTATATTTTGTTTTTTGTGACTATTTTAACCAAAAAATCATCAAACCCAACTTCCCAAATATAAGCTAAGTTAACATCAAGGTGCTGTCAAAATATATTTGTTAATTTATTATTTTTTTATTTTTTATTTTTTTTTATTATTATTTTTTCTCACTCGCATTTGTTAAGCACAAATCCCTGTTAGGTCCAACGGCATTCTAATAATAAAAAAAAAATAAAAAAAATCATATTTTCTAATTAGGATAGTTATTTTTTACTTATGATAAAGTGGATATACAATGACATGGTAAGTCAAGCCTAACAATTCACAAATAGAGAGCATGATCTAGACAAAAATACATTTAACACACTTGAATCGTGAATCAATAAATAATGAATATCTCTCACATGAAATCAACCATCGCTTACCTAACAAATGCAGCTAACACCACCATAATGTATATTTTTTAAAAAAAAAATTTATTAAAAGTTTTGGTGGTGAAATTAGTAAATTGTTATTTAAAATTATTAGAAATTTCTCTCTTCATAAATGATACTAGGAATTTTGAAAAAGAAAATTATTTAAAATTTTAGACAATACGATGTGAAAAAGAGAACAGGAGAATAAATTTATTTTAAACATTTGATAACATTTAGGGCAAATAACACTGATCACCATTGAAGTTTAAAAATAATAACAAATTTTATAATTTTAACATAATTATATTGACTTCTCTTTTAATAAATTGAAATTTGTACAACTGGTGCAAATATAAAAATAAATAACGTAAAGTACACATTTTTATATAAAATAGATAACAACATTATTTTTATTTATCTATATTACTTACAAATTATTAATATAGATGAAAATGGAGCTATTTTCTTCAAATTTTAAGAAAAATCGAAACAATTTATTCTAATATTTAAGTTGTCATATACAAACAGTAAGGCGAGATACACAAATTAGTGTACTAATCAACACAATAAGTAAGACATAAAACGTACATGTATATTCCATGGCTTAACATAATCCTATCTAATATATATTTAGTTAGCGTGTTGATTGATACACTAATTAGTATTCCTAACATTATTGACAAATTATAGGAATTTACCACAAAAAAAAAAAAAAAAAAAAAAAAAAAAAAAAAAAAAACATAACAAAACAAGTTTGGAAACAACTTAAAATAGTAAAAAATTACTATTAAAAAATCAACTCCCCTATCTATTTTTCTACAAATTTGTAAAAAGTTAAAAAAATAAGTCTTCGTTTAAGAAGATTTTTTTTAGCTTGAATTTTTAATTTTTGACTATTTTAACCTAATTAAAAAAGTTTTATTTGTGAGGAACTTTTAGCTTTTTTTTAATTTTGTAAGAAAAAAAATAAAATAATTATAACTTAAATATAAAATTTTGTCTTAATGACTTTCTAATTTATTTTATCTTTTAATAAATCAAAATAATTTCAATCATCGTATCAAATGTAACCTAAAATAATTAGTTCCCAAAACCACCATGTATTAAAAAAAAAAAAAAATACACGAAAAAGTAAATCCAGAAACATTTGAAAGTTGTCACCCAACAACTGAAAAAGCTTCCGATCAACCAACCAGTGGACCAAAAAAGATCCTTCGACATGTTTTGCGTCAAAAATTTCGCCATCGTAACAAATGACAGTGTGAAACTGCGCAAAGCGTGTGCAAATCGTAATACTATGTGCATTAATTAATGTACATATTAATATATCAATTAGTGTTATGTCTTTATTATTCATCTCATTTATTATACAAATTATAAATATTTAAAACTTTTAAAATTATATCACATTATCAGTTAATTAATTAATACATTAATTGGCCATATATAACATTATTCGTGTGCAAAATAGAAGCTTCCAAAATACACATTTGCTGGAGGGGAGAGGGAGGGAGGGAGAGAGAGAGAGAGACATGATATGAGATTTTCTCCGTCCCACTGTTGATATTAGCTCTGTAAATTACACAAAATCTCTTTGTGAATCACTGAAGTAAAAGGGCATTGAGAAGAACAAGTGATTATGAGACATATGAGATTTTCCATGGCAGCATAGCTTAAGCCAAACAATCTTGCACACCATGTGACTCATTCATGTCTTCCCAGTGAGTTTTGGTTCTTTCTGAATAACACCAAACCACCCTCTACCAGGTACATATTATTCAGTAGTTTCAGGGAATTTTGGAGTATTTGACAACAATCTATAGCCATGTTTGTTATTGTTAGACCATCTTTAATCATTCATTCTAAATTTGAGTAAAAAACTTGATTTGACACGAACTACTCCCAAAATCTTTTCAAAAAGGGCTAGGCTCATCCCAAATTTCACTTTTTATTAAATATGATGAAAAAAAAAAAACTCATCCAATGCTTCCATCTTTTTAAATTTTGATCAAATTCAAATTTGGTAAAAGATTTGATGATTTCTCAATTTGAGCAAAAAAAATGACTCCTTAATTTTATGAACATTTGATGAAATGATTGAAGATACTTGAACACTTTTTCATCAAATATTTAAATTTGATGAAAGAAAAGGTGAAGGATCGGAGATGGTCTTAGTCACCCACTTTGTATCCCTTAGCCTCTTAGGATTCAATACTATGTCCAAATGGACTATTAGTTTGGACCACAGTTTTCTTTGCTAAATATTAGATTATACATTTTGTGAGATTATTAGTCCAATCCCAAGGACATCTCCACCGAAACAAACATGGCCTATGTGGTTTATTCTTGTTTCGTGATCTAGGTCACTTCTAAATCTCTGAGATTGAATGTTTTCCTGATAGTGGAGGCAGAGTAATTCGGTAGTGCCCACTTAAGCTGTGATGTTTTATAAATGTATGTATGAACCCATTTAAGACTGAGTATCAACTCCACATCAGATGAACAAATCATTTGCAAATGCCACATGAGATAAATCCAGCTCTAAATCTTCCATTGCTAATTCTCCATTGCACTAAGGCATTGAATCCTTCCATTACTAAAAGAAAGATTGGGAAATTTGGATCCCCTTGTCTCAGACTCCTTTCACCTTTAAAATATCCCTCTAAGCCTGTGTTTGGTTGTAAGATTTGGGGAGAAATTTGAAAAGGGAAACGGAAAAGGTGTGTGAAATTAAATGAAATGTAAGTATATTTTATTCACATTTCACCTACGTTTTTCATTTCTCTTTCCAAATCCTCCAACCAAACACATCATAAGGCTCCATTAATCATAATTAGCAACCTTTCTAGCTTGCTTTATGTATATATTTTTTTGATAATTGAGTGTTCAGACTAACTTGCGCGCACCTTGACTAATCTAGAGATCCTGATGTTAATGACTAGGCAAACCTCTAGTGGCTCCTTGGGGGTGATTCAAATTTGAGACCTTAGATCTTATCCTCAACTCTTTACCACTCGGCCAACCCCTTATGTTGTGTTTGGTTGGGAGATTTGAGAAGGGATTTGGAAAGGGAAATGAAAAATGTGAGTGAAATGTGAATAAAATATACTTAAATTTCACCTAATTTCACACGCCTTTTCTCATTCTCTTTTCAAATCTCTCCCTAAATCTCCCAACCAAACACAATATTATTGTTTGCTTTTGATATCTCCTAGGGCTTTTGTTTGTCCAAGTGAACAGAAATCTTTTATAGCATTCATATCATCCATCTGAATCTCATCAACTCAATTATTGAACTCTAGAACTTTAGCTTCATCAATCCTGATCCCACCAAATCTTTCTAAGTATTTTCTCACTATATTATAGTCCCCAAATTGTATCCACGGTTGATCATTTATTAACTTGTCGATGAATTGAGATCAGACTACATATTTCTTCTCCCTTTAGCTTTTTTGAAGCCATGTAGAACAAAAACATAAAATATATTCTTGTTTTGAGTGTTATCCATTTGCAAGTAATCAGTTGCTCTGAGTTATGGATAGTATCTTCCTAGCTGCAGCTCCATCGGCATCGGCAATCTCCATAGTAATACTATTACTATCGTGTTCCTTCAATTTTTCAATAGAAGCTAATTCAATTATGTCGAAAATCTCGAGTTCTCATTGATTCATTTGCTTCATCAATCTCTGTTTGATTATCCTCAATTCTCTCAAAAGTTCCAAATTTCATACAATTGAGGGGAAACACTAGTCCCTAGCTCATCAATCTTCGAGTTTTAAGCTTTTGAAACCTTTACGCTGTGTTTGGTTGGGTGATTTGGGAAGGAATTTGGAAATAAAAAGGAAAAAGGTGTGTGAAACTAGGTGAAATATAGGTATAGTTTATTCACATTTCATTTACTTTTTTCATTTCTCATTCCAAATCCCTGCTCAAATCTCCCAACCAAATATAGTATTAGAATAGAATTCTGCTTCTACGATTTGGGAAAGTCTATCTCAAAACACGTTTTAGGATCCAGATTCTCATAGAAACAGCAAAGATAAAGAGGAATTTGAGAAAGAAAACGAATCACAGAAAGGATTTCAAAGGGAGAGAAAACCTAGAGTGAGAGGCTCTCAACTTTTATTCCATCCTCAACTCACTCCTTTGCTCGTAACTATGTTAAAAAGCCATCTAATTCTGAGTAAAAGTTCATATTTTCAATGACTATTTGTGACGATTTTTGCCTCCCAAAATTCTATTCATACCATGCTATACGTGAAGTTTAGATGTTTTAGCCATTGAAAATCAAGGGGAGATTTAAGGTTAACATAATGGCTTCTAGATTGGCTGAGCATAAATCATCACAAATAGCTCAGATACATTTTTGCTTTTTGAAATTTTTGGGCCGAAGAATATCGACAGTGGTGACCGTATGGTGTGGTTGTGGTCAGATGTTAGGGATGATGGTCGGTTGAACTTGAGGGGAAAATGAATGGAAAAAATTAAAATTAAAATTAAAATGAATGGTTGTTACACACAGTTCTTCTATAGTTACGCATGTCTCAATAGATTTTGATTTACATGTGTTTGTCCCTTTTAGCATTTTCTGTTAGTTAAGCACATCAGTCCAAAGCATAATAAGGGTGTTATGCATGTATTCTTGGAATTTGGATTACAGGGTGGTTATGTAAAGCAAACAAGGGGCAAAATGTAATTGACTCTTATCATTTATAAACCATTGTTTTCCGGTCAATGTCATGAATAATAATACTTTATTTTTGTTTACTTATAAAGGGGCCACTGTCCTGACTAAAAGCAGCAATCCATGCCCCGGAGGGAGCAATCAAGGTCTCTTGAGCCAGTGCTGCCACTTGGGTATGAGTGGGTGGACCTATGAACAGGAATTCCTCTTGCTTTCAGTGGAGGAATTCTTATACCTTATTAAGCTAAAAGACCCCTCAAGGGAGGAGGCTCATTGACTTCAAGAAAGGGGACACCAAGCCGAGGGAATGTGTCCAGTTGACCTCAAGAAATGCCTCTGCCGCCATGATTTCATTTCCAAAACCTACTGAAATTTCGTTCGCATGAGGTTTTAGAAACATGACTTTCATTGAGGTGGCAAAAGTTAATGTCTTTGGATTTTGTATTGCATTCAACTCACAACAATGCAATCAGTCCAATTTTATAGTTTTCTACTGATAAAGGCATCTAACTGTTATTGCATACTATTGAAATTTTACCTTTTTTCTTATGATAAGGGAAAAGAAGGAAATAGATGAATCATGGAAGGTAGGTGTTTCGAACGAGGACTTTAAAAGGCCAAACTGTGGTAGAATGCTAAAGCACTAGTCTGCAGAAAATGGGTACCAGAAGCAGAAGTGCTTGTGCTTTTCTTTCATTCCCATTGCTCCTATATTTCTTGACGATTCCATCAGAATGTGCAACTGATACATTAACTCACTCCCAACCTATCGCAATAGGTCAAACTCTCATCTCTGCAGGTGAAGTTTTTGAGTTAGGCTTCTTCAGTCCTGGTAATTCCAGTAAACTATACATTGGGCTATGGTATAAGAACATAACTGTCCGCAAAATTGTGTGGGTAGCAAACAGAGAGAACCCACTTCCTGCCACAGACTCTGCCTCAAGTCTCATAATTGGCAGCGATGGAAATCTGAGACTATTAGATGGCATGAGGAACACTTTCTGGTCTACAAATATCTCTCTCGCATCAAATAACACAGTTGCAGTGCTTTTGGACAAGGGAGACTTTGTTCTTAAAGATAATGTCTCGGGATTTATCACATGGGAAAGCTTTGACTATCCATGTGACACATTTTTGGCTGACATGATGATAGGACTGAACACAAAAACAGGAGAGAAACATTTCCTCTCTTCCTGGGAGACTGATAGCGACCCATCACCTGGAAAGTTTGTGCTTGGACTTACACCAGAGACACCACCACAACTTTTCCTTTGGAACAGTTCCAAGCCTTACTGGAGAGGCGGTCCATGGAATGGATGGACATTCATAGGTATACCAAACATTGGGCAGGGCTATGTCAACGGACTCATCCTCATATCCGATAATGAACAGGGAACTGCGTATCTCACATTCAGCACGTATAACATCTCTTATGTCATAATGAATGTCCTTGCGCCAACAGGAACTTTGAAGACGATGAATTGGGATGAAGAAAAAAGTGTCTGGTTTGTTAGTTGGGTGGCAGTAGTGAATCCATGTGACATCTACGGAGTTTGTGGACCTTTTGGGGTTTGCAGCAACAGGAATGGGTCTCCAATTTGTGAGTGCTTGAAAGGGTTTGTACCAAAATCAACTGAGGATTGGAGCAAAGGAAATTGGACAGGTGGGTGCGTGAGGCGAACTGAACTGCTATGCCAAAAGAACATTAGCAGCCTAGCAAATGGAACAGCTCAAAATGATGGCTTTTGGAAGCTGAGTGGGTTGAAGCTGCCGGATCATTTTGAATATTTGTTCAATCAGGATTACTCAGGTTGCCAACAGTGGTGTGTGAGTAACTGTTCCTGTGTGGCGTATGCATATGTGACTGGAATTGCATGTATGGTTTGGGCTGAAGACCTTGTGGATGTTCAGCAGTTTTCAATAGACGGGAACGACCTTTTCCTCCGCCTTGCATATTCAGAGCTGGGTAAAGTTAATTATGCCTTAATATAAATTGGGGATGAGTAACATTGCCAGTACTTTGATACATATATATATTTATTCTTTATTTTCTCTTTAATTTCCAGGTATAGATCATAAGAAAAGTGAAAAAATCACCATCATCTTTACGACAATTTCTGGGGTTATCCTCTTGGCTGCCTTCATGTTTGGTTTGCACAGGTGGAGAGCTAACCAAAGAGGTAAGTAGGCTACTGTTTGTTACATTGATTACTTCATGGTTTAGTAACTCAACTGTGAAATATTAATTTCTTCTTGAAAGTTACCCTAAAGATGTAGCCATCAATTTTCCAATTCATACATAAATAGAGAGAGTAAATCAACAGTGTCATGTCTATTTGTCCCTGAAATTTACACTAGACAATGCTCAACATTCTCGCATTGATTCAGAAAGCAGCATGCTTTATTAATTTGGAAAATCAGTTTTTGTTAAATATTTCTATTTTTTTGGTCTTGATGCCACATATGAAAAGGATAATTGATTTTCTGTTCTGTGGCTTGAACATCAGTAAAGAGAAGAAAAAGGATAAAAGGTTTTGGTTGGGGTGATAGACTGGACATGCTAAGAGATCCTTCACAAGATAATGTCTGGGTAGACCACGCAACACATTCGGAGTCTTCAGAGCTACCAATGTTAGACTTTGATAAAGTATTAGTTGCTACCAACAACTTCAGCATCACAAATAAACTTGGGCAAGGAGGGTTTGGCCCCGTTTATTGGGTAATCAAATTCTTTTCATTTAAGTTTGTGATGCTATGAATATACATGCACAGGTGACATGTATCTATGTAGTAACTAAGAAAGTTTGTGGACCACAGGGAAAGCTAGAAGGTGGGCAAGAAGCAGCAGTGAAAAGACTTTCTATTCATTCAGGACAAGGCGCTGAAGAATTCAAGAATGAGATCAAATTGATCTCCAAATTGCAGCACAGGAATCTTGTTAGGCTCTTGGGTTACTGCATTGATGGGGAAGAGAAGTTATTGGTTTATGAGTACATGACAAATAGAAGCTTGGACACGTTTCTCTTCGGTTAGTTTGACTTAGCAATTTCTTTTTCTCATAAAATTAATGAATATAAAAAAAAATTACATATTATATTGACGAAATCCCTACACTTTTCCATGAAAACCATTGGTATGCCTAGTTATTCTTCTTAAACAAACTAATCTCCCATGTAGTTTCAAGTAGGAGTTAACCAAATTTGACATATTCCCCAATTAACTATCTTAACTAGACACTGTATTTCCATCCTCAGCCAAATAAAATTATATTTTTTTGTAGAAAAGAAAAAAAGAAAAATGCACATTACAGAATGCATCAGAAGAAAAGAAATATCAAAATTTGCACTCTTCTTTCTTCTTGCCAATTGTTAATAGCTCATCGACTATTGGTACTCTGTCTATCAATGCGGAAAGAAATATCAAAACTTGTGTTATTTATTTTCTCAGTCTCATTGATGGTAAACTGTATAGAGAAGACTGACCATGATGAATTTTTCTTTTTGACTGTCGTGCTACTGATTAGATGCAAAGAAGAGAATGCAGCTTGATTGGGCTAAACGCTTTAACATTATTCAGGGTATTGCTAGAGGGATTCTTTATCTCCATCGTGATTCTTGTTTAAGGGTTATTCACAGAGATTTGAAGGCCAGCAATATTCTATTGGATGATGACATGAATCCAAAAATTTCAGACTTTGGGTTGGCCCGAACTTTTCAACTAACGCAAGAGTTGGCAAATACTCACAGGGTGATGGGAACATTGTGAGGATTCTTTCTTTCCTTAAATAGATTCTATTCAATTTTGAATACTATTTTCTCTACCGATCGAGATTTGTTTGATATGGAGCACGTCACAACTACAGGCTCCCTGGTTACTAAAGCAGAATAGTAGGTTGCATGAACGATTAGGCTGTATAAGTGATTCAGTAAATAGTGCCTTTTTTTTGTTTTTGTTTTGCCTTACCTTCTTTTTTAATTTCAGATTAGTATACATATATTTATTGGAAATCTTATAATCTAAAGTAAGCATAAACATAACGTTTTCCCAATTAAATGCAGTGGGTACATGTCTCCTGAGTATGCAATGGGAGGGCTATTTTCAGAGAAGTCTGATGTCTTTAGCTTTGGTGTTTTGCTACTAGAGATTGTTAGTGGCACAAGGAACACCAGTTTACATTATAATGAAAAGTATCTGAATCTCCTTGGTTATGTAAGTGGACTAGTTTCACCTTCACTTTCTTTCAAACACTATCATTCAGCACCATTATATGTAGTTCAACTAATTTCATAAATCGACTATTCTAGGCATGGCAATTGTGCAACAAAAACAGGGAATTAGAGTTAATGGATGAAGCAATGGCTTACTCATGTTCTCGGTCAGAAGTAATGAGATGCATACATATTGGACTTCTCTGTGTTCAGGACCACGCGGCGGATAGGCCAACCATGTCAGCTGTGGTTCTCATGCTGAGCAGTGAAATGGATCTTCCACAACCAAAACAGCCTACATTTACCATTCAGAGCTTGTCGGATGCCGATCTTCTATCACTACACAACAAATTATGTTCCATGAATGCGGTCTCTGTGTCGATTATTGAAGGGCGATGACCATTTAACAAATCATGTTTATTAAACCAAACAAGTCCTTAATTTCATGTTTCCAGTGTAGGAATATTTGCTAGTGTATGTTGATTTTGTTTTCTTCAATTTACACAGTTATGGTGTTGGTATTATTGTCCAGTGACCACAACAAATATAGCAAGGAGTATAGTCTTAGTATTAAAGTTTGAAATCGTTGTTGTGTAACACAGCTGATCGTCTCTGTTAGTTATTTGCCGTTCATAAGCTTGGCTTACCATGTCTTTATGCAATGAACCTCGCTGCCTTTCAGATTGTGATTTGGGTATTAGTTCCGGAACCCCAACTACTTTTTGTTGGTCTGTCTTGTCTATCTTCTATTTTTTTTTCTTTATTCTGTTCTGCAGCCAAGAATGCATAGGACTACTCGGTTATGTAAGTGTACTGTCTCACCCCATTTTGCATTTCAGATGCTAGATGGACCTCTTTATGTGCTCTTTAACTCTTTCACTCTCATATTGACAAAGTAGATTGTTTTAGGCATGGCAATTGTGGAATGAAGAGAGGGCATTGGATTTCATGGATCATTCACTGGATCTCATCAGGATCACGCTGCAAATAGACCAACTATGTTGTAGTCCTCATGCTAAATTGTGAGCCAGAAGGTCCACAGCCGAAGCAAACTACGTTCACTTTCCAAAGCTTGTTGGGATCTCATCTCGGACTAGAAAGCAACAACAAACTCTCCATGAATGAGGTAACTGTATCAATGATTGCAGGGCGATGACTCATTACTGGATTATGTTTTGTAGTTCAATGAATTCATATAGTTTCAGGGCTTTTCTCTACTGATTCATTGTAATAAGTTCAGCTTGGTGTATTTTAATCTAAATTAAAATTCAGAGCCAGTGACTGAATCATGATTTGTTTTCTTATGTTGGTTAAAATGATACACCATGGAACTTGGAATGGAGCAATGAAATTTGTAGGGTTGTCCTTTATGATGATACACCATGGAACTTGGAATAGAGCAATGAAATTTGTAGGGTTGTCCTTTATGAAGTACAAGTACGAGTACTGATACTGGTACGATATAGATACGTTGATACAGTAAAATCCAAAAACATTAGGGTACAGGCACAACTTAGTACACTTGTAAAAAAATATTTATTTTTAATTTAGAGTAATGCAAAAATTAATTAAATAATTTAATTTGTTAAGATCCAACATATAATTAACATTTAATGCCAAAAGTAAAGGTATAAGTCAAAATTAAATGTCAATATATTAAATAACTTACAAACCGTAGTTTAATTTTAAAATCATGCTAAGTGAAAAATTTAGAAATCCGCTAGATATTGATTTGTGATTATGTATCAATTTTAAGCAATAAAACAATCACAATCAAAACAAATCGACACAACGATTTTAACGTGGAAAAACCACAATTGGAGCACCTCCAATTGTGATAAAAAAAATCATGGACAACAACCACAAAACAATCCACTAAGAAGATATAAAGGAATTACACAGGTATATTCTTAATTACCTAGCGAATTCACGCCCGAATTGAACCAACCCCTATGTGCCTCTTCCAGCCCCGTCTTCACCTCAGAATTGTCTTGACGATGAGCCACTCCAGAATCCACCAAAGCTTCAGGCTCGAATTCTTCAGAATCTGCTGAAAAACAACTCTCTCTTTTGTATAGAATGAACAAACAATCCTTTGATGTATCCTCCTTAAATCATGAGTTGAATAATCAATGAAACATCAAAGAAAACTAGCAAAATAGCCCCAGATATAAACTCTAGAATCCAAGAAGAAGATCTGGAGGTGTAACCCTAGATTTAGAGCAACAAGCGAATTTATAAAATTTGAAATCGCGAGATCCGCTCGAGCGTGGGAATGGATGCTCGAGCGGGGACACTATATGATGTGTTCCAAACCAGGATGTATGCTCGAGCGGGGAAATGGACGCTCGAGCGTCGCTCGAGCGTGAAAACACGGATCACAGTATATTTGCAGACTCACCAAACTTCTAGAACTCAGCATTCTCCGCTCGAGCGGGAGAATGTTCGCTCGAGCGGATAGGCAACTTTGAATGCATTTTTGCATTTTGCTTCAGGGGTGCTGCCCCTTGACCTCGCTTGGGCGCTGCCCCCTGGACCCCCGTGAGCTGACCGAGCAGCTCGATCCCCGTCATAGTCAGCGAAGTGGCAATCTTGAAAGAATTAAACATCACAAACTTCTCTATAAAGCACAATTCGAGTTGAATTCGCATCTAACAAACTCATAGCCTCACTAAAATAAAAGTGCGAAAACAAGTACAACTGAAAAAAGTTTTGTCAAACGGGATTGCCAAGAATAAAAACCTAACAATCTCCCCATTTGGCAATGCCGTGACAAAACACACCTAACAAATAAAATCCTAAACACGCCAACCCATAACAGCCAACAAAAGCCAACTTTTTTCTCATGATCATGATCTGCAAAACAGTTATTAGTGCCATAATCTCCAAAGCAACTATTAGTCCCACAATATTACAAGATTATCTTGAAGTATGAGATGAAAAACATGAATAGATGCGACTTGGAGATTTTAAGAACATGTAGCATGAATATATGAAAACTAAGACACATGATCCCGACACATGCACCCGTTACATGACATGAATACATGAAAAACAACTTTCTTCCCCGTTTTGTCACGAATTGACAATGGAAGCTCAATCAACTAAAGCAAAATCATAAACCACACAAGCAATGATATGATGATGTAAATATCAAGAGCATGCAAGAAGAAAATAATAAGCAAACAGTGCATAGCAACATGCAAAACAACTATAGCCAATCTCCCTTACCAAACAAATCAAAGTGTTCATACTAACAAACCCCAGTAATGATAAACCAAATTCCCTCTCACTAATAGCAACCATAAATTGAAAAAAAAAAATGAACAAGAAGAAAACGACAAAAATAATATGATGAGGCAAGCAGGGAATCTCAGATTTGTACCTTAGAACACACAAAATTATCCAAGAAGCATAATTACTTGAAAACGCAATGTGCACAGCCTCTAGAAGATTCCTCATAAAAGAAAGTGATGCATTATGTGAAAAGCATAGATCCCATGATAAAAGTGTGTGTGTGACTCTTGGAGTTCAACAAACACAAGATTCAAATCCTAGTAGTGATCTGATAGCTGGACCTTTGGCAAGAGAATCTAAGCACAACTAAGGAAAGTCAAACAACTAGGAATCAAGGTGTATTTGGTGAGTAAAAGCGGAGGCTCCCCCTCAATCAATGAATCCTTTATTTTTTTTCCTTTTTTTTTCATATCTTTTTCTTTTCTTTCTTTTGCACATCTTTTTCTTTTGCACATCCTTTTTTTTTTTTCTTTCTTTGTACATTTTTCCTTTCTTTTGCATACTCATTGGCGGCTGACACGCTCAAGAGTATGGAAACCGAACCAGAAAAGCATGGATATAATAAGGATAGCCTGGTTGGTGACTCTGAGATAGCCTTTTCCTCATACCTGGACTACAAAGAACAGAGGGGAAAATCGTGGAGATGCAAAAAGATGGAAGGTGGTTTAAGAGACTCAACATCACCCATGATATGCTAGTATAGGTCAATTCCTCTAGAAAAGCAAAAGATACAATGCCAGAAGTCTATAGAAAAAAAAATAATCACTAAGGCGAAAGACTCCAATATTTGCTAATCCAAGAGTGTGTACAGAATGAGACATACTAATCAAAAAATACACACTCCGAAATGAGTCATGACTACAGAAAGCACACACATATTAACATGTAATGGATATTCTCATCAATTCCAATATGCACGAAGGACCACTCAAAAATTTCAAGCTTGCAAAACTATACTAAGAAAATCTTTTTAGGATTATTTTTATTTATTTATTTATTTTTATTTTTTTTCTAAACAAAGCAAGACATAAAATGAACATGCACACATTTTTTTTCCCCTAAACAATGCAAGTCAGAGAACGAACACGCACACACAAAATGACTCAAAAAAAACATACAGAAACCCAAAAACTAAAACTAATAAACAAATTAAGTTTTCTCACCCAAACCGTTTTAGTATGAGCAAAGTTATGAGAATGGCGGTTCTTGGGTGGTGTCTTGACATTGTGGTTCCCTTTCTTTTCAATGGGAACTTGTCTCGACATGGTTTCCAACTTCCTATTTCTAGGTCTAGGCAAATACAAACTCGCTCCATGTTTGGTCTCAAGCAAATCAAAATAACGAGGTCTATTATGACCCCTTACCTCATTACCACCAATGAAGTGTCTCCTACTTCACGAGATGTTGGAATTTCTTCCATCTCTATTAGATATTTTCCCATTCAACTCATAACAATAAGGGCGAATATGACCAGCCAAACCACAATGATGACAAATAAAAACAGGGTGTACAGGATATACCTTCTTTTCTTTGACCTTACCAACTCTAAGAAGATTGAGAAGTCCATCCTCATGTTGAATTTTTTGTTCTCCCTTTCCTTGAGTTCTTGTATCATGAGATGTAGAAGCACTCTGTTTTTGCTCTTTCTTACCACCAAAGCCAATGCCACTCTTGTCAGAACAAATTTGTTGAGACCCAATGATATTGTCCAAAGTCTTTGATCCTCTATTCCAAAGACCAATGATAGCCATAGCACAATTGAGTTCTTCCTCTTTCTTGATCATTAGTTCTTCCAAAGCAACTTGAGACATCTCGAGAGTTTCAAATTTTTCTTCATATGTTGCATAGATTTATTGTAGCTCATTCCTCTCTGTCTCACAAGTCAAGAGTTTTGCACAAAGAGCTTGTCGATCATTAGAAATCTTAAGGGCATCATTCCTAGCCTCGATAATCTCTCTCTTTAATTTGACATTCTCACTTTCACATGCTTTGAGTTTCGTAGTGAGTTTGTCATTCAATATGGATAAGTTAAGAGATTCCTTATACAACTTTTGATATGCTTGCTGAAGTTCTTCATCTTCACTCCCCGAGGATTCATCATCAGTGGCATTCTCAATCGGGCTCTTTGGATACTCTATTCGTCCATCAGTTTCAGAAGTTGCCATGAAGGCAATGAATTGTTTGGGTCTCTCTTCGCCTTGATCTTCGTTGTTACTTTCATCTTTATCAGATTCTGATTTATTATCCCAAGTGATAGCGAGGGCTTTCTTTTTCTTCAAACGAGTGGGGCATTCTGAAGCAAAGTGGCCAAATCCTTGGCATTCATAGCATTGGACTCTTTCAGAGTTCCCTTGTATCTTTCCTTTCTCCTTCTTGGCTATAGAATTAATTTTGAGTTTATCTTTGCCTTTAGATTTATGAGTATGAGTAGATTCCAAAAGATTAGGATTCTTTTTCAAAAAAGATTTTTTAAATTGTTTAACAAAAGCAGCCGTAATCTTGGAATCTATCTCACAATCCTCATCAGAATCCTCTCTAACTTTATGAGCACTACTAAAAGCAATATCTTTTTGTTTCTTTTTGAAATTCCTATGTGCCTCATAAGTTTGGAGATTTCCAACCAACTGATCCAGCTTGAGGTTGTCAACATCTTGAGCCTCCTCAAGTAGGGGTGGTCAAACCATAGAATTT
>NW_021028376.1:299689-311294 GCF_004153795.1 Camellia sinensis | reverse complement strand
ATATCCTACGACCTTACAAGCCACGGACAAGAACTACTGGTGTGCCCCAACTGGCCACACCTGGGACAACTGCATATTTCCCCAATTGGGGCTTGGGAACTCGACTCTCCCGAGGCCCTCGAAATCTAGCCTGTTTGTTCCACATAACGGTATTGCCCCTGCCCAGTCGGATAAAGATGAACCCGACTAGGTTGCAAAACTCCCAAAGAAGCCCTTGGTTGGGTACAGAAACGTTTGATATGACCTGGCTGGTTACACACCCAACAAGTAAGTGGCTCCTAAGTACGAGACTGGTTCAAAATCTGAACTGATGGAGACCCCAACGACTGCTTCCCCAATGAGCATTCGATCGATCCAAAACCTGGTTGGCTAGATGATTCTGGTGGTGCAAGCATTGGTCGAACTGCCAACCCTGCCCTCTTCCTCCGTAGGCAAGCCGGAGACTTGTGGCCCAGCTGACCACATTTGAAACAAGTGACATCCCTTCGCTTACCCTTTCCCGAGCCTAGACTCGGCACTGGAAAGGTAAAGCCAGACTGAGCTCTCTGAAATTGTTGTGGGTTAAAACCCTTCTGCCTCTTAAAAGGCCTACCAACTCTCTGAGTTACAGGAGGCGCCGAAATGGCCTCCTCCTTATTTTGTCTCATAGCTAGCATCGCTGCCTCTACATGAGCTGTCGCCTTAACAAGCACACTATAACTCCTATGCCAAGACCCAGCAATCCTTTCTCAGATGTCGTCACACAGCCTACTCTCAATCTCTGAACAACGCAGTTCCTCCGTCTCCACTAACTCTGGGGCAAATCTCGACAGGCTAGTAAACCATGCTTCAAACTGTACCAAAGGTGTAGTACCTTGGCGTAACTCCACAAACTGTTTCCGCAACTCTTCCCGTGTGGAAGGAGGGAAATCACTACTTCCTCGTCTAGGCATCCTAGTGAAGGTAACAAAGATATTAGCACATTATCAAAGGTGTCGAAGCTATTTCACTCGCGTGCTAACACGATGGACAACTGTAATTTACTCCACATAAACACATAATCACATAAGCACTTACAAATCGCATTTCTGGATAATGACTGTCTCGTGGCGTTGCTAGAGTTCCAGTTAGAAACGACATTGATCAAGTGCCCTTCCAACAGGACTCCCAGAAACCTAAAGATCCAATCAACATCCTAAAAACTAAATCCCATACCCACATAGTCACACAAACATGTTATCACATAAGCACATAACATCACACATAAGTCTCTAACAAGCGAGACAAACCCATTGTGGTATTAACCACTTCCCACGAACCCAAAGTATTCAAACTCGGTACACTCTGATACCAAGTTGTAACGCCCTCAAAATATTATATAATCCCCACATCCAACAGTTCTATATACATGATAGATAAATCACATTTCCATGCATACATCAGAGTTAATATTACAAAGAGTATTTCATATAAGTTACAAATGTTTACACAAATAATAGAACGCCCTGCGGGCTTACATCTTTCCAAGTTGTTACTTGGTTACACAAAAGAAGAGTTCTAACTCTTTTACAAGTAAAGCCCTTGGCTCGCATTTACATGTAACCAACAAAACAAATAACAAAGCAGAGTCTTCAATTCCTAAGGTTTCCAAGCAAACATCTTGGAGGCCTCCTGTACCTGAAAATGGTGTCCCAAGAAGGTGAGCCAAAGCAAAGTAGAGATATGCTAAACCCAACCTGAGAAATAACTAAAACATTAACATTCGATAAATGGTTAACACTTGTAAACCAACTCACACCCTTCCCATAGCCCAACAACAATTTCATCCATGTTTCAGTCCACTTCCCTTCACTTATCCAATTCAATTCCTAAATATGGTCCATTATCTAACCAAGCGATTTAAATGAGACTGCAACTCATCTTATTAACACTTCCGTCATCCACAATTCTAAATAAGACTACAACTCATGTGATTAACACTTCAATTATAACCGATTCATAATGAGACTATAACTCATGTAATTAACACTTCAATTGTCAACTTCATCCATGCACTTCAATTTATAAGATTTCGGGACTTACACCTTGGACACTCCGGCCAACTTAATTATCTATGGAGTCCATCCCCTATCTTCTCTCAAACAATGGAGTGCATCCCCTATCTCCTCCCAAACAAACATACATATACAATGTATTAAAGCATATAATCACACGTATGGAGTACATCCCTATCTCCTTCCAAACAAAGGTACATATACAATGTATTAAAGCAAATAAACACATATAGAGTACATCTCCTATCTCCTCCCAAACAAGATACATATATAATGTATTAAAGCACATAATCATATACGGAGTACATCCCCTATCTCCTCCCAAACAAGATACATATATAATGTATTAAAGTCTTTATCTTATACCATGATCAATTAAGGCACATATTCAATGTGTTCTTCCCACTATCATATTTAATGACATATTTCAATTGATTAGTTTCAATTTACCTAATCATCATGCAGTTCTACAACAATCAAGACTATCCTCTACCGATAGCCCAAAGCAGTTATTTCTAGACAGATAAATGAATTTACCAAACAAATAAATTATCACATTTTTCGTAGGTGAGTGATTTATCAAACCGACCACACCAATTAGTCCAAATTCCATCCAATTTCATGATGTTCAAATCAATTTCATATTCCTCACAATTATGCAATTAATTATACAAATTAATTATTTAAATTCAATTAGGGCATTTCCCCATTTTTCTCAAACATTGATCCTAAGACCAAATCTCACCTATCAAACCCACAAAACCTCATTTTCAAGACCTCTTATACATATGGAGCCTAAAAACACAAAAACCCTCTCTTATATACCACAAACCTCAAACCCTAGCTTCCCAAATCACCAAATCTCAACATCTATACTAAATGACTATTATTTATGTTAAAACTCATAAGAAGTAGTAGATCATCCCTACCTCGAAGTTAATATCCCAAAGGAGAAGATGAAGAAACTCGAAAGTGCTCCAAAGTATAAATTTTTCGGATCAAAGTGTAGCCCGCACCAAGCTCCACCTTTCTTACAAAGAGATTAGGGTAGACACACCCAAGAACCAAGGATATTTGTAGAGAGAAAGAGTATGTAGAGAGAAAGAGAGTCGGGTCTAGAGTTTGGAAGTAAAAAGAGTAAAAAGTGAAGAAGAAACATGCTGCTGTAACTGATATACTCGAGGCTCGCTCGAGCGAAGAAGTGGTCGCTTGAGCGACCAGACACAGACAAACCTCGCTCGAGCGCACAAAGCCTTGCTCGAGCGAACAACACGAATCTTCAGGTCTGCAACCCAAAAGCACGCTCGAGTGCAGAAGTCCTTGCTCGCTCGAGCCAAGAAAAACAACCTTCAGGTCCAAAAGAGAAGCAGATGCACGCTCGAGCGAAGGACCGCTCGCTCGAGCGAAAAGACACACCGGACTGAGCTCGCTCGAGCGAAGAAAAGCTCGCTTGAGCCAAAGCTGCATCTGAAAAGAAAACCTGAAGACCCACAATACTCGCTCGAGCGTACAAACCCTCGCTCGAGCAAAGAAGAAAAAACACAAGGCTCGCTCGAGCGACAAAGTCCTCGCTCGAGCGAAGAAACCAAAAATTGGACAGCAGCCATTTGTTCCAACACCCAACCAACCTGTTTCGAACCTGCCCAACACACCCCAAGACTCAAATACAAGGAATCAAAGGATGGAAACAAGAATAAGACAACAACATACATCCACAAAATCGAGTCCAGAATACAATAAACAAAAGAGGGAAAACCGGGATCGCTATACAAATGGTGACCCAGGAGCAAGAGGCTTTGGTGGTCTTGTTTGAGATGAGAAAGGAATTTGGCTCATTGGCTACTATAAGAAGCTTGATGTTTGTTCCAGTTTGGAGGTGGAACTTTGGGCAATTTACTGAGGCCTTACTATAGTTTTTGAGAAGGGGTATAAAGACCTTACCATTGAAACGGATTCCTATTCTGTGATTGAGTTATTGCAAGAAGGTTCTGTGGTGTCGCCTTCTGTTAGAAGCTTGGTGGAGGATTCTAAATTCCTTATGCAAAGGTGTGGCTGTACTATCCAACACGTTTTGTAAAAGCTAAGCAAGTTGAGCTTCCAGTAGTTCTGGATGAGGCTCTTGAAGAAATTCGAGGGCTAGTGATTGCTGACATGGTTGGGCAAGGCTATCTCAGGCCCTGAGTTGTGGCAACCACTGTTTGGGCTTTTTTGTTCTCCTTTCCTTCGTCTGTTTCTTGTTGTTTCAATAAATTCAAGGGCTAATGATTGCTGACATGGTTGGGCAAGGCTATCTCAGGCCCTCAGTTGTGGCAGCCACTGTTTGGGCTTTTTTGTTCTCCTTTCCTTCGTCTGTTTCTTGTTGTTTCAATTTCCATTGTACCAAAAACAAAAAATATAGTGGAATCAATCCGAACCAATCCATTTAAACACAGATTGGATCGGTTTAGGACCACGAATTCACATAGTTAAATAACAAAAAAAATATAGAACATTTTAATTTCATAAAAACATAAACATAGCATCATATTAGTTCCACAATAGCAACATGTCTTTCTATAATAGTAACATACTGTTCTAGAATTTAAACAATCATAAGAAAATTGGTTTCACCATAAATATTTAGATTATTACAAATTAAAACAAAAAACTAACAAACAAAAGTAATAAAAAAAGATATTATATGGATTTAGGTTTTATATGGAAGCAAAGATATTATTCCGAGAGGGTGTATAATATATATATATATATATATAGGCTATTTATATATTGCCCGGATTGGTTCCAATCCGAAACCATGGGATTCAATTTGGAACTGATTCATGGACTACTAATTTTTAGTTTTTCAATTTAGAACTGAACCACGAATTCAAAAAATCAATTCAAACTTACTGAATTGAACCAGACCGAATCAAATTACAAATTTTACAAATTGGTTACTCAACCCTAGAAAACAAGAAGAAAGAAGAAGTTTGTGGTTCAACCTTTTGTAATTTATTTTTCACCAAAAACAAAGCAGTCATGGTGAGAAATAATTTTGTTCATTAGTCTAAAATGGCGGAATGATATGTTCCAGCAGGGCGGCTCTGAATATTCAAGGGCCCAAGGTGAATACCTAACATGAGACTTTATATTTTTATCTATCGCTTAAGAATATAAAATCAATTTAAAAAAGTTATTATAAAAAAATTTAAGCATAAAATCTAGAAAAAAAAAAAAAAAAAAAAAACATTTTGGTTTGAATTTTTTGGATTAAATTTTTTAAAAATTGAGTTTTTTAGTTTTCGTTTTTTTTTACCTAGAAAACAAGAAGAAAGAAGAAGTTTGTGGTTCAACCTTTTGTAATTTATTTTTCACCAAAAACAAAGCAGTCATGGTGAGAAATAATTTTGTTCATTAGTCTAAAATGGCGGAATGATATGTTCCAGCAGGGCGGCTCTGAATATTCAAGGGCCCAAGGTGAATACCTAACATGAGACTTTATATTTTTATCTATCGCTTAAGAATATAAAATCAATTTAAAAAAGTTATTATAAAAAAATTTAAGCATAAAATCTAGTATTATTATTTTATATCTAACCATTTACACTGGAAAAAAAAATACTAGAAAAAAATCTTGAAGTATAATCTCAAAAAAAAAAAAAAAAAAAAAAAAAAATCTTGAAGTATAATCTCAAAAAAAAAAAAAAACATTACGATTCTTGCATTTTTAATCGAAAAATTGAACTAAGACCTCTTAATTATGATTTAATTAATTCTTTTATACTTTTTTAGAAGTATGAGTAAATAAACAATATATTCTGTTATTTAACATGCAACAATCAATTCAATTTTAGAGATTTCAGTTTTTTAAGTAAAATTAACCAACAATTGAAGTAAAACTTGAAATGATACAAAATCTAAAAGCATCTAGAGAGAATATTAAGATTTAAGATAGTTCAATCTCTTAATGGTGAATTAAGTTGGAGAGAAATTTGGTAAAATGAAATCAATTACTTTGGCCCTTCATTAATAAAATTGGCGTCTTTAATTTAAGGTTCTTTATATTAGGATTTTATAAAATAGATGACATGCAATATTTTCATAGTAGTTTGGGTTCCCGGTTTTGCATTTCTTAGATCCAAAATTTTCATTTGTCTTCCCAGTTTTGCTCTCTCTTTGTATTATTCTTCATTCTAGTTTTTTAGAGAAATATTTGAGAGTATAGAACACAGATTCTAATTCGCTGAAATAGATTATTTTTAGTGTTAATACAATCTGTGAAAGATCATTATATCCTGAAAGATAGACGCCATTTAATCGGTAAGCATCGAAGCGGGACGAGTCTGTCTTAAGGACAGAGTGTCATACGCTCAACTTGATCTATTTTTGTACTTATTCATTTCGGTAAAATAAATTCTGTAAATAATTTATTTTTATTTATTTGATTTATTTCAAATTATTTATTTAACACAAAAAAATTATTCCAACATGTATAACATTCCTGCAACCCATTCAAAGTTTCTTGACCATGCAGGATGTACATCATGTAATTTAACTATATAATATCTACCATTAAATGCTATTATCAATCAATAAAATATTATAAATAAAATTGAATAGATATTTTTCGTTGTTCACTAATTTAATTATATAATTTCTACCACCATAATTTAATTTTCTCTATGGATAAATGTCAACGTGTATCAGTCTAACTTGTCAGATAGTCGCTCTCTGTCGCCAAATGAGTACAGACAAGACATACATTTGATTAAGTTATTTTATTATCTTTAAAATTAGTACGAGGCATGTGAGTTTTACTAAGAGGTAGGATTGTTTTGAAAATTAGTTTTTTTAATCTTATGTTAAAATATAAATATGTTTTTGAATTTCCTTTTACTCTTACCAAGAAAATAAAAAATAAAGAATAATATTTTTTTTTTTTAAGATCACTGATATTAAGATTTTATAACATAAAAGATATCTAATATTTTTATAATGCTTAAGATCTTTCAAATTGATCCAGAGAAAATTCAATCTAGAAAATTTCTCTGGACTTTCCAAAAAAAATTCTCTACAAAGAAATTTTTAGAATTTCTCCAGACTTCCGAAAGAAATTCTCTCAAAACCAGATAAATTTGCCTCATTACGTTCAGAGATTTACTCTAGCTTCAAACCAGAAAAAATTGAAATTTTTCTGGTTTTGTTCACAAATTTCTCTGGTTTTGTTCAAAGAAAATTGATTTTTCTCTGATTTTGTTCACAGAGAATTTCTCTGACTTTCTTCATAAATGTCTCTGTGAAGAAGGCCTCTATTTTAGCTTATTCAACTATTCTACTCTAAAATTTATACCAATCAAAAAATTCAACAATTCACACAATAGTTGACTAATCACAAAATTCAAAGACCATCCAGATAGTGAAACAAATTAAAAATAATATCTTCTTGAACTCAGTAGTATGATCAAAGCCACAATTCAACAAACCAACTTACCCACTAAAAATATAAAAAAACCCAACTCAACTGATCAATTTCCTCTAGAATTGACTGATGCCCAGAAAAATTTAGCAAAGGAAAAGAAAGATGAGAGAGCATACCCGTTTGTTGCTAAATTTGAAGGATCAAGAAAGAAAGATGGGAAGAGAGAAAGTCACAGCTGTAGCAATAACAGACATAGCGTTCAAAGCTGACGAGACTCTCGACCAAAGAGAGGGAGATGAGAGAGAAAATGTTCCATAGGGAGTGAGCACAATGGCTACATACTCGCTCGACGTTGCTAACGGAGAAGACAATGTCATTATTGTCAGTGGGAGAGAAAGAGGAGGCTATGTCGGCGGCGGCGGCGGCGACAGTAGTGGTTGGGAAATCTAAGGTTTCGGGGAGTTGGTTTTTAGACTTTCGGCCTTGTTTGTGCTTGTTGTCTCCTATCTGAGAATGGAGAAGTTCGTAGAGAGAGAAAGAGAGAGAGAGAGATGAGGTTTGATTTGAGAGAATCAAATTTTTTCTGTGATGCATGGGTGTGGGATTGAGGGACCTTAGATATCACAAAATAATATTGTTGACCTTTTCCATTACTAAAAATGAGAGAGGGACCTCAGACTAATTTTCTCAAAAAAGTATTCATGATTTTGCACATTCATATTATTATTATTATTATTATTATTATTATTATTATTATTATTATTTATGCTCAATCAATGTTTAACAGCTAGCCCTTTGTTTTCTCTTAGGACAAATTACATACATCTCTATTGAGATTTAACGAAATTACAGATTTTCCCTAAGGTTTCAAAAATTACATCCCGGCTCATTGCAATTAACGTCGTTAACGGATATCATACATTGACTAAAATGCCCTTTTGACAAATAAGGGTAAATTACCTACACCCCCTTGAGCTTTAGCTAAATTACAGATTCCCCCTAAGGTTTAGCTAAATTTTCATTTTTAAATAAGTTATGAAATGCAAAATTAAAATGGAAAAACACTTATCAAACTACAAAAAACAATTAAGGTTTTAGAGACTAAAATTTAGGGACAAAATTATTTTTAGGGGACCAAATATTTTTGTTGTGAAAAGTGTCACTATTATATTTTTATATAATTTTATCTTTTGCGTGATTAGAAATAATCTTTACAAATTAAATATATTTTTTCATATTTATTTTTATTAAATTAGGTTTTTTTCTTAAAAAAATTCTGAAATTTTTTTCTAAACAACAAATCAAATATAGTTCCAAAAACTTAATTTTTTTTCCATTTAACGTAATTCTTTTATAAATTTTGTTGATTGATCAAAGGGATTTCAGCAGAGGCAATATCGTCCATCAATTTATATTTTAGTGATATTAGCTAACCATTCTTAATGTTTAGTTAACGGTAAGGATTAAGTTATGCGAATATAAATCTTAAAAGGCGAGATATAATTTTTAAAATTTAAAAAAAAAAATTTATAATTTAACTAAATCTCAAAGTGAGTGTGAGTAATTTGCCCTTCTTATTACAAATGGGACAAAGTGAAAATGACAAACAAATTTTTGTGGCGACTCCTTGAAAACAGCAGGACCGTTGTGGGTCAACTCATTCTAATTTATTTTGTAGTATTAAAAAAAAAAATCATAATAAAAAATAATTTTATTCTCCCAATTTAATGATTACCGGACGAAATTAATTTTCCAAAACAGTAGGCATACTACACCTACTCAATTTAATGATGACCGGACGAAATTAATTTTTACAAAGCAGTAGACTTACTACACCTACTTCAAACTACCCACATTGAAGAAACAACTAATCGAAATGGAAGATTATGTTCAATCAGTATAAAAATAGATGGACAAAATTAATTCAATTTAAAATGTTACACTTTCATTTTACATGCCAAAAACAAGAAAAAAAACATTAATTAAATGCTTTCATTTTCACTTCTTATGATCAAACATACAATAATTATTATTTTATAAATACTAATATTTGTAAGAGGAGTTAACTTGAGCCCATTAATTAATTAGGCCCAATTGAAACCCAATCGGAAAGCCCAAAAAATTGGTGAACTTAGAGAAATTATTGCCAAATGGGCCAAGTGAATTCTATTGAACGGACCCATAAGAAAGTCAACAAGTTGGGTTGAGGAAGACCCATCAAGCAGATATCTCTAAAGAGAGTCCAACAAGCCCATCTGATGAGGCTCAGATCATACGGGCGTTCCAGAAGATTAACCGTTGCTTTCTGAAGAGATGAAACCTTTAGAGGAGATCCATTCTCTGAGGTATTGGTTTAGTCTTGAAAGGTTTCGAAATCACGAACCTAGAGACCTATTTGAGCTCGGACTTGAAAGGGTTCAAATCTACGAATCTAGAGATCCGAAGTGTTTGGCTTCGAACGGATTCAGACGCGATGTAGAAGCCACTCCATTAATGAATCCCAGAACACTTGCGGACTCGAAGCTTTTCGGGATCTACGTACCAGAACCATGGGCGCAACGGAGTTCGAACAAAAGACCTGATCCCGAGGATGGTAAGTGGAGATAAATTCACTCTTCGGTTAAATTAGCTTATACTTGGGTCAAGGTGGCACAATCTAGAGGGTCCCTGATACTCGACAATATTTGCGGCAGGGCATTCTCTTGAATTACCGTTGACCCTTCTGTGGCAGGGCGTCCTCTGGAACTACCCCTGACCCCTTAGGATGGTTGGGGATTATTGTTAGGTGTGGCTAAGAAGAAGGGTTCGCTGAGAGGTTGATCTCCTCTTCGGGGTTTTTCTCATTCTCGGAGAGGTCACCTCCTCGGACAAGGTGGTTAGAGAGAATAATCCCTATGTGCCTTGCACATGGGCTCCATTCTACATTATGAGGTGCCTATAAATAGCATTCACCCATAGCTTTATAAGGGAGGGATTTTGGAGAAACAACTCTTGGGAAAGAACTAATTTCTCTTCTCCGTTGTCTACTTTGAGAGTGAAAATGGGAGATCCATAGGAGAGCCTTATCATTATTCTCTCTCTCTAACTACTTTGCCTTCTTCTTCACCCAATCTTTTATCTCCATCATCTCTTTACTATTGTGTTCTTAGTTGTGACTGTTGAAGAATCTAAGCCTCTCATAATTTCTAGACAATTCGAATTTTCTTCAAAGATGTTCAAATTTTCCAACAACATTCTTGAATCATTTCATACAATACTTTTACTAAAAATCTTACTAAAAGTGCAATATATACCAAATATGATTGCTATATATGATATTTTTGCTATGTGCCAACAAAATCTAAAAGGTGATATCACCATGATTTTTGATGTTCATATTATTATTACTGACAATGTCTATGATTTGTCACTTTATCTATAGTATTACGTGAAGTCTACATTTGAATTATGTGGGGATATATTTTCTGAGTACCAACACGTGGCAAGGTGACGCCGACGTGTCAGCCGAGGTGCCACCTGTCCTGGTCGTGACGCCGAGGTGATCTCGGCAAGGCCGAGGTTATCTTCGAAGATACCGGAATTCGAGATAAGTGGATAAGGGACAAGAGTCCTAGAATGAAAAGGAAACTCAACCTGGATGAGGGACAAGAGTCCTAGAATGAGAGAAGACTTTAGTTTGTATTAAGATAAGACTCTTAGAGAGTTTATCCTAATCTTATTGGGTGTCCAAGATTAGCAGTAATCCGGAGTCCATAGAAATTAGGCTTCTATTGGGACTAGGTTTATGTTGGCTATAAAAGAGAGGCAACCCCATGGGTCTAAGGTATGCTTTTGATACTCAAACTTGTGAGTCTAGCACTTGATTTATCTTTGAGAGATATACTGACTTGATCGTCTGAGTGCCCCCGGGTGGACGAACCACCGCCGGAATCTTCTCTTTCTGTTGCAGGTCAGTCAGGTGCCATCTATTCTGCCGGTGCTCTCAGCCAGGTGCCATCTATTCTGCCGGTGCTCTCCAGTTGGTTACTAAACGGGCAGTGTGGTCAGAAAATCACTCACATAATTTGGCGCCGTCTGTGGGAAAGAAAGAAGAATAGATGGCCAATGACGGACAGAAGG
Source organism: Camellia sinensis (assembly GCF_004153795.1). Taxonomy (NCBI): domain Eukaryota; kingdom Viridiplantae; phylum Streptophyta; class Magnoliopsida; order Ericales; family Theaceae; genus Camellia; species Camellia sinensis. The sequence continues at coordinate 299,744 of NW_021028376.1, read as the reverse complement.
ATCAGATTGAAGACAAACACTCCTGCTGGGAGTGGGAGACCTATCGATCTCGACG
>NW_021028376.1:263833-287723 GCF_004153795.1 Camellia sinensis | reverse complement strand
TCGGCGCTTCAAATTTGTCCAGTTCCACCGAGAATGGTGTCCTCGGCTTAACTGGGGAAGTTACCTCGGCTTCAACATTTTGTTGCTTCCTTTTGAGGTAATCCCTCAAGTCTTCTTTACTCCTACCTGGAGCTCGGCTATCTCTGGACTTCAATCTTTTTGGCACACTACTTTCGGCCTCGTGGTGGGTCCGTTTCGATCTTTCCCCATGGGTTGTGTCAAAGCAGAGTGCTTGCCCTTGAACATGCCGATGTTCTTTGGGTTCTGGGTCCTTCGTCTAATACGTCCTTCGGGACTCTTCTCGTCTTGGCTCTTCTCGTCTGACTTCCCTGGAAGGTCGGTGAGAGTGCCGTCCACTCCTGGTGTGCAGAGGGGCTTCGGGGATTGCTCTTCTTCCTCCCTTTTAGGTGTTAGTTGCTGGTATCGACGTATCCTGCAATGGGTATGGTGGCTGCATGATATTATTTTGCATCATGAAGTTGACGACCGACTGAAGGTCTGCCAACTTGTTTGCCAAGTCTTTTACTTCCTCATCCTTCCGAATGCACCTATCCCTCCATACCTAAAGGTTGTCTTCGTGATAGTACTTGCCTTGGTATGTTCTCTTCGAAGTATCGCCCTCCTGGCCGATGTCTTCTTCACCGTGGCCTTGGCCATGAGTTTCTGCATTATGGTTGTCTCCTTCAACGTCAAGGTCAATTGGTCTGCCACTCCCAGCAGGAGTGTCGCCCCCAATGTTTTCCTTCTGTCCGTTACTGGCCATCTATTCTTTTAAGATTCCCACAGACGGCGCCAAATTGTATGGGTAATTTTCTGACCACACTGCCCGCCAAGTAATCAGCTGGAGAGCACCGGCAGAATAGATGGCTTCAGCAAACCTGTAACAGAAAGAAAAGGATCTAGCGGTGGCTCTTCCACCCGGGGGCACTCCGACGATCAAGTCAGTATACCTCTCAAAGATAATCAAGTGCTAAACTCACTACTCAAAGCATGAAATTGCGTACCTTAGACCCACGGGGTGCCTCTCTTTTATAGCCAACTCAATCCTAGTCCCACTAGAAGCCTGTCTTCTATGGACTCTTATTCAGTGCTTACTTTGGATTTCTCAAGACATAAAGATAAACTCCCTAAGAGTTTTATCCTTATCTCAGTAAAATCTTCTCTTTATTCTAGGATTCTTACCCCTTATCCATTATCCGCTTATCTCGGATTCCGATATCTTCGGAGGCAATCTCGGCCTAACCGAGACAACCTCGGTGTCCCGACCAGGACACGTGGCATGTCGGCTGACACATCGGCGTCACCTTGTCACGTATTGGTATTCAAAAAATACATCCCCACACTAACAAAATCATATTATGCATTAGAAAAGATAATGGTTAGAGACTTACTGTTTTATATTTATAAATTCATCCACCTCAATGTGATAAGAGAGTTAGACTTATATATGATTAAGTGTGTGATAAATAAAAAATTAACATCTATTATATCACATCATTGTGAATTGAATTAGAAAAATTATTTTAGAAACCTCAAACATTTTCTAGTGGGGAAAACATCCAGCCGATTCACCCAACTAAACCCAACCTGACTTCAAATGGACAATTTCGATATAACGGGCAAGAGATACGGGTCACAATTTCTCAAAAATCAGATTTTGATCAAGTGGTGGGTGGTGAATATAGAGTAGAAAAATATTTAGCGTTTTAATTTTTGAGTTTTAAAATCAGTTCTAATGAGTTGGTGGTGAGTTTCACCAATTATGATGTGATGTTTTGATCTTAATTTTTTTTTTCTCCTTATTATATCATTAATATTCTATTAAAGTATCAAAATTAATACTCTGAACTATTACTGTAAATATCTCGACCGTATGTAAGTAGACTTTCAATTAAAATATTGATATATCCAGATTACTTATACATTATTTATTTGTTAAAATATTGAAAATGACGTTTTTTTCCCCAAGAAAATGACAAAATACACCCAAGCATATGTCCATGTTTTTTCAAAAAAAAAAGAAAAAAGAAAAAAGGAAAATAATAATAAAAAAGAATTAATTATCTAAAAATCTTATTTACAAATATTATGGTGACTCATGTCCTATTTAAGATTTTTTGAACTAATAAGTCAAATTTAGTAAAATCGAGAATATTATCAATTTTTCTCAATTTTTAAAATTAAGAACATTATCAATTTTACATAGTAATGTTCTAAATAATTATTTCACTAACTGATGAAAAAAACAGAGCATGAGATTAAACGTTTTTGCCCTTATACTTATTGGTTCAATTTAATTATCCAATAAAACCAAGAATATTAAAAGTTTTTTTTTTCAATTTTAAAACTGAGAACATTATCAGCTTATTTTTATTTTTATTTTTCAGTTTTGCACGTCAATGTTCCATCATCATGCTCTTTTATAATTACAAAATTTTCAGTTTTGTACAAAAAAATTATTTAGTTTTAAAACTGAGAATATTATAATTTTTTTTTGCACATAACTTTTTTTTTTAATTTTTTCAATTAGAAAATTGATATTTTAAATTTTGAAAATCAAAGAAAATGTCAAATCATCATGCGTCCTTTATAGATAATTATAAATGATGAACAATCATTATTTGAAGGGCAATTCTGATTATTAAAAATTTAATGAAATTTGAAAGTCCAAAAAATCTTAATTAAGACTTAATTAAATATAAATTTATAAATTAACACTTATGTGTAAATACACATATAAAAAATATAAATTATAAGAGTGGATCATATGTTATCTGTTCCCTATTCAAATCCACTTTTTGTTAGATGATAAGATTCAAAGAGTCTCATGTGTGATAGATGAAACGCTTTAAGACATGGAGATAGGATAAATGCTACAGTTTAATCAATACATTATTGATGCCGCCAATATGCAATAATCTCATTAGTACAAGATGTTTTTACAACCTTACGTTACGTGACCTTTCTTCAAGGGCACTAGATTACTTTTCCTTTCATACACGCATCATTAATCTCTTTCTATGAAAAATCACTATAATTTGACACTACATATTATCCTAGAATTGAAAGCTAGCCTATATAGATTCATAACTACATTTAATTATGTATGGTTGCAAGCATTATCATTGCCAAGAACACAATAAGATCAAGTTTGACTAAATTAAAAAAGTGCACTTATTTCATCTTTTTATCTTTTTTAGGTCACATCAATCAACATCTCCTCTCTACTTTTTCTACACATAATACAAGAAAAGTCAAAAAGTACACTTATTTAATCTTTCCAAACTTGGCCTAAGAATCAGTAGGTTCAGTTTTAGTTTTTGAATTCAGTTTTTTAAAAATTAATCAGTGTGTTTGGTTTGAGTTTTTTGAATTAAATTTTTTGAAAATTAAATTTTTTATTTTTCGTGTTTTTTTGTTTTTAGTGAATATTTTTAAAATTTTAAACATTTTTTTTTTACTTTTTTAGATACACCTTACTTAGATGTATCTAAAAAGTAAAAAATTTGTGAAAAAATATTTTTAAAAATTAATAAATATATAAAAATATAAAAAATGTACTGAATTTTCTTTTTTTTTTTTGTATTTTTGGTATTTAGTGAATTTTTAAAAGGTTTTTTTCAATTTTTTTTCCTTTTAGGTGTATTTATGTTGGATATGTCTAAAAATTAAAAAAAATTGCTCAAAATATTAAAAAAATTCAGTAAAAACAAAAAAATACGAAAAATAAAAAAGTAAATTTTTTTGAAAAGTGTTTTTAAAAAATGATAACCATGCATAATAATTGTAATTGATTATACTTTTTTCATATCCAATTTTGTGTTTTAATTATTTATTCTTAGCAATAAATTTTACATTTTAATTATTGAACATTTCATTTGATAACGTGCTTTAGGATGATTAATAAGTCTTAGGATTCATTAAGACGCAACTCATACTATATGGCGTTACGGGATAATCTTCATTTTAATTTATTTATTTCTAATACAGTTTGCCAGTCACAATTTATTTAAAAATTAAAATACACCAAAAAATATAACTAAATAAAAAAAAAATTAGGAAAAAGAAAGAGAAAATTGGTGAAAAAATCACTCTAATAATTGTTTAAGACATTTGGTCCAATGGGTTTTTTTTTTTTTTTTTTTTGTTAGTGAGAGGTTCACATTTTGTGAAATAGTTTGGTGAGAAATTCTGGAGAACATTTCACTTTTAATTTTACCCCTTGACTTCTATTTTATTTTTCGTTGACTATCTATTCAAATTTTTCTGTGCAAATTTTCTATCTATCCAAATTTTACCTGTCCAATTTTTTATCTATTCAAAGAAAAAATTTCAAAATTCTATCCACTATAGAACCAATCGATTTTGTGGTGACTTGGATACATATTCACAGAGAAAATCCCATCACCAGAGAATTTCTCTGGATTTAAAACCAGAGAAATTTTCTGCATCACCCAAAAAAACAACAACAACAACAACCCAGAGAAATTCTGTTTTTGGTCTTTGAAATTTCTCTGGACACTTCAACCCAGAGAAATTCAATTGGGTTGATCCAGAGAAATTATCTGGTTTGTCTTGATAATTTCTTATTCTTATTTGCTAGTGTCCTAATTTTTGCAGAGATAGTCAAGGAAATACTAAAAGAACGCCTATCAAACTTGAAAAAGAATGCAATCATTTTCATTATCATCAAACAATTTTCAGTAACATACACTGCAAATAACTGAAACAGCAAGTAGTAGACATTCGAAAGCAAAAGAATATGTTTAACTGGGGAGACATTAACAATTGATTCTACAAAATACACAAAATTATGAAGAAATCTACTCACTTCAGCATGGGAGATAAAAGAAAAATATCTTTAGGAATTTCTCTAGATCACTTTAAGCCAGAGAAAATCTCTCAAAATCAATGAAATTCCTAAAGAAACATTTCTAGAGAAATTCTCTTTAACGCAGAGAAAATTCAGTTCAAATAAAAAAAAATTCAGTCCAAACAAAAAAAAACAGAGAAAGAGGCGGATCTGCACTTATCCCTTTAGCTTCAAGGGGCGGTTTTAAAGGAGCGGGCTCGCCGGCGCGAAGCTCAGAGAATACCAGCGTTCCAGCGGCTATCCTACGGGGTCCACTCTAGCGAGGAGGTCGGAATGCCTCCACCCCGCCAAGCGGTGCCACTCTTTGAAGATACGAACTTGGCCAGGCTGAGTGCCACCCCTTTTTCCCTGGAAATAGAAACAACACCGCTTCCGGCAGGCTTCCACCAGCCTAAGTTCACTTTCTACGACGGAAAAACTGATCCTTATATGCACGTAAGCCACTTCCGACAGGTTATGGCCGGACATCGGCGAAATGACGGACTTATGTGCCTAATCTTCCTGTCAAGTTTAGGCGAACTGGGCTTAAAGTGGTTCGAGAGGTTGCTGGAAGGGAGCATACAAAGGTGGCATCAGTTGGCCGAGGCGTTTGTTACACGCTTCAAAACCAACACAAAAACACCAAAGGAAGTCGATCACTTGCTGAGTGTCAAGATGGAACCGAGCGACACACTGAAGGTATACAACTCAAGGTACTGGGAAACCTTCAACGAGATCTTGGATTGCCCGGTTAACCTCGCAATCACGCAATATAAGCGTGGTCTCCTGGTCGACCATAGACTGCGGGACTCGCTTACCATGCATCAACCGACCTCCATGGGCCAGCTCATTCAGCGCATCAATGAGCACATCCGAGTAGAGGATGACGCGTCAGCTTCTACCGTGAAGGCAACTCCGGTAGCAACAGACAAGAAGACAGCATGCAAAGTGCACGTAGTTGGGCAAGAGTCTAGCCGCTCAAGTGACCGAGCAGAGGAGTCAGACCGTGGCTCGAATCGCAAAAACCGGGATAGAGGACGTCGGAATGACCGGGATGACTACCCCCGAGATGACGTAGCGGACGCAAACAGAAGGTTGAAGGCAAGGACTGGCATAACCACGGTCTTCAAGATTCCAATCTATCGCATACTTAGTGAAATCCGAGATGAGGAGTATGTCCGGTTTCCTGCTAAGTTGGGCGATGGACAAAAGGGCTACAATCCACGGCATCGTTGCACATTTCATCGGGAGAGAGGCCACCGGACTGAGGATTATTTGCCTTTGAGGCAACACTTAGAAGAGCTGGTCGCGGCCGGGCACCTCGACCTTTACATTGATGGCGGCGTGAAGCCGAATCAGGCTCCGGTCGATCCCAGGGGACAGGATGACCGAGATGCACCACCACAGGGAGTTATTCATGTCATCCATGGCATTGTGGAACCGGAGCGTGTTTGCGAACTCCGGGGCATGATAAAAAAGGCAGAACATATGAGGGAAGTTTTTTATCTGCCCGCCATGATAAAAAAGGCAGAACATATCTAGAGTGTATCCAGACGCCGCACAACGATGCCCTAGTAGTAACACTGCGCTTCAAGGAATTTGATGTTAAACGGATCTTGATCGATCAGGGAAGCTCGGTCGAGATCATGTATTATGATGCGTTCAAGCAGCTCAAACTCCAGGAGACAGACTTGGCTCCGGCAACTTCGCCACTGGTTGGTTTCAACTCGCAGCCGGAGTGGCCCTTGGGAAAGATTATCTTGCCGGTCAAAGCGAGATCCGTGGTCAAGCAAGTGGAATTTTGGGTGCTACAAGTGCCTTCGACGTACAACCTTATCCTTGGAAGGGGATGACTTCGCGCTATGCAAGCTGTAGCATCGACCTACCACCAGGTGATGAGATTCCCCTCGGCTATGGGGGCAATCGAGGAGATTTGGGGCGATTAGGTCATGTCCAAGCAGTGCTTCGTAGTGGTCAACGGGAGCCGGGCTGCCAAAGGATTCGTTCAAATGATTGAGGGACCGGAGGACTAGGGTGTCTTGGATGATGTGGGCACCAAGGCCGAAGACAAGGCTGTTGAGGAATTAGTTGAGGTGCGAATTGATACAGAACAGCCGGACAAGTTCTTCTTGCTCGGCTCAAGTCTCACGACCATAGAGAGGACCGAGATGGTTGAGTTTTTGATGGCCAACATCGAAGTCTTCGCGTGGTCGCCTTACGACATGCTTGGCCTCGATCCAAGTTTTATCTTCCATCACCTCAATGTCTTCCCTGGGGCAAAGCCAGTCATCCAGCGAACAAGGAGATTGGCACTGCATCACGCCGAGGTAATTGCAGCGGAGGTGAAGAACCTGCTTGAGGCACGGGAAATTCAGGAAGTGTACTACCCTCGGTGGATTTCCAACACAGTAGTGGTGCCCAAGAAGAATGATAAGTGGCGAGTTTGTGTCGACTATAAGACAGTCAACCGAGCTTGTCCCAAAGATAGCTTCCCTTTGCCGCGAATTGACCAGCTTGTGGACTTGACTGCTGGACATAATAGGCTCAGTTTTTTGGATGCCTACCGCGGCTACCATCAGATCGCCATGCATGGGCCTGACTGAGAGATCACCTCTTTCACGACTCCAAGGGGACTCTTTTGCTACCGAGTCATGCCTTTTGGCTTGAAGAACGCCGGGGCAACCTTTCAGAGAATGGTGACCAAAATGTTTGCTCCTCCTTTGCTTGGCCGGACAATGGAGGCTTACATCGATGATATGGTGGTGAAGGGCCGACATGAGGCAAACCATTTGTCCGATTTAGCCGAGATGTTTGCCATTCTAAAGAAGCACAAGCTGCGCTTGAATGTGTCAAAGTGTGCCTTTGGCGTGGGATTCGAAAAATTTTTGGGGTTCTTAGTCACGAACCGAGGCATCGAAGCAGACCTTACTCAGATCAGAGCCGTGCAAGAGTTGAAGCAGCCCAGCACGGCAAAGGACGTGCAGCATCTGGCCGGGATGGCCGCCGCGCTTAATCAGTTTATAAGCCGGTCATCAGATCACTGCCGCCCTTTCTTTCAAGCATTGAAGTCAAAGTTCTCGTGGGACGAAGAATGTGACCGAGCTTTGGCCGAGCTCAAGGAATATCTGTCTTCTCCGCCACTGTTGGTTACACCACAGCCGGGTGAGGAACTCTACCTTTACCTCGCCGTCTCCCAACACGCAGTCAGTGCGGTGCTAGTCCGCGCTGAAGGAATCAAGCACCTCCCAATTTTTTATGTCAGCAAGACCTTGCTACCGGCTGAGACGAGATATTTGCCGCTGGAAAAGCTTGCGTTGGCGTTGATGATGGCTTCAAGGAAGTTGGCGCATTATTTTCACGCCCATACCATCGTCGTACTGACCGAGTTTCCCCTCAAGGCCTTGTTTGAACGGGCGGACTTTTCAGGCTGAATTCTTAAGTGGGCGGTCAAGTTGGGGCAGTTTGATGTGAAGTTCCAGCCGCGCACTGCTATCAAAGCCCAGACTTTGGCAGACTTTGTCACCGAGTTCTCACCTGGCACTGATCCGGTATGCCCGGTCGATATTACCGTGGCAGATGATGAGATGCACGCAAGACCATCCGAGATACAACCAGTTGGTGGAGGTAGTGACGCGAAGTTTGCGAGCACCATTGAAGCCCCCTCAGTTTGTACGGTTTTACCACCCGGTGATGCGATGACGGAGCCGAGTATCACCGACCCATCTGCTCTGTCCGGTCCCGCATCACCAAGGGGGGAAGAAATGGAACCACACAGCTCAGAACCTGCGGCCGGCATAGCACCGCAACCTGATGATTCGCTTACGGACTTGAGCATTACAGACCGACTTGCTGAGTCCGGTGCCGAATCACCAAGGGGGACTGAATTGGAACCGGTCAACAATCACATGGACTTGAACCCAGAACAGCCAAGAAATCGTGATCCCATTGCCCTTCGCACTCTCAAGACCCATCAGAACTGCTGGAAAGCTTTTTTTGGGGGATGTGGGTTTTTTTGTTGATTGGAGCGTCCAACCGTCATGGTGCCGGCCTAGGTATCGTTCTATCGCCCCGGAAGCCTACCATTGAACATTCTATCACGCTTGGCTTCCCAGCATCTAATAACGAGGCTGAGTAACGAGGCCTTCTCGCCGGCTCAAGAAGCCGCTAATCCAAAATGAAGGCTGCCGAGCTACTGGTGTACAGTGATTATCCAGCTTGTGGTTAACCAAAGTCTCTGGGATTTACTGAGCAAAGACTACAGGATGACGAAGTACCAAGCTCTGGTCAGGAACAGCATCAAAGCAGTTTCAGGCAATCAGAGTCCAACAGATTTGGGCCGTGAAGCCAACAGCCGGCTGATGAGCGGCGGCCCTCGCTTCGATGGTAGATAGTACATCTCCAAACCCCCTGACTATCTGACTTATCCACGGCCAAGCAATTGAAGACGCGGGCAGACGGATGGTTCTCTGGCGCCCGCTAGGTCCTTCCTGGATGGACCCCTTTAACTTGTTTCCTCGCGAGACCGGACTCTACCAAACTGACAAGAAAGAAGCACACAAAGTCTGGGTGAAGGTCAGAGCAGTTTTGGCTCTCTCCATCTGGTGCGTTGTATAAAAGTCTTACCGGTCTAATCTAAAAGTGCGTGCACCGAGTAGTGTGGAGGCCTTCTTGTACGAAATTCACGAAGGCATTTGTGGCAGCAATAGGGGCAGGCTCCTTGGCCTACCGAGCTATTCGCTAGGGATACTGGGGCCGTGCATGCAGGCCGAGCCCAAAAGCACGTCCGCAAGTGCGAAAATGCCAAAATCGCCCATCAGATCCATCAGCCTGCTAGGGAACTTCTCCCCCTCACCAGTCCCTTGGCTTCGCCATTCGTGGGGCTAGATATAGTGGGGCCGCAGCACCGGGCAACCGGAAATTCTTCATTGTGGCCACAGATTACTTCACGAAATGGGTTGAAGCTGAGCCCTTGGCAACAATTAAAGAGAAAGACGTGAAGCGGTTTGTCTGGCAGAACGTGGTCACGCGGTTTGGCGTCCCCAAGATCTTGATCTCTGACAACGGCACCCAGTTTGACGGTCGCCTATTCCGAGGATTTTGTGAAGATTTGAAGATCGAATTCTTCAACTCCACTCCGGCCTACCCGCAGTCCAATGGTCAAGCCGAGGCATCGAACAAGACTATTTTGGATGGGTTGAAGAAACGACTGGAGAAGGCAAAGGGAAAATGGGCTGAGGAGTTACCCAGCGTCCTTTGGGCATACCGAACAACCCCGCGGCGATCTACCGGGGAAACTCATTTGCTTTGGCTTACGGCATGGAGGCGGTCATACCTTTGGAAGTTGGCATGCCCACCCTAAGAAGTGAGAGTTTTGAGCCCGAACTAAACGCGGAGGCTATTGCCTTGGAGTAGGACCTAGTGGAAGAGCATCGGGAGAAGGCCCTCATCCATGTGGCCGCCTACCAACAAGAGCTCTCAAAGAAATACAACAAGACGGTGCGCTCCAGACCGTTCAAAGTTGGTGATTGGGTTTTGAGGAAGGTTATGGGCAACACCCTGGTGCCAGGTGAAGGCAAACTAGGGGCAAATTAGAAAGGACCCTACAAGATCACCGGTCTGGCGGGCAAGGGGGCTTACCACTTGGAGGATCTAGAGGGAAGAGCAATACCCCGGCCATGGAATGCGGCCAACCTGAAACTGTATTATTTCTAAGATTTTGCTTTCTTTTCTTGTGCAAAGGAATTTTTTGGCTTGCACTGCAGAATGTAATTCTTTTTGTCAAATATATAGAAGTAACTTTGCTTCAGCACTTGGACTGTTTTTTTAATGTAAAAAACCGAGATGATTTACTCCGATTGGAAGAGTTGGTGTTTTGTCCAACTTCAGATTCCCAACCGAGATGGTTTACTCCGGTTGGAAGAGTTGGTGTTTTGTTCAACTTAGGATTCCCAACCGAGATGGTTTACTCTAGTTGGAAGAGTTGGTGTTTTGTCCAACTTAGGATTCCCAACCGAGATGGTTTATTCCGGTTGGAAGTGTTGGTGTTTTGTCCAACTTCGGATTCCCAACCGAGATGGTTTACTCCGGTTGGAAGAGTTGGCGATTAGTTTAACTTTGTTATTACCAACCGAGATGGTTATTTCGGTTTATGAATTTGCTGTTTTGTTCTGCTTAAGTACTTCAACCAAGTTATGAATTCTGGTTGACGAGATGTTCTGTTCAATCTATGATTTATACCGAAATGTTTTGCTGAAGATGGAATTGATGACAACCGTGCAAACACTTGGCAAAATTTGAGTTTTTCATTGATAAGAAAGTCAATACAAAAGGTGGGGACAGAGCCCGGTTACATTAGAAGTGCTGAAAGCAAAAATACAAAAAGAGAAGAAAACTAAACTAAGGGAGAGAGATTGGTAAACTCGTCCTCGGCGGCATCAAGGTTGATGGTTGGACTTTTGTCTTGGGCACCGGGCTCGTCATGGCCGGGCTGCTCCTGCACCTCGGCATCCTCTGCCTCTGTTTCTGTCTCGGCGTCTCCCTCTTCAAGCCCTTCCTCGACCTCAGCTTGTAAAACGCTGAAGACGTCGTTTGCGTAAGGCACGAGGTAGACCGGTAGCGAAGCAGGAGGAGGATTGACAAATACGTCGGTGTCAGAGCCCTGGCCGAGATGCTCGCAGACAGACTTCCAGCCAGCTTTGAAGTAAATGTCTTGTGTTGCAAAGACTTGTTTCTTGTAGCTCTGCTCGGCTTCGTTGAAGCCGGCGTTGTTAGCAGCCCGGCAGTCTTTCTTCCGCAACTTTTTGAGCGTGTTTACCTCGGTCTGGAGCTCATCTTGTTTTTTCACGGCCGCATCCAGCTGACCGAGTAGTCTGTTGTTGTCTGCGTTAGCCATCTCAAGTGAAGACTTTGCCCGGCCGAGCTCGGCTTGGAGGCTCTGGACTTGGCTGGCTGTGTCATTGGCCTTTTGCCGAAGTCTATGGATGCGCTCCATTACTAGGTGTTGTTTCTGAATGGCCTGCAAGAAGCAAAGTTGATTAGAAAAGGAACCGGGCAAACACTTGTGAAAATTTCAGAGGTACGTTAACTTACTCTAGCCATAGACTTCACTGATGATTTTACCAACCAAGTGTCAGGGACGTGGTCGCTGCCGACCACGTCGCTCGGTAAAAGAAGAGCTTTGGAAAGATCGAAGGCGAGCAAATGCTCTTTATCGCCCTTGATCGAAGTCGTGGCCGGGATGTCTTGACCCCGGTGCTTCAGCTGTGGACGCCATGCCGGTACTGGGACAAGATTGTCAGATGGCTGCTCAGTACTCAGCTCGGCGACGAGATCGGCAGATGGGTCTGCGCGAGCTCTTTTACCAGCACGGCGATGAGCAGGTTCTTGGCTGAACTGCCCGGTCGCTTGAGAGGCAAGAGCGACCACGGCGCCGCTAGATTGACCGGCGGCTGGCAAGCGGGTGACAACGCTCGGCATCTCGGCAGATGTGGGGGTGAGCAGGTTCTTGATTCTGCTTCGTTTGGCCATCTCTTGCTCCTCTGTCAAGCGAATGAGTGGAACGTCTGGCAGAGTTGGATCTGGTGGAGGCGTTGGAGCGCGGAGGAAGTCTGTAACTTTACTCCGGCGGGGAGCGGAGTATCTGTATGTGGGACTGTAGCCGAGCAATTGGTTGCAATCTCGGTCGCGGTAGCGGAGCGCGGTCCTGATTGCCTCTACGTTGGGGAAATGATAGTTGTATTACAAGGCTTGGATTGCTGCAAAAGAAACAAGAAACAAAATGACTAAGTACAGAAACATGAAGACAGTATATTAACCAAGCTAATTTGTGCGGCTTACATGTGCTGCCAAAGTTTTTGCTTATCATCCAACCCAGTACCTCGGCTGTCTCGTAATTGCCTGACACCCAGAAGAAATCATTGTCATGAAGATCCTTGTTTGGTGTGCCGGTCACGATTTTCTCTCTGCCCGGTCTAATCTTAAGATAATAGGCGAGGCCGTCGCCGATGTGGCCTAGGGTGTATTGGCGCAAGATCTCGGCTAAACCTAGGCTTATGCCTAACCGGTTGTTTAGCTCGTGCACGCCGTTTATTATCTGGTAAGTGTTGGTGGACACTTGGGTGGGTGCTAGCCTGGTTCGGCGCAGGAACTCGGTAATCAGTGGATTGAGTGGGAAACGAAGGCCCCCTTCGACGATGGATAGCACGGTGAAGGGGCATTCCTCCCTGTCCTAAGGCGTTGTCTCAATTTCTGCAAGTTCAAGGTGGACATCGGCCGGGATGCCGTACTCCTCCCTGAATGCAGCCAGCGCAGCCGGAGTATCTACGAGAAATAGAAATTTCCCCATTTGTGGCCGGCCTAGGTTAGCTCGGCTGAGGGGTTTGGCACTGTGGTAATTGGTTGTTGCTCGGCCTTGAGAGCCTCAGGAATGGACAGTGGTCCCCTTGGACTCTGCAGGAAAATGATGGCAAGTGTGAGCGCGGTCGGGCGAAAGGAGCTGGACTTTAGCTCGGTCATTAAGAGTGCCAAACCACCTCGGTCGTCTAAGCTAACTAAGGAGCTCGGTCGCCTAAGCAGACCAGATGTTAGCCCGGTTGAGCGACCAATTTCTTTTGTTATCTCGGTTTTTGCTGGGATTGAGACAAACATGTTATTTGCTCGGTTAGATTGATTTTTTGGATCAAATGAAGACCAGGAGCCCGGTCCGCCCCAGTTCTTTAGTGTTCTTCAGGAAAAATAAAGAACACCAAGAATAGTGGGAGGTTTGGGACGGTCTCTATGGCCTATGCCCTAAGAACTAAGTTTTAGTGCCCTAATGTGTGAAATATTGAAGAAGATAGCAACAAAAGAGGGTTGGAAGGCCTTACCAGTAAGGGGCAACTACTTGTCCTTCGAGCACAAACGCAAAGAATGACAAGCGGGGCTTGGAGGAAGATGCTAGAGCTCTGGCGAGTCGGATAGCAGAATGACAGTAGGAGGAAATTGAGTTAGAAGGGTCTTGTATGTATAGACAGGAGAGACCGCCCAAATTCAAAATTCTGGCAAAAACGGCAGGTTGGCTGCTCGAGAACCAATGACAGCCGGCCACGTGTCACCATTTATGGCAACGTCAGAACTGAAGAGACAGGTTGAAGAGTCGAAAAGCCAACCGAGCTACTTTCAAAGAAGAGGACGTCAGCTGAGGAATATAATCGGGCAAGTTTGCAGACAATAATGTTAACTAGCCCGGTCGCCCTTTGGCATTTTGATGACCGAAGAAATGTTACCCGGTCGAAGTATAGGTAATCCCAGTCACGCTCGCGCGGACGGAATTAAGGGGCAATTGAGAGGGAGATTTATGATCTGGAATTGGGCCGAGGCAACGGCCGAGCAAGTTGAGAGCCTAATGGTGCATGGGGCCGAGATGACCGGCGATCCGCCCGGAGATGGGCTGCCAGGAGTTGGGCCGGGCAGGAGTTGGGCCAAGCATGTGCCGCCCCAGACCGTAAAGAAGTTGCTCGGCAAGGCAGTGCTCGGTTGGACCGAGCTGCTTGATCAGGCGATGGTGGAGCCAGTCAAGCTTAATGACCGGCGCCCGGAAAGGCGTGGTCAGCCGAGGTAATCGTTTAATCGGCAGGAAGACCGACCGCAGGAGGTGTCCTGTGCTAGGCTTTGCCGAGATGCCGCATAGCCCGGTCCTCCTTGGGCTTAGCCCGTGATGTGCTTGGGTATGAAGCACAGCACGGCCGTGGATAGAGAAGCTCGGCTGCCGAGCTCCAGCTGAGAAGGCAGGCAGTTGAGATTAGGTGATATTCAGCAAGGTTTATGCTGACAGATGGGATAGCGGAGCCACGTGTCAGGAGATGACTGGGAGTGGATACGGGGTGCAGAGGGTATATAAGCATGTCTACGCCCCCCATATGCAGACAGACGAACACTTTGTAAGAAAACTCCTACGCTAAAATACTCCCCCCCCTCTCTCTCTCTCTCTCTCTCTCTCTCTCTCTCTGTCCTAAGGTGTGTACTGACTTGATCGTCGGAGGGTTTTTCCGGCCACACACCGCCGGGTAGCTCACCGTTATTTGCTCGCAGGTGATCGGATAGAAACGGAGCTCGGATGAAAGGAGTACGGGCTTGCCGGAATATTTGCTCCCCGTACAATCACAGATTGTAATACTTTATGTGAATGAGACATGTTGTGATTGTAATATGTAGATGAGACATGTAGTGATTGTAATATTCTAAAGTTTTAAACTTTCTTTATTTGGATGAAGCATGCAGTGATTGTAATATTTTTTTAAGTCATTGACTGTAATACTTTTTGTTTTATTTTTTTGAGAAAGTGCACAAGTTGAATTATGTTGAAAACTTATAAACTTTTAAACCGCTAAACCGATTCGCATCCATTCACCAATTTTCCAATCCGCTCAATCCACATCCACCAGATTGGCGAACGGATGCAGATTGATTTTTTTCAATCCACCAATCTAGCGGACGGATGGCGGATTAGAAATTCTGTGGCCGCAACCGACCTGCACCCACCCCTAACTGACACCAGTACTTCAGTTTTGGGTCCAAATCCTTTTTTTATTTATGATTATCAATTTCCTAAATCCAATTATTTTATTAGGATTTGATTTGCCCGAATAATTTTGAGAACTATTTCTTGGTCGGATAATTATTAGTGTATTCATTTTTTTAATAGATATTTAATTATAATTTTAATTCAGTGAATTAAATGCTACCATAGATGTGATGTGATTTGATTGGAGTCCATTTTATAAATTTGTTAACTTTCTGGACATGATCGGCTCGTTTGTCAAGTATATGTTTTAGTTAAAATGTTATTATAAATTGTCATATCACTCTCTTTAATTTTCTGTATATCTTTTTATAAAAAGTTAAAAAATTATTAAAATAATATATTTCTAAACAAATGAAACATAGAATAATACTTAGTTGAGACCCCACATTTAATTTAAAGCTATAAAGTTCGGTTTCTTCTATTTTATTGGCTTAGATACATTTAGGTTGATTGATCTATTCTTATTTGAATTGATTCTTAAATGAATTGGTATATTGGGTTGGTAAAGATTTTGTTTTAACTAATAAAGTTAGTTCAGTTCGTCATTTTTATATGTTTTTATCTAAAAGATCAAGGTGTTATGAAATTTTCTTGTTGTATTAGTTTGATTATTTTCTTCAATTATAAGTTCTTTCTAGTAGTGATTGTTAGATTTCTAATTATGTGTTTGGTTATAATTATTCAGTAATTATTTTTATATTTATAATGAATTTTATACCATGTTAAAAAATAATAATAATAACAATTGATGTTTTGAGTCTAATAATAATACGATAACTATGTAGAACGAACTCTAGGGTCAGAATTCCTTGGTGTCAGGTGAAACAAAAAATTAGGTGAAGCCAAATCCTGATGCTGCCCTCACTAGAAAACGTTGGAAGCCTAAGGAGATTGCTAGAACTCTCTAAAGAATGGCTAGAAGATGGGAGGCTAATAGAAGCATCTAGAATTCTCTAGAGCAGTCAAGAGGATAGTGGAATAAGAAAGCTCAGGGAGATTGTAGAGCATGCTGGAAGCTTATGGAATTACCTGGAGCATTGTAGAAACTTGTACATAGTTAGAGACAGTTGTAGACTCTTCTAGACATGTACATACTAGAATAGTCCTAGAATACTCTAGATAAGGGGAAGTGTCTAGAACACTCTCCAACATAGTAGTTCTAGAATAATCTTTGTAAGGATATATAAAGGGGAGGGCCTCATTTGCCCAAACCACCCAAGTAGACCCAAGCATTGTTGTAGACGTCCCCGAACGCCCCGGGAGGATGAGTCCCGTTCTGTTCATTTGGGCCCACTACAGTTCGGACTCTCAAATTGTCACGGTTCTTAATTTGAACCATAGAGTCCAAATCCGGCAAATCGTTTTGAAAAAAAAAAAGATTTTTAGAAAAGAAGTGCCAAACATGGACTGCTTTGCCAGATACAGAGTCGCCACCTAAATATTTTATTTTGGGGGAATTTAGGAAACCCTGACTCATTTGCCTAAGGCCACGTGTCCGTCATCACCAAAGTTGCCTCAGCTCGGGAACTTGGGTACGATTGGGGAAGGTCAGCTATGAGCACTCCCGCTCGCCCGATCAAAGACCGGCCTCTACTAACCATGATATCTTGTTTTGAAAGCATTATGTGTTCTTATTCCGGTTATTAGCCTAGAATTACTATGTTATGCGCACAGTAAACAAGTATAGACCAAATCGCCTAAATTGGAACAAAACATCGCACGTTTGTTTTGAAAATGATTTGCTACTCGCAAGTAGGCTAAAATGCAAGTTTTGCCACCCTCAAGTGGGCTTTAGAAAAGATGATTTTGCCACTATCTAGTGGGCTTAAAACTCACAGTTTTAATGCATTATTCCAATTTAGGTAATTCAACCTCCACCCACAGGCATTCAAGCAGTTATATCACATAAGCAAGTAGCCTCATGGTAAGCATGCTGTCATGGCAACACTCACACGCATGCAAGGATGCTAAAGCATGAGAACTTACTGAGTACTCCGAGCCAAAACAGAAACTAGTTAGTAATCATATGCATGATCCTAGTTCATGTTAAGATGGCTAATGCAACACATACAAAATGCAACTAAGATGGGCTCGGCTAATCTACAATGACATGCGAAATGCTATAACTAACACATATTCAATTTGGAATTGGAGTACAAATGTAGTTAGGATGATGCGCCGAGCCCGGTGCATGCAGAACGAATAAATGGATGCGAACGTGCTATTATGCTGTATGCTAATTGAAACATGCCCTAGACTAACCATCGAAAGCTAGTAAATAAAAGGGAAGAAAGACGTGGGGTTGGGAGACATACACACACTCACGCACACTTATTACACAATTGCCCTCACTCGGAGGGTCCGAATAAATATTACAGTCCGAATAAATTATGTTAAATTAATTATTACAGAATTTCTAATTAATTAAAAATATTAAATGCAGAAAGAAGGTGGCCATAGCCCGCCTTAGGATTTGTGAATGATGCATGCTCGACTCGTCTTGCCCGGAAACTCGCTGCCATAGCACTATTGCCTCTGTTTACACTGCCTTGCCCTTTTGAGGATCACATAAATTTCCAAAACTTCTTTGAATCACTCCCTGAGTGCTCTGGAGTGTCACCGGCCAGAACAAAATACCACCGGCCATGGGAATGGGATTATCGGCCAAATCTTATGCTCTCGGCCAAACATGTTTTGCCGGTCGGCACCCAACATTGCCGGCCGGCCAATTCTTCATGCTGAAACCTGCAGCTGACAGCAGCAGAGGACAAGCAGTGTGTGGCATGGAATTTTCAAGCAAATGTGTGCATGGCCACTCTCCCAATCATATAATGGACTCAAGGAAGTGTGGCCCTCGACCCTCGGGCCATCAATTGCGCATTTCGATGCATGATGGCCTAAGAGGCCAAGTTGCAAATCAATGTAAATACATGCAAACAAAAACAAATGAGTGCCAATGCCCTATCATGTTGAGGTCAAGGGCGTCGACGACCGAGGATCGAGGCGCATTATGTCACTTTGAGTACGAGCGCACCTCAATTCTCATGTTTGGTTTGACACCCCAAACCAAACAATGCAATGCATGTATACAAATATGGCTCAGGCATATAAGATGGCTTGAGATGCAAACATGCCAAATGTAATACAAACCAAGCATGCAAGCATGCAATGTGATACAAACTATCATACAATGCTATGACGTGAAATGCAATTAGCTAAACAATATGCAAGTGTGCAAACATGATACAATGCAAACACGAAACCAAAATAATGTAACATGATCATGCAATGGTGGACTTAAACCAAAGGGGAAAACCTCAACCCACCCCAAAACAGTGACCAAAAGTGGTGCAAGAGGGCATAAATCATGTATGCAAGCATGCACATACCAAGGTTCATCACTTAAGCATGGAAGGGGACAACTCCAAGCACACATAAAGACAACATACTTGGACATTAAACACTCATGTTAAACTCTGAGAAGCATGCAAAAGTTGGCACCAAAACATGCTAGGGAATGGATGTGAAAAAAGAAGCATTCAAGGCCACAAAAAGGAGTATTCTACTACAACCACCCCAACCACTCATGGCATGAATCATGCAACCAAAAACAGAGTTTTAATGCATCAAAATATGCCCCAAAACCCACTGATCTGGCAGCCCCAAATGACTTAAACACAAGGCATGCACTATGACCCTTTTTAAGGCACAAAAGAACAACCCTTCGAGGCAAGAAAGTGATGATGAATGTAAGCATACAAGCATGGATTAGGGGTTGAAATGGCATGTGAAATGACTCCAAATCATTGAAACAACCCAACTAAAGCATGCGAATGACTCACACACTCAAGGCTTACAAGCCAAAATACAAAGGGGCTATACCAAACATGGAAAATATGATCAAATTAGCGCCCAACAGACCTCAAGCATGGTAAGACATAGCTAAGAACTTCACAAAGTTAGGCCAAAACACGAGAGCATGGTGGGCTAAATGCATGATGCTCCTCTAGGCAAAATAAGGGAATACAAAGCAAGTATATTATGCATGCAAGGGACCTTTAATCCGACCAAAAACAGAGGCAACATATGACCAAACAACATCCAAAAACCTCTGAATAGGGGTCAAAAACAATCAAGCACATATGCTACCCTTATGAGCCAAAAACATGCACAAATGAGAGACCAAGGGGAGAGGGGTGTCCCTCCCCTATGCAAGACCTCAAAACCCCTTCATCACCACTAAAAATCCACTGGATTTCAGTGGTGAGAAGGCCAAAACACAATAGTATTCAAAGCTCAACAAAGAGAGCACAAAAAAGGGCCAAACAAGGCCTAAGGGGGAGATCGACCCCCAACACCAAAGTGACCTTAATGAGGTACCTTAAGCATGCAAATACAAGACTTTTTTCAGTTATACACAAAGCTTAAATCAGTATGCAAGATAGGCTAAAAGCTAGTGCAAGATTGGGAAAAATAAAGTAAGAATGTTACCCTTGAAGAACACCTCAAGAACAGCAAGGTTAGCCACCTTCTTCTGTCTAAAACCGACCCAAAACTTCAAGAACAAACCCTCAAGACCTCCCAAGTCAAAGTATGGTGTAATGGTGTGTGTTTTAGTGCAAAACTAAGAACAAAACACACTCTTAGGCCCTTAGACACACACAAAATGAAGAGAGAGGGGGAGATATATAGAGAGAAGGTGTATATCAGATATATGTATGTTCTAGGTCTGATTTTGCTGAACCCAAACAAAGGAGAGGGGAGGCTTCTTATATAGACAAAGCAAAGACTAAGCTTCCAAGGGAAGCTATTAAAAAAGGGTCAAGTCTTCCTAAAGAAGCCAAGGCAAAGGGGCCAAGGCTTCCTCAGGAAGTTGGGACAGGTGTCCAAGCTTCTTGGGGAAGCTAAGACAAAGGTCTAAGCTTCCTCAAGAAGCTAGACCAAAAGGGTGCAAAAAGGGCAAAACAGCCACATATGTGCACGGGGATAGGGTTTGTGCATTCCAGCTGGCACAGCTGGCATGCAACATGCCTGAAAAAGGCAAAAAGGTGGTACCGGCCAGAAAAGGAGTCCATCGGCCAAATAAATGGTCGGCCGACCACACCAAATGCTGACCGGCCAATGGTGTATCTCACCAATGGTCGGTAGCAAGAAGACACGGCCGGTGGCCACAAGCTAAGGCCGGTGGGGGTCAGGGGTAGCTAAAAAGCTACTCTCTACCCTCAGGTACAAAAACACGCAAGTCTTTGGTGCAAAACCAAGCACAGAACAAGCAAGTCGAGAGATCCTGAGGCAAGACGCACAGCCAAGACGTCCGGGAACTCAAAACAAACACGGACGTGGATGATCACCGAGTGTTTAAGCGGTGATGTCCAAGTCTTTGAGGACGGTCAAAAATGGGGTGTCTACAGTTGCCCCTCTTTGACAGAACTCGAAAGTCATAACAATGACGGGAGTGAGTGTCAAAGCCTAGAGACGACTCATTTTTGACAAGGCCGAAGACTTAGACAAGCATACAAGCAGCAGACAAAGATAAGCGCCCGAGGGCAGGGGCAAAATGCAAGACAATGCACAAAGCCGAGCATAACTTATGATCATGCAAGAAACATAGGGACGTATCCCAGTGTTTCGAAAAGGTATAAGCATTGGAACGTATTCCAAATGCTCTTAACCAAAGAGGGAGAAACATAGGGACATATCCCGGTATTTCGAAACGAAGGAGAAACATAGGGACGTATCCCAGTGTTTCGAAATGAAGGAGAAACATAGGGACGTATCCCGGTGTTTCAAAATGAAGGAGAAACATAGGGACGTATCCAATGTTTCAGAGTGGTTCAAGTACCGAAACGTATTCCAAATACTCTTAACCAAAGAGAGAGAAACATAGGGATGTATCCCGGTGTTTCGGAAAGAAAGAGAAACATAGGGACGTATCCCCGTGTTTAGGGACGAGAGAGAAACATGGGGACGTATCCCGGTATTTCGGAAAGAGAGAGAAACATAGGGACGTATCCCGGTGTTTCGAAAAGGTATAAGCATTGGAACGTATTCCAAATGCTCTTAACCAAAGGGGAGAAGCATAGGCACGTATCCCAGTGTTTAGGGATGAGAGAGAAACATGGGGACGTATCCCGTGTTTTAGAAAGGTATAGAAACATAGGGACGTATCCCGGTGTTTCAGAAAGGCAGAAAATGGCATGCATAACAATGCAAGTGGAATGTACGTGACTACGCAAGTGAAGAGGTGCATGACAATGCAAATATAATGTGCATAACAAAGCAGATGTAACGATGCATAACAATGCTAGATAGATGTGCATAACAATGCAACGAATGGTGTGCGTAACAATGCGAGAAATGGTGTGCATAACGACGCGACGAATGTGCAACTTCAAAAGCGCGTTTGAAACAAAATGCCGAATAAGGAAATACAAGCCTTAACGAGACCAAATCCAAACGCGACCTCCGATTTACCTCTTGGAGGGGTTTGTAACACACTTCGCTTGAAAAGGGTACACTCTGTTTATATTGGCGAGAGATAACATCTGTTGCTGCTTTAATTGCCATTCTGACTTGAAGCAGGCTTAAGATTGGAGTAGAGGCACACTCATTCTTCGGAGCACTGACAAGGCCTGAAGAGGTACATCCGGAGTACAATCACGGAATTTGCTGAAGGTGAAACACACTCAGATGCTTCGGTTTTCCCTCTTTTCTTTTTCTTTGTAGTTTGGAACCCATATAGCTTCAAATAGGTTCTTGTTTTACTATTCTTGCATGACCTGGGTTGAACCCTGCGGTTTTAAGAAAGAACAAATTCTTGTTTTGCACAAATGTGGAGAATGGCACAGCACTCCGGGCACAAAACGATTTGATTGAAATTGAGAAATGAGTTCTCGTTCGGGTATTGAACCTATGATTGAACACAGCGCACTACGACTCAACAACGGAAAACAAAAGGTAAACAACCAAAACACATCGAGTCATGCTCGGGACGACTCAAAGCAAGAATCGAGACAAACAAAACAAAAGACACGACATACAGACGTGCACAGGGAGCCAGTTTCTTCGGGTATTGTTTCCCACCCTTTCTCATTTGTGATTCTCACATCACTCGGCCCTCAAGCTCTGTTTTTTTGAAAAAGCCCTTTTCTCACTTTTCCTCTCATCGCGCATCTCTCTATTATTCAATCTCTCATTTTTAATCCCTCCCCTGGGTAGTTGATGAATAAACAGACAGTTGTTGGCTCTTGTCCCTAGCATTCCGCTAGATTCTTCTTCTTGTTCACAACAGTGAGTTTCTCCCACAGAGGGGTTGTGCTACTACTGGGTGTGTAGCAAATCTGCAGCTGACATCGGTTGACGATGCTCTGCTAGGGAGTTTGGACAATGTAGACACCCCCTTTTTGACCGACCTTAAGACTCAGATGTCACTGATTGAGCGCTTGGTGATGTTGCATAATGTGCTCGTTCAGAAGTTTCAGAGTTGCGGCCGTGAGCCCCGCCTCCGGACTTCCGAACCCTCTTCTGTGCCTTGTCTCGATTTGCGAACCAGACTCGGTTTTCTCTGTTTCTTTTCCTGAGGGGAGGGAGAGGTCTAGTAGACCATCTCTCAATGTCCGCAGGCTACATTTCGTGGCCGTAGGCCATTTTGCCCATTTCGGAGTCCGGTTTCCGGTTTTTCGGGACCGTTGGCCGTGTGCCTTGGTTCGGGACCGCCTAACCACCTCCGTTTGTTCTAATTTTTGGCATACTCCTTATTTTCTCCCTTTTGAGGGACACTGGGGTCTGAGAAACCCACTTCATGCCCAAATGCCACTTTCGGTGCTTAACAGCCCATTTTCGGGACCTCGAACTACGCGTTTTGGTCCCCAAGCATTCGTTTTGCAACGGTTTTCGTTCATTTTTGGCAGGTACCTCTGTTTTATCACCGGAGAGGTCACTGAAGGGTGGGAGGCCAGCAATTGTTGCAGCAACCAGTTATATATCCTCCGGCGCCCTCCGACGCCCGTTTTTCTAACTTCCGGGCTAATGTTGAACACCCTGGGCCCACTTTCTTGAACTTTGAACCACATATTTGTGATGTACACACATGAAAGGACCCTAAAAGTTAGTGGTCGGCCATTAATGTTACTTGACCCTTTTGACCCCCTCCTTCCGAGCCAATGTTGAACACCCTTGGGCCACTTTCTTGAAATTTGAACCACATATTTGTGATGTACACACATGAGAGGACCCTAAAAGTTGGTGGCCGGCCAGTAATTCCACCTGACCCTTTTGAACCCCTCTTTCCGAGCTAATGTTGAACCCCTTGGTCCCACTTTCTTGGACTTTTAACCACAGGGTTGTGTTGTACACAGATAGGAGGACACCATCAGTTGGTGGCCGGCCACTAAATCTGATTGACCCTTTTGACCCCTAGCCGGCCGGCTAGGGGATGTGGCCGGCCGGCCACCTGCAGCAAAAGTAACAGGCCGGCC
>NW_021028376.1:202826-260390 GCF_004153795.1 Camellia sinensis | reverse complement strand
ATGCTTACCATGAGGCTATTTGCTTATGTGATATACCTGCCTGAATGCCTGTGGGTGAAGGTTGGGTTATTTGGATTGGAACAATTCGTTGACTATGAGTTTTTTTTTGTTTTAAGCCCACTAGATAGTGGCAAAACCATCTTTTCTAAAGCCCACCTGCGGGTGGCAAAATCTGCATTTTAAGCCTACTTGCGAGTAGCAAATCATCTTTAAAAAACAAACATGAAATGTTTCGCTCCAATTCAGGTGACCCGGTCTATATTTGTATGCTGTGCGCATCACATAGTAACCTAGGCTAATAAACCGGAATAAGAACTCACAATGTTTTCAAAAATTGATATCATGGTTAGTAGAGGCCGGTCTATGACCGGGCGAGCGGGGGTGCTCACGAAGTGACCTTCCCCAATCGTACCCAAGTTCCCGAGCCGAGGCAACTTTGGTGATGACGGACACGTGGCCTTTTGGCACCGAGTCAGGGTTTCCTAAATTTCCCAAAATAAAATATTTAGGTGGCGACTCTGTATCTGGCAAAGCAGTCCATGTTTAGCACTTCTTTCAAAAAAATCTGTTTTTCTCAAAAACGATTTTCCGGATTTGGATTCTTTGGTTCAGAATTAGAACCGTGACTAAACAAAGTCGAGTCCGAGCTGTGGCGAGGTCCCCCGCGGGCTGGTTACAGACATGATCAGATCTGCCCAGGTGAGGGAGTGGAATACCTTGCTCCATTCTAGTTCGTGCTTCGCACTTGGCTTGATACCTCGTTGCGTGGAGGATGTGAGAGCTTTCTGCTCTTTTGCGGTCAGCTTCAGTGGTGCCCTTGTCTGGCAAGTAGAGTGCCCTTCTTGGCAAGTATGGTGCTCATTCTACCAAATGCATTGTCAACAGGGAAAAGACAGAACATCTAACTCAACTGTGCCCCTAGTTCATCATTTTGACCATTTTTTGTTTTGTTTTCTACTAAAACAATTTTGACCAAAATGAGAGTTAGATTAACATGCTTGTTCGATTTTTGATTTGAAATCATGCAAGTCAGGTTATGAGCACTGAAAATTTTCCTTTTGGGGTCCAAGAAAATGGTCCAGTTTTAGAAAAATAGAATAATTTTCGAGAGAATTAGTCAACCTCAGTAAAAATTCTCAAAAACTATTTTTGCAAACGGTCACTGCTCAACGAGCACGGAACCTATTTTTGAGATGCGCAACCTTGGATCCATAACAATGGAAAATTGCTCCTTGCTCGAAGAGAGCTACATGGCAACGGAAAGTTGCCCCTTGTTTGAATGGCACCGCAGCGCATTGGCAACGGAAAATTGCCCCTTGTTTGGATAATACCGCAGCGCGTTGTAATCAGTCTTCACAGTGAAGGTCACAACCAAACTCTCGGATACAGAGAAGGCAAAGATGATCAAAACCATTACATGGACACAATTGATTTGGAAGTGTTTGTGGCTGGACTTCAGAACGAAGTTGCCTACGTATCCCAAAGATGGGAATCAAGCCTTACGTAGTTCGGGTTAAGGTACACTCGGGTATTTAACCTCTCCTTTTGCGCTCTAACTTTTGCCAAGGCCGCCCTTTCGGGTTTTCAACCATGCGAGCTATGTTTTTCTTTTCTTTTTCATTTCTTCTCTTTTCATTTTCATTTTTTTCCTCTTTGCATTTTTTCTCTTTTTTTTCTTTTTTTCTTGTTCTTTTCTTTGCTCTAACTTTTGCCTGGGTCGCCCTTCTTGGTTTTCGGCCCTGCGAGCCTCTCAAGGGTAAAAATGTAGCTTTGTCCATGTCAAATGGTTTTGAGATCCTGAAGTCATCTGAATCTAGGAGAATGGCTGTTGTTCGCTGACGATGCAGGAGTCCATCGAATGGGGGGCTGAATTTGCCCCTAGTGTTACGGATAGGAACTCAGTTGTTCTTCAGTAGAAACTGTCTTCTTTCCTCCCTTCTGAGATTTGGCATTCTTGCCGACCTTCCTTGATTTGTGGAATGATCCATCTTCAGATTTTCGAGCACATTTGAAATTCTTTGCCCCTAGTTCTAGGGGTGCTTCTGATATAGCTTTACAAGTTTCTTTTGATGACATCTGATCTTCTTGATCTAATTTTCTTGCCTCTTGTTCGAGGGCTGCTTTGAATCTAGCCACACAGGCCTCACGTTGTAGTTGACCATTGAACATTTCTGAACTTAAGTCCAAGGTTTGACAATGAGGAGTCGAGTCTTGAGGCTGAGAGCGATCCTAGGCTGCACAATCTCAAGAGTGACTCCACACAGGTCTTCGCAAGACTGTGCAAAAATATTTTTTGAAATTTTTTAAGAAAACGACAAATCGCTCGTGCTGAAGATATTGTAGAACCAATCTGGATCAAGCGAGGATCCTTCTCAGTACTCACATTAACAAACGTGATTTCATTCATTAAGGGCTTAGCACGCCTCTGTTTCTCTCAATTGATCAAATTTTGCAAAACCCGAGGAATTCCTTCCTCTTCGTTTTTATCACAATATTTCGAAATTTTTTTGAAAAACTTAGGTCGGTGCAATGAATTCAAGGCACAGAAAAGACACAGTTTCTAGTCAAATACTGCCATCTTATTTAGAATTTCTGGCATAACTGGCACACGGCAGAAGCAAACACAAGAGTGTGAAAATCACTGTTGTTCCATTCAGATCTGTTGGCGTAACTGGCTCCAATGGCAGAAACAGACTCAAAAGAAAGCAAAAAAGACAAACAAAAAACAAGCAAGTGATGTCTGAGGTAACACCCCCGAAATCACCCGACTCTAACAAAACAGGACTGACTCGGTATGAAAAGACTGACTCAATACAAAACGACAAGACTGACCCAATACCCAAGTCAGAAAGCACAAAAACTAGCATTCGCAAAATGCTCAAAACAGTGTGTGCCATACGCCACATCCAGAGTAAACGGAGCGCTGCCCACAGGTGGTTCATCCCTCGATCACATCACATTCTCACCCACAAGTTCACTGATCAAGTGCTGATAGACTTTGCCGGACCTGGTGCGGGGATGGCCCTGTTGTCAATCAAATTTTGTGTCTCGTGGCGGAGACGGACGCAACTGTCGGTGTCGTGACCGGTTTGTTAATACTAATTCAAGATTAATTATGCTTAACAGTAATTTAGGGAGGATTTGGGATTTGTCTGCATGTGTATTGCATTATTTATGTGTTTCTATCTGTTTGCCGTAAATGATCTGTTCATGTCTTTGATTTTAAACTACGAATTGAAAGCCTTATCGGCGTCCGAATCAGAAGTTGACTTGATTTATGTGCTAGTTAGGATTTATAAAATTTTATGGTAAATTTAGTTTAAATTGATTTGGTATGATTAAATAAAGCTAAATTACATTAGTTAGACTTATCTACCATTATGCCACTTAGTGGCTTGATTTGGAGATCAACCTTATTACACTTTGAAACATATTTCCTCAGCCATTTTCCTTGTTATAATCGACTAGAGAGAGAGGGAGAGGTAGGAGGTTGAATTCATCTAGAGATTGTGCTTGGAACATAGGAGAATTGAAGAGGCTTGGCAAATTTGAGCTCCTAGACTTGGAATTCAAGGTTTAAGGTAGGAGATTTCCCTTTCAATTGTGTATTTAAGTTTAATTCTTGCATGGTTCACGTGAGTGTAGAGTTTAAAGACAAGAATTGGTTGAAAATGTTGAATTGAAGCTTGTATCATGCATGTATGTCCATATCTTAGCATTTTGAAGTGTTTTCATGGAAATTCTTCCATGCAAGACCATATTCTAGTTATTGTCCATGAGTTCATCATGATTTTGAGTTCAATGTTACATTTGGTCATGTTTTAGAGCATTGGATTTAAAATGAACACTTGCATGTAAGCTCTTGTTTTGTTCTTGAAGTTTTCCTTGAAATTGTGTTTAATTGAACTACCTTTGGGCTTTGATTTAGCAAATTGATCTTCAAAACATGTCATGTTATGAGTTTACAAGAGTTTTCCAGAAAATTAGCCCAAAAGGATCGAATTTGATGCATTGTAGTTGAGTTTTGAGCTTAAGGTTCAAATCTGGAAATTCCAGATTTTGGACTCACGCTCGAGCAGGGAACTTTACGCTCGAGCGTACACACTGAGTTCATGCAGCCCGCTCGAGCGGGGAAAGTGGCGCTCGAGTGGGAAAAGCTTGTATCCAGTACTTTGCATGTGTTTACAGTCCGCTTAAGCGAGGTAATGCACGCTCGAGCGAGGACTTGTGTCTCACGCTCGAGCGGGTATCGAGCGCCCATCGAGCGTAAATTTCGTGCATCCTGTACTTTTACTGTAGCTTGCAATCCGCTCGAGCAGAGTAATCCACGCTCGAGCGGATTCCTTTTGTCTGCATGTCTACTCGAGCGTAGAAGGCCACGCTCGAGCGGGACCCCTATTTCAGCAAAATTTTGAAAAGTGTTTTAAAGCGCATCTTTGCATCCTCATTCCATCCTAGGCATTCCTAAGCCATGTTTAAGACTCTATAGTGAGGGTAAGAGATTAGAAACACACTAAGAGCCAATGAAATAAGTTTTGTACAATTAGAACGTGTGTTTCAAGTGTGCATCTGTTATGTGTCATGTAGGTCACATGCTAGGTCCTGTCTGATCGATCTGCTCTGTCTGTTTGTCTCCAAGCCCACTGTGAGTAATAATTCTGTAAATTTATGTTCAACTTAATTATTTTTTGACTGGTATTGTATGATCTATTTTCTGAAATGCTATCTTACAAATTATGAATGAATGTCCAATTTTCTGAAAAGTAATTGTGGCACTCTTAGTTCACGTGGCCCTCGCCCGGGGGTAACAATACCACGGCCAATCTGCACGTGGCCTTTGCTTGGGAGTAACAATACCATGGCTACTTGCGCGCAAGATATGGACCTTTATGGTCGTTGGTACCAACTATGTATGTGGGTCTCTGGACCAATCTGATCTGATAGCTAATGGGTGTACCACGTACGATCTTATGCAAAATCTGAATATGTAAATGTATATGAATCTGTTTCTGTTGAAGTCTGATTATGCTCTGATTTAAATGCTGGATTCTAACTTGTGCTGAACATCATTCATATAACCCCTTTGCCCTGTTATTATTCACTGGGCTTTCGCTCACAGTTTTATATTATGTATGCAGGTGAGCCGGCACATGACCAGGGCCAGATTTGACGGCCTTCTGTACTGTTTTGTCAGCTAACCTTTGTGCCTCCCGAGGAGGTTCCGATCGAAGTTTAACGCCAAGGCTGTTTTTATTTTCATGCTAGTCTTTGTAACTGTTTGTAGAGTCAGATCTTGGGAAGTTCACCTCTGTAAATATTTTGTAACTATTGTGTATCTGGACTGGCATGTTTATATATCTAATAGAAAGTTTTGAAATGTTCTGTCCCATGTACGTTGTCACAGCTCATTGGACCTTGTCTATTTTGTATTATTGCTTCCGCAACCCCTTTATTATTTGTCAATCTGTTCAGAGGCCTTTGGTAATCCACGGATTACTGGCTGGTTACGGTGCTAAACGCATAGGGGCGGGTTTGGGTCGTAACAGAGTGGTATCAGAGCACGTGTTCTACCGCACACACAGGTCCATATGAGCTTAGGATGTCCTAGTAAGCATTAAGGGCA
The DNA here is from genome assembly GCF_004153795.1 of Camellia sinensis. Taxonomy (NCBI): domain Eukaryota; kingdom Viridiplantae; phylum Streptophyta; class Magnoliopsida; order Ericales; family Theaceae; genus Camellia; species Camellia sinensis. The sequence goes on along the minus strand of NW_021028376.1, from coordinate 254,767 downwards.
TTTCATCTACATGTGTGAGTGTGTGGTAATTCGACTGAATATGAAAACTGAATGTACATTTAAATAAAATGAATTGAAGGAAACAAATAAGATTATGCCTGTGTTTATTATTATTTGATGTCTGTATAGTAAGATGGAGAATGCAAGGGAAAGTGGTGAAAGTGAATCTTTAGAGGCTCGTATGGGCCGAATGGAACAAATGTTAGCAGCGTTGACTGAAGCCTGGACACAAAAACAGAGACAATAACCTTTGCCCCCTCCGCCTCCACCGGTACAAGCCGAGGTAGATAATAATGATATCATCAATCTGACACAGAAATTCATGAAAATGAAACCGCCAACGTTCTATGGTGGAATTGAACCTTTGAAAGCAGAGACGTGGCTACTTGAAATGGAGAAGTTGTATGAAGTGTTCCCTTGTACCGAAACTCAGAAAGTCCTCCTAGCCACCTACACTCTGAAAGATGAAGCCCGCAGGTGGTGGTTACTGATCCGAAATGGCAATGGGAATATGACATGGGCACAGTTTAATGCTATCTTCTACGACAAGTACTTTCCCCAATGTTTCAGGGATCGAAAAGTGTCGAAATTCTGAGAACTTAAACAGGGAAGAATGGCTGTAGCAGAATATGAAGCCAAATTCACCGAGTTGGCACGTTTTCCTCCACATAGGGTGGATACTGATTACAAGAAAGCACAGAAGTTTGAGGGAGGGCTGGACCTGGAAATATTTGACCGTGTGGGTGTCCTAAAGTTACCTACTTATGTGGAGGTACTTGACAGGGCATTGATGGCAGAAGCCACAATAGCAGCTAAGAAACAAACTACAACACCAACAACAGAATGGAGAGGAAAGAGGACTGGATTCAGTTTCAAGAAAGGCCAGTCAGTTTCAAAGAGACAATATACAAGATCCTCCGGCAGCTCTAGCCAAAGTAGCGGATCTACTCCAAACTACCCCGACTGCGGAAAGAAGCACAGGGGTGCCTGTTATCGAGCATCAAGTGCGTGTTTTCGCTGTGGCAAGACTAGCCACATGGTGAGGGATTGCCTGATGAGATCCAATGAGGTTAACCGTCCTATGACAAGTTCCACCGGGTCTGTTTCCACAGCAAGACCAAATGCAAGGGCCGATGTTAGAGGGAATGCAAACAATGAAACATTAAGGCAAGGAAGAGTGTTCACCTTAGTGCCTGGTGACGTACCCAACACCTATACTATGCTGTCAGGTACACTCTCTGTATGTTCTCAAAATGCATGTGTACTGATAGATTCTGGTTCTACACATTCCTTTGTGTCGCATGCTTTCTCTAAAAAATTGACTAGACCACTAGAACAAATGACATATGTGTTATCTGTATCCACACCGTCTGGGGATTCTATGATGTGTACTCATGTTTATTCGGCGTGTGATATTATGATTGGTGATATGGTGCTATATGTGGATTTATTACCCTTGGACATTAGTCATTTTGATTGTATTTTGGGAATGGACTGGTTGACTAAATACTGTGCTACCATTGACTGTGCAAATAAAACTGTTGTGTTTAGACCACCGGGTATGCCTGAATTTACTTTTATTGGGAATGGGGTAGTTTCTCCCCCGTATTTGATTTCGGCTATGAAAGCTATAAAACTCCTTAGGAAGGGAAGTAGGGGTTACCTGTGTTGCATACTGACTGCACCATCTGACAGTATTACTGTAGAAACAATCCCTGTTGTTTGTGACTTTCCTGATGCGTTTCCGACTGACTTACCTGGGGACTTAGTTGATAGAGAGATTGAATTCACTGTTGAAGTGTTTCTGGGGACACAACCTATTTCCAAGACTCCCTATAGAATGTCTACCTCTGAATTGAAAGAATTGAAAACCCAACTTCAGGAACTGTTAGATAAGAAATTTATCCGTCCGAGTACTTCACCTTGGGGTGCTCCAGTTTTGTTTGCTAAAAAGAAGGATGGGTCTTTGAGATTGTGTATAGACTACCGAGAACTGAACAAAGTGACTATCAAGAATAAATACCCTCTGCCCCGAATAGATGACTTGTTTGATCAACTTCAGGGTGCCCAAATGTTTTCCAAAATTGACCTCAGGTCCAGGTATCATCAACTAAAGGTTAGAGCTGAGGACATAGAGAAAACTGCATTCCGAACTAGATATGGACATTATGAGTTTTTAGTAATGCCGTTTGGGATGACCAATGCACCTGCAGCTTTCATGGATCTTATGAATAGGGTGTTTAAATCATATCTGGATGACTTCATTGTTATATTTATTGATGACATTTTGGTTTATTCTAAAGACAGGGAAGAACATGAGAACCATCTGAGAACCACCTTGCAGATTTTGAGAGAAAAGAAATTGTATGCTAAATTGTCCAAGTGTGAATTCTGGCTTGATAGTGTGGCATTTTTGGGACATGTAATCAACAAGGATGGAGTTTCTGTTGACCCTCAGAAAATTGAAGCCGTTGTGGATTGGCCTAGACCAACAAATGTGACAGAAGTCTAAAGTTTTCAGGGACTTGCAGGTTACTACACGAGGTTTGTGAAAGACTTTTCCAAGCTTGCCCTGCCATTGACTCAATTAACTTAGAAAAACGTGCCATTTGACTGGAGTGAACAAAGAGAGGCAGCTTTTCAAGAACTGAAAACCAGGTTAGTGACTGCACCAATCTTAACTTTGCCTAATGGTACTGATGGGTTTCAAGTGTACAGTGATGCTTCCTATAAAGGTTTGGGGTGTGTACTAATGCAAAACGGAAGGGTGATTGCCTATGCCTCTAGACAACTGCAACCTCATGAAAAGAATTACCCAACACATGACCTTGAATTAGCGGCTGTGGTGTTTGCTCAAAAAATATGGCGCCACTATTTGTATGGGGTAACTTGTGAGGTGTATACAGACCATAAAAGTTTGAAATATTTCTTCACCCAAAAGGAACTGAACATGAGACAGAGGCGATGGTTAGATCTAATCAAGGATTATGACTTGCAAATTTTGTATCATCCGGGGAAAGCTAATACCGTAGCAGATGCCTTGAGCCGAAAATCTAGTGCGAATTTTTCATGTTTGCTATTCAACCGAAAGGAATTGTTGATGGACCTAGAACAAGATGGGCTGTTATCTGCTATTTTTGCTCAACCTGCTATTCTTGATGAGATCAAACAAAAACAATGTGAAGATGAATACTTAAAAAAGATTGTAGAGGAACTTGATTCGAAGCCAAGGCCAGGATTTGTGTTTGAGAATGATGTGTTGAAATTTTAGAACCATCTTTGTGTACCCGATTGTGATGATTTGAGGAAACGTGTTATGACCGAAGCTCACAGTAGTAAGTTTGCTATGCATCCGGGGAACACGAAGATGTATCATAATTTGAAGCAGACTGTTTGGTGGCCTGGAATGAAGAAGAGTATTGCAGACTTTGTGGCTAGATGTCTATATTGCCAACAGGTTAAAGCTGAGCATCAACGACCTACTGGGTTGCTACAACCACTCCCAATACCGGAATGGAAATGGGAGCACATTACTATGGACTTCATTGTGGGATTGCCTCGTTCTTCCCGAGGTATGGACTCTATCTGGGTTATAGTTGACCGTTTAACTAAGTCTGCCCATTTTTTACCTGTCAAAACTATTTATAATGCTGATAAATTGGCCAATATCTATATGACTGAAATTGTGAGATTGCATGGAGTACCAATATCTATTGTGTCTGACAGGGACTCAAAGTTTGTATCAAGATTTTGGCAGAGATTGCAACAGGCTTTGGGGATTGAATTGAGACTGAGCAGTGCCTATCACCCACAGGCAAATGGCCAAACTGAACGAACAAACCAAACTCTGGAAGATATGCTTAGAATGTGTGTGTTAGACTTCCAAGGGAATTGGGAAACCTACTTGCCATTAGCCGAATTCGTGTACAACAACAGTTACCATTCAAGCATTGAAATGGCACCTTACGAAGCTTTGTATGGAAGAAAATGTTATTGTCCGATATGCTGGGCTGAAGTAGGTGATAGACCTTTATTGGGACCAGAACTTGTGCAAGAAACAACTGAGAAAGTGAGGCTGATCCAGCAACGTTTGAAAACTGCGCAGAGTCGGCAGAAAAGCTATGCTGATGTCCGAAGAAGAGATAAGGAATACGAAGTTGGGGATCATGTGTTCATAAAGGTGACCCCGATGAAGGGTCAAACTCGGTTTGGTGTTAAGGGCAAGTTGGCGCCAAGGTATGTTGGACCTTATGAGATTCTTGAAAAGATCAATCCAGTATCATACCGGGTAGCCTTACCCCCAGTGATGGAGCATATGCACAATGTATTTCACGTATCGATGCTTCGAGAGTATTTGAGAGATCCACTCCATGTCATTGAACCGACACTTGTGCTTTTGAAAGATGACTACACTTATGAGGAAAGACCTATCCAGATTGTGAATCGCCGGATCAAAAGGTTGAGAAGTAAAGAAATACCGTTGGTAAAAGTTGATTGGCAAAACCATGGAGGAACCTATGCAACTTGGGAAACCGAGGAAGAGATGATGAAGAGATATCCAGAATTGTTCCCATTGGACCCAATGTTGATTCAAAATGAAGGTAATTCGAGTTTGGAGGACCAAACTCTTTTAAGAGGGGAAGACGGTGATGACCTCGACCTCCGATTAATGCTAATTCATGATTAATTATGCTTAACAGTAATTTAGGGAGGATTTGGGATTTGTCTGCATGTGTATTGCATTATTTATGTGTTTCTATTTGTTTGCCATAAAATGATTTGTTCATGTCTTTGACTTTAAACTGCGAATTGAAAGCCTTATCGGCGTCCGAATTAGAAGTTGACTTGATTTATGTGCTAGTTAGGATTTATAGAATTTTATGGTAAATTTAGTTTAAATTTGATTTGGTATGATTAAATAAAGCTAAATTACATTAGTTAGACTTGTCTACCATTATGCCACTTAGTGGCTTGATTTGGAGATCAACCTTATTACACTTTGAAACATATTTCCTCAGCCATTTTCCTTGTTATAACCGACTAGAGAGAGAGGGAGAGGTAGGAGGTTGAATTCATCTAGAGATTGGGCTTGGAACATAGGAGAATTGAAGAGGCTTGGCAAATTTGAGCTCCTAGACTTGGAATTCAAGGTTTAAGGTAGGAGATTTCCCTTTCAATTGTGTATTTAAGTTTAATTCTTGCATGGTTCACGAAAGTGTAGAGTTTAAAGGCAAGAATTGGTTGAAAATGTTGAATTGAAGCTTGTATCATGCATGCATGTCCATATCTTAGCATTTTGAAGTGTTTTCATGGAAATTCTTGCATGCAAGACCATATTCTAGTTATTGTCCATGAGTTCATCATGATTTTGAGTTCAATCTTACATTTGGTCATGTTTTAGAGCATTGGATTTAAAATGAACACTTGCATGTAAGCTCTTGTTTTGTTCTTGAAGTTTTCCTTGAAATTGTGTTTAATTGAACTACCTTTGGGCTTTGATTTAGCAAAATGATCTTCAAAACATGTCATATTACGAGTTTACAAGAGTTTTCCAGAAAACTAGCCCAAAATAATCGAATTTGATGCATTGTAGTTGAGTTTTGAGCTTAAGGTTCAAATCTGGAAATTCTAGATTTTGGACTTACGCTCGAGCGGGAGCGTACACACTGAGTTCATGCAGTTCGCTCGAGCGGGGAAAGTGGCGCTCGAGCGGGAAATGCGTGTATCCAGTACTTTGCATGTGTTTACAGTCCGCTCGAGCGGGGTAATGCACGCTCGAGCGAGGACTTGTGTCTCACGCTCGAGCGGGTATCGAGCGCCTATCGAGCGTGAATTTCGTGCATCCAGTACTTTTACTGTGGCTTGCAGTCCGCTCGAGCGAAGTAATCCACGCTAGAGCGAATTTCTTTTGTCTGCATGTCCGCTCGAGCGTAGAAGGCCACGCTCGAGCGGGACCCCTGTTTCAGTAAAATTTTGAAAAGTGTTTTAAAGCGCATTTTTGCATCCTCATTCCATCCTAGGCATTCCTAGGCCATGTTTAAGACTCTATATTGAGGATTTAAGGTTAGAAACACACTAAGAACTATCGACATAAGTTTTGTACAATTAGAACGTGTGTTTCAAGTGTGTATTTGTTATGTGACGTGTAGGTCACGTGCCACGTCCTGTTTGATCGATCTGCTCTGTCTGTCTGCCTCCAAGCCCACTGTGAGTAATAACTCTGTAAAGTTATGTTCAACTTAAGTATTTTCTGACTGGTATTGTTTGATCTGTTTTCTGAAATGCTATCTTACGAATTATGAATGAATGTCCAATTTTCTGAAAAGTAATTGTGGCACCCTTAGTTCACGTGGCCCTCGCCCGGAGGTAACAATACCGCAGCCAATCTGCACGTGGCCCTTGCCTGGGGGTAACGATACCATGGCTACTTGCGCGCAAGATATGGACCTTTATGGTCGTTGGTACCAACTATGTATGTGGGTCTCTGGACCAATCTGATCTGATAGTTAATGGATGTACCACGTATGACCTTATGCAAAATCTGAATATGTAAATGTATATGAATCTGTTTCTGTTAAAGTCTGATTATGCTCTGATTTAAATGCTGGATTCTAACTTGTGCTGGACATCATTCATATAACCCCTTTACCCTGTTATTATTCACTGCGCTTTCGCTCACAGTTTTATATTATGTATGCAGGTGAGCCGGCACATGACCAGGGCCAGAGTTGACGGCCTTCTGTACTATTTTGTCAGCCAACCTTTGTGTCTCCCGAGGAGGTTCCGATCGAAGTTTAACGCCAAGGCTGTTTTTATTTCCATGCTAGTCTCTGTAACTGTTTGTAGAGTCAGATCTTGGGAAGTTCACCTCTGTAAATATTTTGTAAATATTGTGTATCTGGACTGGCATGTTTATATATCTAATAGTAAGTTTTGAAATGTTATATCCCATGTACGTTGTCACAGCTCATTGGACCTTGTCTATTTTGTATTATTGCTTCTGCAGCCCCTTATTATTTGTCAATCTGTTCAGAGGCCTTTGGTAATCCACGGATTACTGGCCGGTTACGGTGCTAAACCCATAAGGGCGGGTTTGGGTCGTGACAGTAGTGTTGAGATATGGAGTTAAGTGGTATGCCAGTGTTTTAGAGGCTAGTACAGGATAGTGGTGTTGAATAATAGATTGGTTGGCATTTGGATTGGCTGACATATAGTCACATCAGGAATAGGATGGAATTGAAGGATTGTGTAATTGATCGATATCTTAGTGTGGCATGTAAATTCCATATGAACAGTGGAGAAGTTATTTTGAGTTTGTGGTAATCAGTTCAAGGTTACGGTTTTACTATGCTTTTGCGCCATTATGTGATTGTGAGTGTAAAATTTCTTTTTCTGGTGTTATTGCGTTGTTGGCATTTTGGAAATTTCTCGGGATTCTCATTGTGGAAATTTGGTTTTGGAATTGTGGCATCATCGTGGGTGTGATGGGTTTTGTTGGGTGATCGTGTTTTGGTCACCAGATGAATGCTAATGAATGATTTTGAGAAAAAAAAAATTCTTTTGGTGTTGTGGCCTTGGGTATTTTTCTTGAACTAAAACAGTTTTGAATTAAAACGTAAGTTTTCGATTTAATAAAAGTTGAATCTAACAAATCAAAAACAAAATGAAAATGGCTTTGTGTTATAAATATCATCTAAGGTTTTTGGAAAAACAGTTTGGAAATCTCTAAGTTTTGTTGTGGGCGGTGGAAAAATATTTAGATTGTGACAGTGCGGATCTGAACACCTTTTGGGAAAGCAAAGTGTTTTAAGACAAATGGGCAAAGTAATGAATTTTCTTTAACTTGGATGTGGTACCTTGTGTTGTGTAGTGCGTTGTGATCTAGCTTGAGTTACTAGTTATGTGCTATGTGTTTACTTTATGGGGGTTTAGAATTTGTTCAAGGCTTGTTATGCCGTATTCGTTATTCTTTATTCTTTAGTAGTATTTTACCTTGTGTTCTTGTTCCGAGAGTTGGTCGAGAGTCTGGTGTGTGAGGAATCCTTTTATTCTCTGTGTCTGAGCATTTGAGCACTCGGTGGTGATTTCGGTGTTATAGGCTACTGTTGTTGTTGTTGTTGTTGTTGTTGTTGTGGTTGTGGTTATTGTTTCTTGTCTCATGGACCACTACGAGTCATATGGTCGAAGAGGCATACATGTTTATTCCTTGGTGTTTTGTTGTTCAGGCATCTTTGTGGTCCTGAGGTGTTGAGCCTAGAATCTAGGAACTTATCCCACGATGGATCTAAATGTGGGTTGGTGTTGTATCCTTTGTTATCGTTGCGTGGTTTTTGGTTTTGGCATTACTTCAATTTCGGAGACAAAATTTCCAAAAGTGGAGAGGTTATAGCACTCTGTACTTGATGTTATAATGGAATTATATTAGACTTTTTGAATATCTTGATTGGGAACCTTCTTAGTCAATGTTTGAGCCTTGTTGAGGTGTTATCATAGTGGTTGGGTGAGATTGAATCAAAAACTTCAAATTCGAATAGTTGTTATTGAGTAGTCTTCACTCTTTTATCATTTTCTCTTTCCACACTTTGAATCTTGATGTGAAGGTAGAACTATTAGAAAGCTTACTTCCAGGGCTTCAATTTGGACATAAGAACGACCCTAAACGGAGTCTAGATGAGAGAGATATATACATGTTTAAAATTTGTGAATCTGTTCTGTGAACATAGTGCGCTCGAGCACAACTTTCAATGTTCTAGCGTATAGCGTAGAATCAGATCTTTAAAAGTCACTTTTTGGACCAAATCTTTTCACTTTTCACTCCTCTTTCTCTCTCATTCCACCATTTTTGATTTCTCAAGCTTTTTAGGCTTGATTTCATTTATTTCTATACATCTTTGGCCTTTAGTTCCATATACAAAAATTTAGAGCTCAACGAGGGCTTCCATTTAATCTCAACGGATCATTGTTTCGTCGCCGGTGATTTTTCCGACTTGTTTCCTTCTTGCTTCAAGAGCTAGGATTCATTTCTTAAACTCAATATGAGTTCAGTAGTATATTTGTGGTGTATTTTAAAAATATAGATTCCATTGATCTTGGATTATTTTTTAGAAATTTGTATTGTAAGTGAGGGTTTGTTCCAAATGGGATTGTTGAGCTATGGTTTAGTTACAAAAATTTTATTTTTCACTTACAAGCATATATATTAGTTTTTAAAAGTAAAAAGTCCTAATTTTGGAGAAACCCTAAAATATTGACCATTTTTGAAAATTGTTGGATTATTAAATCAAAATGTAAAATTGGAGTTTCCAAATGTTTTCTTGAAAAATGTTATGATTATAAAATTGGAGTTGATATATGTTGAAATGAGCTATTTCTTGTATTGAAATGGATTTTCAAAAAGGAAGGGGGATATGCCCTAAAATGTAATTGTTGAGATTGTAAAGAGGTAATGAAATAAATGTTGAGTAATGTGAAATTGAAATGATGATTAATGATGATGGTAGAGTTAGATATGTATTATTACTCTCACTTGAGGTCTTGGAAAAGTGTATCTTTAATGGAATTTATTTATCTATTCAGAGATATTTGCTTTGGACTATTGGTGGAGGATAACTATGATTGTTGTAGACATTGCATGTGAATTAGGCAAACTGGACTGTTTATAAATCATGCATATCATGGAACATATAATGAATTTTGAGAATTCAAACTGTATGTTTTGGATAGAGATTTTGAAAATTCTTGTGTTATGTTTGAAGAGCAATTGTTTCATTTTGAAAATCATATTTTGGATTACATGTATTGTGCTATTTGGAAAGGGTAAATCTGTGAAGTGGTTGTTGTTACATCAAACAAGTTGGCTTGTATGTCCAGGGTGAAAGTCTCGAAAAACAAGCGTATAAATGGGTGCCGGTTCCCACGGACAAAATATTCGTAAAATGACAATGGTAGTGCTTGTATAGCCTGCATTTACATGGGTCCTGTTTGACGGTTTCTCGTGGACGAAATTTCTGTGAAAGGCTGTATTGGTTTTGGAGATTTACCTATTTCATTTATTATCATTTTGGTTTTGGAAAGAAATGACTTTAAAACGGTTTTAGCAATGTATTTGCTGTTGGTTAACGATGCATTCGTATTGGAATTGATAATCTATTTGCTAGTTCGTGTTGAGATACTTAGATTGACTTTGGAAATAGATTTTATATCAGACTAATGTTTTGAATTTAGAAAAAGTTTTGTATAAACGAAAGGTTTGAAAATTGGGAAGAAAGGATTTTATTGAAAAAGCTAGTGGATTTGAGAATGCATTTGGGCATACTATATACGTATGTATTGCATTCATGATCATTGGCACTGGTGAAGCATATTTAGTTTTTGAAATATTTCCTACTAAGTTTTATGCTCACCTTACATGGCTGCAAATGTTTTTCAAGTATGCTTATGCGGATGCGGACTGGGACATTGGAGTTGTGTTTGGAACCGTGTAGGGTGGTTCCTTTATTTGTCAGCCAAGGGTCATATATGTATTTGTTGGCCGTGTACCATTCTTGTAAGGGTTACACCCTTTGTATATAATGTAAGTCTTTGGGCATTTTAATTTGATTTATAACATCTTTGTATGTTTTGTTGCAGTGCATCCATTTGAATTAAATGTTGTATCTAAGAATGTATAAAATTGGAATAACACATGTACTGTGTGCTTATATTATATACATCTGCATGAGTGTTGTTAGTGATCGTCTATCGTTGGGTGGTTTACTCACGTGGGCCAAATCTCGTAAATCCAGAGCGTAACAATGATCGTTGTGATCAAATGAATACACCTAGTTGTTCTACCTTAGGTTAAAAATTGGGAGTTCAAAATATGAGTGTAAGGCTGGGAAAGGCCTTAGGCTTGAGCATGTTTGATTTTGAATTGTCTGGCTGTTAGGGAGTTGGCATAATGGCATTTGATGTATAGCATTATAATGCCTTGGCACAATCACTGCCATGATTGAATGATATCAAAATTGAATTCAAAAGTTTATGAATCAGATTTTGAGGGATTCGGGGTGCCTGCTGTGTTGGGTGCACAGCAGGCACTGTTATGCAGTTTTATGGACTTATTTTAGGATTCATTTTGATAATTTGAATCGTTCACATTTTAGAGTATATCGAGTAGAACATACTTGTAAAAAATTATGTTAATTGAATATCATTAACCTTTTCATTACCTCACATTTGTATTCATCTTAGTACTTTAAATCACAATATTATTTATTTTTCAAGATACAAATGTGAGTGGGTTGATGAAAGGGTTAATGGTATAACTGATTAACTTGATTTTTGACAGGTATGTTCTACTCGATATACTCTAAAATATGAACAGTTTGAATAATCAAAACGACTCACGAAGTAAGCCCATCGGGAAGCACAACAATGCCTGCTGTGCTGAGTGCACAGCAGGCACCCTAATTCTGATTTTGAGAGGCAATTACCAAATTTACAATTTAGGCTGTATTGCGAGAAGTGAATTAGAAATTAAGGGATTTGACGTAAAATTTATAAAATTAGAGGAAGATATAGCTACTGAAAAAACATTGGTAATTTTAAGGTTGTGTTTGGTTCAAAAATTTGAAGAGACATTTGGAAAGGAAAATAAAAATATATATATAAAATTAAGTGAAATATAAATATATTTTATTGATATTTCACCGTCATTCTCTAAATATTTTTTCAAATTTTTAAACCAAACACTGCCTAAAGTGACCGCTCCAAAAAAACAAAAAAAAAAAACACTGCCTAAGGTGGGGGACTGACAGAAATAGGATAGATGTACAGGTATGAACAAAGTTATTTAAAATTAAAATTTAGATCTAAAATAGGGGTGAGCAGCGGATATACCGATCCGCCAAAACCGATCGAACCGAACCGATCCGCCACATTTTGGACGGATGCGTGATGACGAGCGGACGGTTGCGGATTGATTTTCTCAAATCCGCCAATTTGGCGGACGGATGGCGGATTTGAGATTTTTTGGCCATTTGTACTGGTGGAGCATATTTAGTTTTTGAAATATTTCCTACTAGGCTTTATGCTCACCTTACATGGCTGAAAATATTTTTCAGGTATTCTTATGCAGATGTAGACTGAGACATTGGAGTTGTGTTTGGAACCATATAGGGTGGTTCCTTTATTTGTCAGCCAAGGGCCATATATGTATTTGTTGGTCCTGTGCCATTCTTGTACGGGTTACACCCTTTGTATATGATGTAAGCCTTTGGGCATTTTAATTTGATTTATAACATCTTTGTATGTTTTGTTACAGCGCATCCATTTGACTTAGATGTTGTATCTAAGAATGTATAAAATTGGAATAACACATGTACTTTGTGCTTATATTATATACATCTGCATGAGTGTTGTTAGTGATCGTCTATCGTTGGGTGGTTTAGTCACGTGGGCCAAATCTCGTAAATCCGGAGCGTGACAATGATCATTGTGATCAAATGAATACACCTAGTTGTTCTACCTTAGGTTAAAAATTGGGAGTTCAAAATATGAGTGTAAGGCTGGGAAGGGCCTTAGGCTTGAGCATGTTTGATTTTGAATTGTCTGGCTGTTAGGGAGTTGGCATAATGGCATTTGATGTATAGCATTAGCACAATCACTGCCATGATTGAATGATATCAAAATTGAATTCAAAAGTTTATGAATCAGATTTTGAGGGATTGGGGGTGCCTACTGTGTTGGGTGCACAGCAGGCTCTGTTGTGCAGTTTTATGGACTTATTTCGGGATTCGTTCTAATAATTCGAATCGTTCACATTTTAGAGTATATCAAGTAGAACATACCTGTAAAAAATTAAATTAATTGGATATCATTAACCTTTTCATCCACTCACATTTGTATTCATTTTAATACTTTAAATCACAATATCATTTATTTTTCAAGATACAAATGTGAGTGGGTTGATGAAAGGGTTAACGATAACCGATTAACTTGATTTTTGACAGGTATGTTCTACTCGATATACTCTAAAATATGAATAGTTTAGATAATCAAAACGAATCCCGAAATAAGCCCATCGGGAAGCACAACAATGCCTGTTGTGCTAGGTGCACAGCAGGCAACCCAATTCCGATTTTGAGAGGCAATTACCAAATTTACAATTTAGGCTGTATTGCAAGAAGTGAATTAGAAATTAAGGGATTTGACGTAAAATTTATAAAATTGGAGGAAGATAGAGCTACTGAAGAAACATTGATAATTTTAAGGTTGTGTTTGGTTCAAAAATTTGAGGAGACATTTGGAAAGAAAAATAAAAAAATATATATATGAAATTAGGTAAAATATAAATATATTTTATTGATATTTCACTGTCATTCTCTAAATATTTCTTCAAATTTTTAAACCAAACACTGCCTAAAGTGACCGCTCCAAAAAAACAAAAAAAAAAAAACACTGCCTAAAGTGGGGGACTGATAGAAATAGGATAGTTGTACATGTGAAAGGATTTCAAGTAATTATAGTATGAACAAAGTTATTTAAAATTAAAATTTAGATCTAAAATACAACATTGCTAAAAGGCTGGGCTCATTAATAAATGATGTGAAATATATAAATCCAAACTCTACTGCCTTTTCATTAATAGTATTCCATAATACACAAGTCCAAAATGTGAGATTATTGTAAATACAATTATCAAAATTGTAAATGTTCTTCATTTATATTCAATAAATAAATAAATGATAATGACGCTATGAAAATGATGCCAAACAATTAGATAAACATATTTTAAACTTTGGGAGAAAAAACATATTAACTTTGGTTTTACAATCCAGCCTCTTAGATCTCATTTGGGAACATATTTTTTTAGTAATTTTTTAATTTTTTAGCTAAAATATAATGTAAAAAAAATTAGTATGTTTGGGATAACTTTTTAGTTTTTTACGAAAAAGTATGTAAAAAGTAAAGAAAAAATAGAATCTTTGACTTTTTAGTATAAATTATTAGTTTTTTAATTTTTTTAATGATTTTTTAACTTTTTAACTTTTTGACTAAAATCACCACTTACCAAACGAGCCCTAGGCCTCGTTTGGCAAGTGGCTTTTTTAGCCAAAAAATTAAAAAGTTACTGCCAAAAAGCCAATAACCTATACCAAAAAGTTAAAGATTCATTTTTCTCTCTATTTTTTATGCATCTTTTCGTAAAAAGTTAAAAAATTATCCCAAATATTTAATTTTTTTATATCATATTTTAGTCAAAAAATTAAAAAATTACTAAAAAAATATATTACCAAACGAGAACTAAGTCTAGTTTAAGTTATGCTTGATTTGGTTCACCAAAAGTCACAACCTTTTTTTTTTAATGATTTGGTTCACCAAAAGGTACCCCATTACATCTCAAAACACATTCATACGATCAAAAGTGTAAAATACATCACGACAAAACAAATTTTATCCCAATTAGGTTATTTGATGTGTTTTAAATAAGTGTATTTTTTTTTTATATTAAAAAGTTGAGAAAAAAAAGATGAATGCTTTGGTTAACTTTTTGACTTTTTACGAAAAAATGTGTATTAAAAAATTATATAAGTGTATAGGAGAAGTGATTGAGTAGCTTGTAGTGTAGTCGGCTATTAGGAGATGAAAAATGGTTGTCTCCTTTTTCGACTTGAATTGAACAGTGTTGTTCGGCCCGTGTGGGCCCACCACGGGTCCCATTTTACTAATCGGAACCGTCAATATGTAGAACTCGTCGAGTACTATATGCTTGTAAAAAATCACATTGATCGAATATCGATAGTTATCTAATTATGTATTGTTTATACAAAACTGATTTAGTCATGTAGCTATCCATATTCGATTAACGTGATTTTTTATAAGCATATAGTACTCGACGAGTTCTGCATATTAACGATTCGGATTATTAAAACGGGACCTGTGGTGGGCCCCCTACTGGCCCAACCTTACCCTCCAATTTAATAAATATATATACCTTTTTTTTTTTCCTTTGACAGCATTTTCATCAATTCTCAATACCAGTCACGTCTTTGTATTAAAATATGTAATAAATTAATTTTTTTATATTTTTAATTTGTGAATAGTGATACATTTTTAACTTTTTTTAGTAACTTTTTGACTTTTTAGATTTAGAGATGCCAAATTAGATCTAAGGAGTTTTTGTATGTTATATTAGAGTGTTACACTAAGGAATTTTTTTGGAGTATTATATTAGAGTGTTACATTTAGGAAAAATACACTAAGAAATTTTTTTTGTATGATATATTAGTGTGTTACACTAAAGAGTTTTTATGTGTGTTACATTAGAGTGTTACTCTAAAGGGTTTTTTTGAAATGTTATATTAGAATGTTACGTTTGGAAAAAATACACTAAAGAGGTTTTTTGTGTTACATTAGAGTATTACTATAATAAATTTTTTTGTGTTACATCAAAGTGTTACACTAAGAATTTTTTTGGAGTGTTATATTGAAGTATTATGTTTGAAAAAAGTACACTAAAGAGTTTTTTTGTGTGTTATATTAGATTGTTACAGTAAGGAATTTTTGTGTGTTACATTAAAGTATTACATAAAGAAATTTTTTTAGAGTATTATATTAGAGTATTACATTTGAAAAAAGTACATCAAGAAATTTTTTTTGTATGTTACATTAGAGTATTACACTAAAGAGTTTTTGTGTGTGTTACATTAGAGTGTTATATTAATTTGATAAAACTTAAAACTGTCACATTCTGACAATTACAACAAGAAAAGGAGGCTAAATTACACTTAAAAAAACCCTCAAAAGGCAACATTTGCTGTGATTCAACACCAACCAAAACATCATCATGCTATCAAATTCTTCTATGATTTTTTACTTAGCTTAATTACTTCCGGTCCAGCACCAACTCAACCAATAACTATTTTTACACACTCATTTCAACATCATTCTTAGCAATTTCTAGTAGATTTCTAGTAGATTAGCTCTAAAAAATAAATAAAAATAATATGAACCCATTTAATCATTTATAGCGTAGTATCTAAATCAAATTGATAAAAAGTAGCATCCATAAATAAATAAATAAAAATTATGGTAACTTTTATATTATACTTTAATCTTGCGTTCTTCTTTTAAGAGGCTAAACTATAAAAAATGAAGAGTTTTTAATTAAAAAAATCTAATTGGTGATCCAATTTAAGGAGGGTGTCAGGCATTAGTCCGAGAGAATATTTTTTGTTGGTGAAAAATTTACATTTTGTAAAATAATTTGATGAGAAGTTTTAGAAGATATTTTATTTTTAATTTTACCCCTTGATTTTTTTTTCTATTTGACTTTTCGTTGACTATCTATTCAAATTTAGATCTATCTTTTCATTTTTTTGTATATCTGTTCAAATTTATATCTATCTATTCAAATTTTTTGACTATCTGTTTAATTTTACCTCCTATCTGTTCAATTTTTCTCCTAAATTCTATCTATTTGTTCAATTTTTTTTCCTAAATTTTATTTATCTATTCAATTTTTTCTCTTAAATTCTATCTATCTGTTCAAAATTTTAGACTATCTATTCAAGTTTTTGTCTATCTGTTGCAATCATCATCAACAACAACACATCATTATCAATAACAACAACAACAACAATCAACAAACAATCAACAACTACTTTACAAAACAACAATCAACCGATATATTTGGACTTTTGAACCGAATGCCAAAATTGATGTATTTTAAGTAAAAATTATACTTCCTCCGTTCTAAAATATTAGTCGCTTATTTCATTTTTTATTGTCTCAAAATATTAGTCATTTTTCAAAAATTAAGGAATAAAATAATATGAATTTACTATTTTGTCTTTTTTTTAAATTCATTAATAACATAAAAAGTGTAATTATGACAATTGATATTCTTAAAAAAATGTACTATCAAAAGCTAATTTTAAAAAATTAATATTTTTAAAATGTAATAATTGTATTATCAAAAAAATTAAATTTTTTTAAAAAAATTATTATTTTAAGAGGAAGAGACAACGGTTTTTTCAAAAAAGAATTTGTGTGCATAGCATGGTATGTTGTTGAAAAATACTAGGGATCCCTTTTTTTTAGAGACCTCACAACTCTCTTTAAATCTCAGATGTATATGTGGGATCCTTTTATGTATGCGTGAGGCTCATACTATTAATGATTGAGATTCAAAAAAATTTATGAGAGTCTAAAAAAAAAAAAAAAAAAAAACAAAAAAAAAAAAGAGGAAGAGACAACGTTTTTTTCAAAAAAGAATTTGTGTGCATAGCATGGTATGTTGTTGAAAAATACTAGGGATCCCTTTTTTTTAGAGGCCCCACAACTCTCTTTAAATCTCAGATGCATATGTGGGACCCTTTTATGTATGCGTGAGGCTCATACTATTAATGATTGAGATTCAAAAAAATTTATGAGCCTTAAAAAAAAAAAAAAGAGAAAAAGAGGATGTCAATCATTATTGTATATAAGCAAGCCAAACCACTTACTTTCCTTGACCATCCAGGTACTTAGAAAAGTCAAAAATGACTCTGAATATAGCGTCTAGATTGTATAGAAAAGTGAGAATAACTACATAGATGATCCCAAAATAATTATGAAAAAAAAAAAAACTGGGCACTTTCAACAACGGATGTTGTAGTTGCGATTATAATAATTCGGGATAAATTCAAGGGATTAACAAAAAGATAAATTATCAATAAGCTTTATTGTGGGACTTCATTTCTATGAAGTTATTGAAAATAAGGTCTCGTTTGGCATGTGAGTATTTTAATTAAAAAATTAAAATGTTACTAAAAAAATTAAAAAGCCTATAATTTATATCAAAAAATCAAAAATTTTCTTATTTTCTATACTTTTCGCACATCTTTTCTTAAAAAATTAAAGAGTCATTCCAAACATACTAGTTTTTTATCTCATATTTTAGTCAAAAAGTTACTAAAATTATTTGTTTCCAAACGATAGTTTCAATAAAATCGTCACTAAAAATAATTTTTTTGTGAAGATTTTTTATATATGTCATTAAAAATTGATGATTAGTAACTTTTTTTTGTCATAATTTTTGTAAATAGTGGCTAAAACTTACAATTAGTGACGTTTTTCTACTACGAATTTTTTAAACTGTCACTGAAAGTTGTCAATTACTGATATTTTTTTAAATTGTCACTAAAACTTATAATTAATGACATTTTTTCTGACAAAATTTTCAAATTATTGCTGAAAATTAATAATTAGTGAAGTTTTTTTAGGGATTATTTGAGAAGTGCTAAATTAGACTACTTTTTGACTTTTTATGAAAAAAATGTGAAATATAGGTTGAGTTTGAAGTGATATTGTAGAGAGGTGATGTGAGTGATGTGACCCAAATAAGATGATGTGCTAAAATAACATGCCAAACAACTACGTAATAATATTTAATGAAAAGTGCCATTAATAATCGAAAATGGGGTCACTGTTGTGCTAAAGGCACAGTAGTGACTGTTGTGTCTTAATTTGAGATGCAATATGGGTTTATTTTTGTGATTTGAACCGTTATTTTGTAGAGTTTGTTGAGTACTTTATGCCTACCAAAAATCATATTAATCAGATATCAATAACTATATGATCGAATTGCATATTTTTTATGCTATTTCTAAAAAAAAAAATTTATTGTTTATTTTTTTAGTTATCAATCATATAGTTATTGATATTCAATTAATATGATTTTTGGTAGGCATGAAGTACTCAACAAATCCTACAAAATGAACGGTTCAGATCATAGAAATAAGCTCATAATGCACCTCAAATTGAGGCACAACAGTGTTGTGCTTTTAGCATAGTTGTGACTCCAATTTCTTAATTATCATAAGATCTATTGAACACGAAATCCACTTATTAGGACCTACATAAGTCTCTTTAAAAAAATGGCAAATTACTTACACTCCCTTGAGGTTTAGCTAAATTACAGATTTCTCTTGAGGTTTCAAAAATTACATACCACCCCACCGCAATTAATGCCGTTAACGAATATAGTAAATTGACTAAAATGCCCTTGGGTAAATTACACTGATACCTTTGAGATTTCTGTTTAATACAGATCTCCCCTCACATTTGAAAAATTACATTCCCTTCTCTGAGATTTGTAATCTCATTACAAATTACTCCCTAGATTGCTGATGTCATATTCTAAAATTTTACAAGTGATCATCTTGCCTTTTTGCCTACCATTTCTTCTTCCTATTATCATGACTACATTCTATAACTTTCCATCCTTAAATTCTATTTGAACATATTGTTATTGAGTGATGATATACAAGCATAAACTTTATATAGAATTTTCAAACACAATGATATAAATTAATGGTGACCTTTCACTTTAAAACAAAACATCTATAAACTTGATTTATATATTTACAACAACATCACTATCGCAAATTTTTATGATATGTTTTGTGTAAATTTTTATATATGAATATAATTTTTCGTTTTTATTTCTACCATTATATTTAGATTAGATTAATTTAATTTAGATATATTTAAAAAATATAGAATTTGTGCAAAAAAAATTTAAAAAATCCATAGAATACGAAAAAAAAAAAAGGAAAAAAAACAAGAAGAAGATAATGTATTAAATTTTTCTAAGCTAATATTTCAATTTTTACCTACTTGAGTGCTCTTTCCTCATTCCTTCCATGTTGAAAAGGATTCTATGTTACTTATTTATTACCCAAAAAAATTAACTATTCACCCAAAAAATAAAAATAAAAAATAATAATAAATTAACTAAATAAATTATGAATACCAAATTAATTAATTGAATAAGTTATGAAATGAAAAATTAAAATGGAAAAATACTTATTAGATGGTGAAAATATTATAAAATTAACAAATAATTAGGTTACCAACACAAGAAATTGCTTATCAAAAAATTCTTAGGCTATGTTTGGTTTGATTTTTAGAAATTTGTTTTAGAATTTTTTTTTAAAATTAAAAATTAATTTGGTTAAGAAATAAAAAATAAAAAATAATTATCATTTTTATATAATTTTATCTTTTGATTGGTTGGAAACAATTTTTACAAATTAAATATATTTTTTCATATTTATTTTTATTAAATTAGTGTTCATTTTTTCAAAAAAAAATTTGTGATTTTTTTTTTTCTAAACAACAAACCTAACATGGTTCCAAAAACTTAATTTTTTTTTTTTCATCTAACGTAATTCTTTTGTAAATTTTGTTAACTTATCAAAGAGATTTCAAGTTAAATTAGGTTGTTTGGTGCTTTGGAAAGATACGAGGGGTAATATCGTCTACCAATATATATTTTGGTGATATCAGCATGTTTCTGTAACTATTCTTAACGTTTAGTTCATAGCATGGGTTAAATTATTATGAAAATATAAATCTCAAGAAGTTAAATGTTATTTCTGAAAGTTCAAGTAAAAATCTATAATTTAACTAAACGTGAAGGGTGTGTAAATAATTTGCCCTTAAAAAAAACCTATACAACAGTCAAAGGATAGACGCAGTGATTTGGTCTGCGTCATATTTTATCTATTTATTTATTTCTGTCGCTGGCAAAGCTCGATACTTTGGTAGATTAATGGGTTGTTTGAAATGACCTAAATAAGTGTATTTTTTGTTTTTTTATGAAAAGATGTGCAGAAAAATAGAGAGATAATATAATAAAAAAAATAAAAAGCATATATTTATTTAGAATAGTCAAACTCGGCCTAATTGGATTGTCCAATCGCTCTCCAGCTCATCCAATTAGATTGCTGCTATGCCAATTGGATTGTCACATTAGTCCATCACCTTTTTGCACATCACTAAAATTGGTTTTGAAAATTAGCTTTCATATCATTTTTCTTATTATAAGTTAGGTAAATTTTATGACAAAGACTGCTTTTGTTAATAATATTTAATTTCCCTTTGAAGATTCTTTTATTCCTTGTGGATTCAAGATATTCTTTTTTTAGATTTTGAATTATTTGGTCTATCACAACGATATCTAGTCCTCATGTGTAGCAAGGTTTAACTTGACTCGATAGCATTCATTAGAGTAGAAAATACAAACCCTATTAACAATGATCATAGAAAAAGATTTCACAAGAGAATAAAGTATAATTTACTCTTATAAAAAAATATGATTTAAAAATATATTAAAGATGTCATTTAGATTGGTTTACCTTAAGCCCAATAAAAAATCCTGAAGAAGTTAAATAAATAAAGCCGCCTTTGTCTTATACTATTTTGATTTATTTTCTAGCAAATGAATGTGAGAGAGGTAATTAAAAATAAAAATGCTATAAATCTACTTTTGTCAGCTCATAATTTATTTGAATGTATTTGTGTAATGAATATTAAATTGATAAAGTATGAAATTTATAAATAAATTAAATTTAAATTATTAATTATTTTTTCCTGATAAATACTGAATATATAAGTCTAAATTTATAGTATTATCGAATTAAAAATTACAGCAATTTGACGACATTACAGATTGGTTAATAGAAGTGATCAAATTGGTACACGGAACTACCAATACAATTGGGACAGAAGTTTGGCTTGGTTTATTTGACCAATTCTAATTGGTACACGAAACAGCTTTTGTGTCTTTATTTGATCGATAGTTTTCCCGTCACAATACGCATAAAGAATATGAAAAGAAGAAAGAGAAAATGTGTATAGAATTAAGTAAAATATAAGTATATTTTATTTGTATATTATTTATTTTTTTATTTTATTTTTTAAATCTCTACTTATATTTTCTAATCAAATACAATATTAGTGTAATAATCTATGTTATAATATTATTATTTTAAAATAATGATCTCACTCATTATATAAATTATAAAGATTTAAAATATTTAAAATTATGTCATATCATCTATTAATATATTAATTGGTAGATGGATGTAGTATTATTCATTTTCAATTGGCATCCTTAATAAATAATAGCACCATGCATACATGCTTGAATTAAGTGACCTCTAGCTCTATACAAAGAGACTAGTTTTATATTTTGAGTTGGCATTGCTGATATTAGTTATTATGGGTAGCAGAAAGCAGCCCCATGCAGTTTGTGTACCATTTCCAGCACAAGGTCACATAAACCCAATGATGCAACTGGCCAAGCTTCTACACTCCAGAGGCTTCTACATCACCTTCGTCAACACCGAGTTCAACCACAGACGCTTGCTTCAATCCAAAGGTCCTGAATTTCTAAAGGGCTGTGCTGATTTCCAGTTTGAGTCTATACCGGATGGGCTGCCACCGTCCGATCGTGATGCCACTCAAGATCCTCCGACCCTCTGCATCGCAATGCGAGACAACTGTTTGGATCCCTTTCGAGTTTTATTAAAAAAGCTCAACAACAACAACAACAACTCGATTGCATCGCGGCAAGTGCCAGGTGTTACGTGCGTAGTATCTGATGGAGCGATGAACTTTGCCATGAAAGCCGCAGAAGAAGCTGGGATTCCAGAGGTGCAATTTTGGACTGCATCGGCTTGTGGCTTCATGGGCTACCTTCACTACCCTCAACTTGTCCAAAGAGGCATTTTCCCATTCAAAGGTATTACTTACTTACTTACTTCCTCTTCTTCAAAATACTCATTATATTTAAGGGAATATTTGGTAGTTCGAATTTGTGGGATTTTGAATGGTTTAAATGTATCAAAACGACATCATTTTATTTTTAAATGACGTTATTTTGAAATATTTGAGTCATTTGGACTATGAAAATTTGGACTACCAAGTATTGTTATATTAATTCTTATGCCAATCTTCCCTTCCCATGGTTTCTAATTTTATCACAAATGCTTATTTTCTCCTTAATTTTCAAAGAATTATGTGTAATTCAAATAAATAAGAATTAAAATATATGCTTGTGAAATTATTATTGTAATACATATGTTCTCCAAGTGGTAAAATTGTTTTTACCATAAACTTTCGGTCTTATGTACCTTTTTGTAGAACTTTTTTTTAATATAATTAGTATAGATAATACAAGTAAGTGGTGAATATAGATGTTTTTTATTTAAAAATATGTCACTTCACATACAATAATGTTTAAAAGTTTACACAAAAATAAATTAATGTGTAATTGAGATTGATTACTTTTTCTGATCGATTAGTGAGTAGGTGTGCTACTATTTCTTTATGAAAAAAGATATAAAAATTTACTTTTTAGGCTCACTTTCTAAAACTAGTGATATATCAAGAAAATAATTGGTCATTTTTTTGACAAGTCACTGATTCTAAAAAATGGGTCTAACTTTTAGGCTTGAATAACAATCAACTTGTTTGGTTCTAGTTTTCAAAAAATTCTATTTTTTTATTTTTCGTATTTTAATTTTTTCAAATAAAGTTTTTTAATATTTTAAGCATTTTTTTTAAAATTTTTAGACACACCTAACATAAATACACTTAAAAGATATAATATTTGTGAATTTTTTTTAAAAAAAATACACTAATACCAAAAAATACAAAAATACAAAAATTCAGTACATTTTTTTTTATATTTTTGTGTTTTTATTAATTTTTAAAAATATTTTTTCACAAATATTTTTCTATTTAAATACATTTAAGTGAGATGCATCTAAAAAAGTAAAAAAAAAAAATCCTAAAATTTAAAAAATATTCACTAAAACCAAAAAAACATGAAAAACAAAAAAACACAATTTTCAAAAAACTGAATTCAGAAAACTCAAACCAAACACACTAACTCTTTGTTTATTAATGCTATTATATTTACTCTAAAACACATTATGCTATGCCCAAGAAGATTTGCATGACATGATTATTTATTCTATTGATTTACCATGCATGGAATATATATATATATATATATATATATATAATTGTTTGAATTTTATTGCTTCAATTTTTTGGAATTAAAGTGAAAAAAGAAGGTAATTATGTCCTTGTGTGTTACAGATGAGAGTTTCCAAAGTGATGGCTCTCTTGACACAACTATAGATTGGATCCCTGGCATGAGGAACATTCGGCTCAAGGACATGCCATCCTTTATCAGAACCACAGATCCTAATGACATCTTGTTCAATTACCTGAGTGAGGAAGTACAAAATTGCTTAAAAGCATCTGCAATCATCTTCAACACCTTCGACACATTGGAGCATCAGGTATTGCAAGCTATCGCATCCAAGTTCCATAACACGTACAATAATGTTTAAAAGTTTACACAAAAATAAATTAATATGTAATTGAGATTGATTACTTTTTCGGATCGATTAGTGAGTAGGTGTGCTACTATTTCTTTATGAAAAATGATATAAAAATTTACTTTTTAGACTAACTTTCTAAAACTAGTGATATATCAAGAAAATAATTGGTCATTTTCTTGACAAGTCACTGATTCTAAAAAATGGGTCTAACTTTTAGGCTTGAATAACAACAACTTGTTTGGTTTTGGTTTTCAAAAAATTCTACTTTTTTATTTTTCGTATTTTAATTTTTTCAAATAAAGTTTTTTAATATTTTAAGCAATTTTTTAAAATTTTTAGACACACCTAACATAAATACACTTAAAAGATATAATATTTGTGAATTTTTTTTATAAAAAAAATACACTAATACCAAAAAATACAAAAATACAAAAATTCAGTACATTTTTTTTTATATTTTTGTGTTTTTATTAATTTTTAAAAATATTTTTTCACAAATATTTTATTATTTAAATACATTTAAGTGAGATGCATCTAAAAAAGTAAAAAAAAAATTCCTAAAATTTAAAAAATATTTACTAAAACCAAAAAAACACGAAAAACAAAAAAAAACACAATTTTCAAAAAACTGAATTCAGAAAACTCAAACCAAACACACTAACTCTTTGTTTATTAATGCTATTATATATACTCTAAAACACATTATGCTATGCCCAAGAAGATTTGCATGACATGATTATTTATTCTATTGATTTACCATGCATGGAATACATATATATATATATATATATATAATTGTTTGAATTTTATTGCTTCAATTTTTTGGAATTAAAGTGAAAAAAGAATGTAATTATGTCCTTGTGTGTTACAGATGAGAGTTTCCAAAGTGATGGCTCTCTTGACACAACTATAGATTGGATCCCTGGCATGAGGAACATTCGGCTCAAGGACATGCCATCCTTTATCAGAACCACAGATCCTAATGACATCTTGTTCAATTACCTGAGTGAGGAAGTACAAAATTGCTTAAAAGCATCTGCAATCATCTTCAACACTTTCGACACATTGGAGCATCAAGTATTGCAGGCTATCGCGTCCAAGTTCCATAACATTTACACTATTGGGCCACTTTCTTTGCTATCCAAGCAGGTGATTGATGGTGAATTCAAGTCACTTAATTCAAGTTTATGGAAGGAAGACACGAAATGCCTCCAATGGCTTGATACGAAGGAACCAAACTCTGTTGTGTATGTCAACTATGGAAGTATAACCGTCATGACAGACCAACATCTGAAGGAATTTGCATGGGGGCTTGCAAATAGTAAGCACCCATTTCTTTGGATCGTTCGACCTGATATTGTAATGGGCGATTCAGCAATCTTGCCTGAACACTTTGTTGAGGAGACTAAAGATAGAGGATTGCTAGTAAGTTGGTGCCCACAAGAACAAGTACTTTCCCACCCATCAATTGGTGTCTTTCTAACACATTGTGGTTGGAACTCTACATTGGAAAGCATATGTGTAGGAGTACCCATAATTTGTTGGCCTTTCTTTGCTGAGCAACAAACAAATTGTCGATATGCATGCACCGAGTGGGGGATTGGAATGGAGGTTAATCATGATGTGAAGCGCAATGAAATTGTAGCACTTATTAATGAAATGTTGGAAGGTGATAAGGGGAAGCAAATGCGAAAGAAAGCTCTCAAATTGAAGAAGGAAGCAGAAGAAGCAACTGATGTTGGAGGGTTATCCTACAATAACTTTGATAGGCTCATTAAAGAAGCTCTTCACTATTGTGAGCAATACTAACACAAAAGCTTAGCAGGGAAAAATAGCACAAATTCCGGTTGAATCAGGAGCCCTTCATATAGCGACGACTTTAAAAGGAAGGAAAAGAAAAATAGGAAAAGGAAAGCATGAAGATTATGGTACGAAAGTTGAGTTAATCTTTTACTTGGATGTGTTATTTACTGTTACAGAATAAATGATACCCATTAGGCCATATTTGTTTGGATGGAGATGAGCTTGGGATTGGACTAATAGCTCAATAAAATTATTAATCCGATGTTTGGTTAAACAATGGATTCATTATTTTAAACTTGACTATTAGTTAAGATAGGATACATAATCCAACGGATTCGTAATCTTAGGACTATTAGTCATGGGAATGCTAATCCAGTCCGCCCAAACAAACATGGCCTTATTGTATAATGGAGCACGAATTGCAAATTGCGAGCAATGCTATGTATTATGAAAAAAAATTTATAAAAGTGATCATGAAAGATTGATGACCCTTGAATTACACTTAAAATAAAACACCACACACTAATCAAGGTAATCTAAATGTCACAAATTTTTTATGATTATTTTCATAAATTTCATGATCCCTAACTTTTCTTTTTTTTTATAGGCAATCAATACAATGTGAACTCAAATGGTGCACGCTAGCACACATTCATCTTTGGTGCGTGAACTGACGGCAGCCACAATGCAGCTTGTGGCTGTCAAATTCACATTACAAATTATTAGTTTAACACCCTCAATTTATAATGTCAAAGTAAATTTTGAACTGTGGTATTTTTTTCTATTGTTGGCCTCTGTAGGCAAACCTCTGTCGCCATTTTTTTTAGGCTTGCGCACCATTCTCTGCAAAGTTGCATTGGAAAATTTGTGGCCAGCGCCTTCCTTTTTTTTTTTTTTAAATACCACCATTAGAAATGAAAACATCTCCACATGCCAATTTTTGGTCTTACTGTGGGATAGCCGTCTTTCTGTAGATTGCAAGAAAATGTTCCAGTTAGGAGTGAGTAGGGGATATATCGATCCATTCAAACCGACCGAACCAAATCGATCCGTCACATTTTAGATTGATGCATAATGACGAATGGAAGGTTGCAAATTGATTTTTTTCAATCCGTCTAGTTTTGGACGGATGACGAATTTGAAGTTCCTTTGACCCCAATCGAACCGCCAAACCATGAGCACCCCAAGTAATTGGTAAGATTTTGTGTTTTCAATTAATTTAGATATTCTCTTTGTGTTTTTAATTGAAAAAGAGTTTAAATATTCTGTTAAATATATTCTGTTGAAACAGAGTTTTCAACTTGAATATATTTTTTGAATTGAAAAAAATAAATGTATTATTTATCTATATTTTTTTGTTTTTAAATCTAACTTTAAAAATAATAAATAAAAAAGATGATATATGCCGGTTGGGTTTTGTTTTCAAAAACAGATATAGATGTAACAATATAGAGACATACAATCTCTACTACTACTCTGTTCATGGTTTTTGTTGTTCGAATTATTTTTGTATTTTAAGAATCACAGATTGTAATACTTTATGTGAATAAGGCATACTATGATTGTGATATGTGGATGAAATATACAGTGATTATAATATTCTAAAGTTTAAAACGTTCTTTCTTTGGATGAAATATTCAGTGATTGTGATACTTTTTTAAGTCATTGACTGTAATACTTTTTATTTTATTTTTTTGAGAAAAGTATACAAATTAAATTATATTGAAAATTTATAAAATTTTAATCACCAAATTGATTTGCATCCATCCGCCAATTTGCTCAATCTACATCCACTAAATTGACAAACGGATGCAGATTGATTTTCTTCAATATACCAATCTAACGGGCAACAAACGAATGACACATTAGAAATTTCATAATCCCAACTTATCCGCACTCACCCCTAATTCTAGCATGCCCATTTTTGGGTCTTACCGGCCTCTTTTTGGGTTGATATCCAAGAGCCTATGCGTGATTTTGGGTTGTTATCCATGAGCCTATGCATGATAACGGTCTTATAGGAGAAGAGCTTGGGCTTTTGTCCAAGAGCTTTTTTATTTTTTTATTTTTTTTTGGCTTGTTTTTAAATATATTTATTTTTAAATGGTTTTTTTTTTTTAAATGATAATGGTAACAGCAACAACCTTTACAAACAATTATTTTTAAAAATTAATTTTGTAGTGGCAAAGTTGAGGACCAAGACATTTAAAGCTTTAAAAATGGTATCAGAATCCTCTGAAGTATTGCCCCTGAAGTGATCCCTGAAGTGTGTTCATCCGACGGCTGAAAATATAATTAACCAAAACGACGTCGTTTTGGTTAGTAATTTTTTTTAAAAAAAATTTGAATTCATTCAAAATTCCCTCAGCTCTGTGATACGTTAAGCATTACAGAGGAGAGAGAGAGAGAGAGAGAGAGAGAACGAAAAGGGCTGAGAAGAGGAGCTTCCGATCCACCCCCGACTCGCCGCTGCCCCGCCATACTCCAGTAGATTGAAGGAAAAGAGCACAGGTTCGTTCATCCTCCAAACATAACAAATTAGGGCTTTGAATCCAAAAATTAGAGAAAATCTGAACTTGGCACACTCTGTCATTGTAAATGTGATCATGATGTTTATACAAGAATCGTTGTGTATATAGTGTTTTGTTAATCCTCCAATCTGAATTTTGTTTTTTGAGATATGGTTAAAAAAAATTTGAATTTCATATAGGATTTGACATTGGGGGAAGGGAAATGTTTTGGTAGGTCAAAATTTTCAATTGTATTACAAAAACCCTAATGGAAAATATTGGAATAGAACAATTGGATGAGAAATTTAACAAACTTATGTGTGAATTAGAAATTGAAAGCCTTATTTTTGGTGTTTTTGGTGAATTGGGTATATTTTATTCTTCAATTTGCAATTGGGTCTTTGTGGGTATGATGATGATAGTTGTTACAGGGCTAATCTTTTTATTTACTTCTCATTTTATTGAGGCTTTGGAATTCCCTAGACATATTGGAATTTAGAGTTTGAAAAAATATTTCCTCTTTCACATCATTTACTACTTTGAGATGACAAAAAGTGTGTACATATTTCGTGTATTTGAATTATGGATTTTAAGGAAAAAAGATTTGATAACTTATTGTTCAAGGGGACAACTCAAATTTAAATTTGGTCGTTGATTGACTTTGAGAGTCTTGTCGTGACTCATGATAAATTATAATGGATTTGAAATAACAATGCACATATTCTAATTGGGTAAAATCATAGGAAAATACTTATCTTCTAACTCAAATCTTTCTTCCCCATTAGTTTTTTTAGTCTATCAATAATAATCAACTCTCCTACATTTTTAAAAAAGTTTAATCCTGAATCCACTAGTTTGAAAACCATCCATCCAAACGGTGCCTTAATTCCTTTCATCCAATGGCCCTTGTTATTTCTAACTGTATATTTTTATGACTCAGAGAAGGATAAGAATAAATTGACAATACTCGAAAATGCAACACTAGCAATTAAAGGGTTCATGCATACTTACTCTGATAATGCCTTTCATAAATCAAAACAACATATTACCATATCTAAACATTTCATACCAATAAGAAATATATATCAAAATCCACTGATCAATTACCCATTACCCATTACATGTGATTTAGAATTTGATGTGATTCACTCCCATTATCCATTTCGTGTGATTTAGAATTTGAGTCCTACTCATTTTTGTTCCATTGTTGTTATGTCAGGTAAAAAAATGTCAACATCAAATGCATCTATGACTGATATTAGTGAAATTCAGTTTAGAAATCGAAAATGTCGTTGCGGGGTGAGAGCAGCATTCAGGATTTCAGAGTCAAAAGGCAATCCAGGGATGGTATACTTTGCTTGCCCTTCAAACAACACCAATGGATGCGGCTTCTTTGAGTGGTGGATGCCTGTATATAAGTAGCGTCAATTGTTGAAGATGATAAGGGAGGAAAGCGATGACAATTGTAATATCAACTCTTTGGCCAACGAAGTGATTGTATCCAATGATGAGCTGAAAGAGATGGGTACAAAGTTTACGAAAGAAAGTAAACAAATGGTTGTAGAGATTAGACAACTTGGGAAAAGGTTGCACTACGCCGTTGTAATAATGTTGTTTGGATTTGGACTTCTTTTGTTGTTTAAAAATTAAGTGTAATTTAAATTCGGATTTGGACTTCGCCTTTTGTGAACTAAATATTATGTGTAAATTAAGTTGGTTGTTAACTTTGTTTGTTTGTTTGGATTGTTGGTTTGGATTATTGGTATGGTATGTTACTGTTTTTGTGCTTTTAGTTTATGCTGTTACTGAAGATATCAAGGACAATGGTCCATGTATACATATATAGACTTCCATGGACTATTGCCATTTGTTAACTTTGATGGTACATGAAAATGTTATCAGTGGCCCATTGCTGATTACTGTGTTGGATACAAAGAGAGTGGTCCTCTTCTTATTTCTGAGATGTAAATCAAGACACTCCAATGATCTATATCCTCTTGTGATGTTCAGATTTGTGTCCCGCTCAATTGATCACCATTGTTATGACCAAACATATATTTACAAATTTTTGGAAATTCAAATGGAATAATGTTTTATTCAAATTGAAGGGTTATGATTATTGAGAATTTGTGGAAATCATGTTTGTTGCCCTAATAAACTTATTTTTTTGCTGATATCAAACTAGAATGAGATTCCCATGACTTGAACATAACCTAAATGTGTTGCTATGTCAAGTATGATGTGAAGTTGAGTTTGCCTGGGCTTCTCTTCTGTTTATTTTTTAGCACCATTTCAGAACATATTTGAGCAACATATCAACACAAATTTCAGCAACATATCAGCCAACTTTGAGCACCATTTCAGCACATATTTCAGCAACATATCAACACAAATTTCAACAACATATCAGCCAACTTTGAGCACCATTTCAGCACATATTTCAGAAACATATCCACACAAATTTCAGCAACATATCAGCACAAATTTGAGCACCATTTCAGCCAAATTTCAACAACATATCAGCACAAATTTAAGCACCATTTCAGCAACATATCAGCACAAGTTTCACAAACATAGCAGCACAAATTTCAGCAACATATGAGCACAAATTTCAGCACCATTTCAACCAAATTTCAGCAACATATCAACACAAATTTCAGCAACATATCAGCCAACTTTGAGCACCATTTCAGCACATATTTCAGCAACATATCAACACAAATTTCAGCAACATATCAGCACAAATTTGAGCACCATTTCAGCCAAATTTCAGCAACATATCAGCACAAATTTGAGCACCATTTCAGCCAAATTTCAGCAACATATCAGCACAAATTTGAGCACCATTTCAGCCAAATTTCAGCAACATATCAGCACAAATTTGAGCACCATTTCAGCCAAATTTCAGCAACATATCAGCACAAATTTGAGCACCATTTCAGCCAAATTTCAGCAACATATCAGCACAAATTTAAGCACCATTTCAGCAACATATCAGCACAAGTTTCACAAACATAGCAGCACAAATTTCAGCAACATATGAGCACAAATTTCAGCACCATTTCAACCAAATTTCAGCAACATATCAACACAAATTTCAGCAACATATCAGCCAACTTTGAGCACCATTTCAGCACATATTTCAGCAACATATCAACACAAATTTCAGCAACATATCAGCCAACTTTGAGCACCATTTCAGCACATATTTCATTACAAATAAGTCATAATAAAACTTCTTATTAAACTAACTTACATCATAGGCGAGATACATAAATTGAGTAGACGAAGCATTATGTTGAGGAACACACGTCGAGAATGGAGGAAGTTGAGGAGCACTTATTGAAAATAAAGGAGCTGATTGAGGAATACTCGGTGAAAATGAGGGAGATGGTTCAGGAGCACTCGTCGAAAATAAGGGAGGAGGTTGAGGAGCAACAGACATGGGAGTTTGAGAAGCATTGTGTGAACTAGGTTGAGGAGCAACAAACATGGGAGTTTGAGAAGCATTATGTGAACTTGTTTTATTTTTCTTTGCCAACGCAAGCTCCAAACCACCTTTTGTCCGCCTTCGTCCCTTGCTAGTGCACTCTTTTCGTTTGAGTCCTTTTGCTTGAACTACATTTGTATCCACTACACCATCCACTTCAAAGCTTTCGAGGCATGTGTCGGGAGGGCTTTCTTGTTCAATAGTATCTGAAAAAGACATATTGAATTTTGTGCTTAACATGCTTTCATTGTTTGCAATTAAGTCATCCGCTTTCTCTACCGTCAAGTTATATGTTTCCTCACTTTCGGAAGCTCTACATGCTACTGCTCTAAAAATTGCTATCAATGATCTAAAGCGTGAAGTTTGATGCAATCTTACATCAACCTTAATATCATGCCCACACCTATCTTTCACATTTTCGGCTCTTGCTTTTTTAGTCCATCTCTTGAGAATATATTGGGAAGGAATCTCTTTGAATTTGAGGGTTTCTCTAAGGATCTTCAAACAATGACTACACAAAATGCCTTTCATTTCAAACTTTCTACAATTGCAAGTGAGTGAACCATCACATTCCACTGTCACCTTCCTCACCTTTACACCATCACTATCAAGAATCGTATAAATGGTACTCTCACCACAAATTTCAGTTTCTTCAATGTTTACTTCAAGGGACTTGACATACTCATCTTGAAATTCTTCATAAATTTTATTTGTGTAAACATCTGCAGCTTGTTCCATAATCTTACTTTAATATTCACCATTGGCAACTTTTGGCATAGAGCATATTTGGCTTGTAACTCTTTGTACCTCTTCTCACAAAGAACTCGATCAAAATGCATGAAAAATTGCATTAAGTTATGATCAGACTGAATGAAATCCTTCAAGAATGCATTAAAGGATTCACCAAGTTGGGTGCTACTCATACCCGCACTCCATGCATTTCTAACATATGGCCAACCCCATTTTTCCTTGACCCCAAATGTTAACTTCAACCAATGATTATCTCGCACTTCATACTTGTCAAGCATTTCCTCCCATTTTAACATAAAATCATCCTTACCCTCAATGTCGTACATAAATTTGGATAAAACGCTCTTCATCCCCTTATCCTTCACCTCCTTATCCTTGAAGATAGAATTTGCATGCCTTAATGCATTTTGCATCAAATGCAAAGTTCAAAGGCGATGTTTTGTGTTAGGCATGACAATAGGTATGGCCTTAGCCATTGCAGCATCCTAATCCGTAAAAATTATTTTCGGAGCCTTACTTGACATTGCCTCCAAGAATCTTCTAAAAAGCCATATAAAATAATCAACAGTCTCATCATACATCAAAGCTACGCCAAATATAACAGTTTCCCTATGATGGTTAAATCCAACGAAAGACGCAAATGGTCTATGTACACTATTTAACTTGTAAGTAGTGTCGAAAGTCACAACATCACCAAATTGCCCATAATCCATGATCATCTGAGCATCGGCCCAAAATATGTTTGTAATCTTCTCCTCACTATCTAACTGGA
This sequence comes from Camellia sinensis, assembly GCF_004153795.1. Classification (NCBI taxonomy): domain Eukaryota; kingdom Viridiplantae; phylum Streptophyta; class Magnoliopsida; order Ericales; family Theaceae; genus Camellia; species Camellia sinensis. Next base: position 221,275 of record NW_021028376.1, on the reverse strand, counting down.
CCGAGTAAAAAAAAGATGGATTCTCCAATGTCTTCTTACAAAAATATTGCAAAATGCTACCTGCCTCCCCATATGCTAAACTGTTTTGCCTCTTTGTTCTCAAATAATTTTTTTGGTCCACTTTTGTGAACCCAAGCAACTCCCTTCCACCAGCTTCATTACCCATGAGCTCAAATGCAGCGTTAAGCCGGATTCCAGATTTTTTGGCTAAATCTATTTCGTTTGCCTATGATGCAGATATCTTCCTTTGGGATGGTAACATATGCTTACATTCTATTGGTACAAAAATATGATTATGTTGTTCAACAAACTCACCAACAAAAAATTTATGAATATTCATATCCCACTTAATGATAAGTCGGGCTTGACAACCAGTCCTCACTTCCTGCCTAGGATTTTTTGTTAATGGATCTCACTTGTCTACACCCCAAAACCCCTCCTTATTACAAACAAATAGCCTTGATGTGATTTGCCCCTCCTTGTTCTTGTTTACATAACCCCTTCTAATACTAAACCCCATCCTTCCTCCATAAGCATTATAGAAATTATATGTTTCTTGTTTTGTATCAAATGTCATGTGAACTCTAAGCTTCCAATCACAATCACCCCTGTCATTCTCAGCATTGTTAGGTTCCATATCAATGTGCCAAGTCACTTCAAAAAAAAAAAAAAGTGCTCAATATTGGCATAAAAACTGTAAATTATGTTTGCAAAATAATACAAACTAAATAAAAACACTACAAGAATGGAATCATATTAGATTATATAAACAAAGGGGCACAAATCCCTTCAATGGTAAATTATGTTTTAAATGATCCAGATTTAACACAAATTCCTTAATTTTCTTATGATCAACACGTGAACATACAAAATCAAAATTAAAATTAAATGACAAAAACAAACAAAATAAAAGGATGAATGAAATGTAAGATACTTCTATTTATATACATTATCTTTGACTGCACCAAACATTTAAAAAACAAACATCACTTATCAGCTAAAGTGATAACCATAACAATAAACCATGATGATAATTTTTAATCTAGGTCAGTTAAAGCTAATTTTTTGTTTTCATTTATTTTTAACCATCCCTATTAAAGAAAATGCCTACAAGTTTCCACACCTCCACAGCAAACAAAAAGAAAAGGGTAAGAAAATCAATCAAATGGCTATAACCTACAATTGCACAATATTGATCAAGATAATATCTAAATTACTAATATGAAATAAAATAAATAAATAAGGTTTGCCCAAAAGCACATCCTATAAATGATGTGCAAAAAGCATAGAAGGGTTATAAACTTATAGTTAAACAATAAATCTACTGAATTCATGACAACCATGATCAACTCAAAAAATGATCTTCATTTTCTTTCTAAGACATGGGAGTCTGAGTATGGGCCAGTCCTCTTGCTAAGCCAGAACAATGCAAAAAACAAAAAAAAAAAACTGAATTTCAAATTTATTAACAGAATGAGGTAATGATGTGCAAAAAGCATAGACGGGTTATAAACTTATAGTTAAACAATACATATACTGAATTCATGACAACCATGATCAACTCGAAAAATGATCTTCATTTTCTTTCTAAGACATGGGAGTCTGAGTATGGGCCAGTCCTCTTGCTAAGCCAGAACAATGCAAAAAACAAAAAAAAAAAACTGAATTTCAAATTTATTAACAGAATGAGGTCCCAGAAACAATCATCTCTACAAGTTTGGAGCTAATCAATAAATCTTTACAATTAACAAGTTTGGTCCCAAAAGCTGATTTTACAATTAACAAGATTTTCATACGAAATTTGGAAACTAAGCAGCTCGATCCATCATCATGAGAAACTACAACAGAAATCATAATAAATTCAATCTTCCATGAAGTAACATAATGGCAACCACACAAAAACCTCAAAAGTACATAAAAATTTGAGTCGAAAAAATTATGGGGATTGGGGTATATATGTATAGATTTTTACAATGTTAAAAGGGATGAATGAAATATTCCTACACCTCAGCGATGGCGGCGGTGACGGGACAACAGCGACGATGATTGGACGGCGGCAACGACGGCAATGGCTGGACGACACTCCCGCCTCTCTTCTCTCTCTGTCTTCTTCTCTCTTTCCCACCACACAGCTGTGTTGATACTGGAGGGAATGATTTTCATTTTGAATGAAATCAACTTTTTTTTTTCTTTTTTTTTTTTGAAATTACTAACCAAAACGACGTCATTTTGGTTAGTTATATTTTTAGCCGTCGGATCAACACACTTCAGGGATCACTTCAGGGGCAATACTTCATAGGATCCTAATACTTAAAAATGGCTTTTGAAAAGTTTGTGAGTATCGACGGGTTTTTAAAAGCAAATAAATAATAATTAATCAAAAATGTCAAATAAAATATTATATTATATTATTAGAAAAAAAAAAGTTTACAAAAGACTTGACAACTTTTGAATCCCATGATGCACGGGCGTGTGCGGATGACATATGCATATAAACTAGCATCCATACCATAATGTCATATTCATAAGAATATTCAATATAACTCTTTATTAAAAGTTCTAGCTTTTATTCTCTCTTCAATGTGTGACAAGTTTCTAAACTTATTTCAATATATATATATATTTTTTTTATGTCTGTGGATAGTGCTAGTGACTTTTTATAGTTTTGTCAACTCCTGGTTTCGTTCAATTTGTCAGGAAGTTGCATTTTTAAGTTTTTTGGAATATGGTAGGGAGTATTTGAAACTCTGGCTGCCTGAGCGACTGGGTTGGGTGCACTCACCGTGGTTTCCCACTCCAGCAACACCCTTCCCTCTGATTTGTTGCTTCAACGTCTCCATATCAGCCGCCATCTTCCGAATGAGGGCGTCCTGGTCTCTGAGTTTATGCTCTAGGCGCTGAGCGTGCAATTCTCCTCTCTGCCGACGTCCCTCAGGACTTTACGAATGATCAGTGCTCCTCGCGTGTTTGTCTCACGCGTCTCTGGATAGCTCTCTAGAGGAGGTCTGCAGGCCCGCCATTGTCGAAATGGCGGGAGGGCCATCTTTTCTCCAGACTGACTCTAGAGTGATTCCGTCGACGACGGACAGTGTTTGCCATGGAAAACAGTCGAAAAAGATTGTAGAACAAGGGTTATCTATCAAAAAGCTTTCCACAGATGGCACTAATTGTAGGGGGAAAGAAATAATTGCCTCACTCCGTACTTACTTGCTTCCAAGCTTGTTGCACTCCGTTAAAGCTCCGTCACGCTGTAAATAAGATTAAGGTAAGCTACCCGGTGCGTGGGTTTGCCGGAAAACCCCTTCGATGGTCAAGTTAGCTTGCTAAGAGAAGAGAGAAGGTAGAGCGCGGTAGAAAGAGAGAGAGTTGCACAAAATTGCTTACCTCTAACGTCTGCATGCTCCTCTTTTTCAAGGTTGGCCATGCAACCTCAGAGATTGTGGACACACTTCCTCTGATGTTCTTCTCTAGATAGGCGGTTGTGCTCCCCTCTACATTTCTTACACGTGTAGAGACCAAAACCTCCAAACAATGCTTGTCGTATCGCCAAATGATATTGACACATACCAGGAGTGTATTTCTCTCTTCTCTTTATTGGTCCACGTAGGATGCTCAACTGGGCTATTACTTGTGAACCAATAACACTACGTTGGTCGCTTCGTGCCAAGCTGGATCATAACCAGCCTATCATTACTGACTGGAGGTAGGCACATCGTTCGGCATCTCGGCTTCTGACCGCGGTCTCACGGACCGCCTGCCTCAGTGATAGTATTAGTCCGCAGCTCGGTCTTCACGTGACTCTGTTGCCTTGGAACTTAACGATAAAGTAGTTTTGCCCTCCAGCTGAGTCAGCTCGGCTGGGTCTGGCCGACACGATATTCTACATAGGCCTAGCTCGGCCTGGCACTACATTTCGTGCGGATCACGCTTGGCCAAACGCACCTCGGATAACCTCAATCCAGCCCAATGACGCGTCCCAGGGTCTTCTCATCCAACACCAAATTCCATGTTGGTGAAGCTCGGCCCACTGTTCGGCACAAATCTTCCTCTCACCTTTCGTTTGCGAAGTGAGTTAGTTTTTTGGCTATTAGTTTGAAATTAAAAAGTTTATTTGGATTGAAGTTTTTGGATTTTTTGACTTTTATGAGAGAGAAAGTGAAATGCTTATGGTTTCGATGTGATATTTTATCTTATTGAATTTTTAGTCTATTTTATCTTTGTCTAAGGCTTGGTTTAGGAAGTAGATTAAAAACTGACATTTGGACTTTTTTTAAAAAAAAGTAAAGAGATGATTTAACTTGAAAAAGTTAAAAAAATTAACTTTTAGCCAAATTTTCAAAATAAGCACTAATTAACTTCTAACCTTCAAAAAGTCTTATGTCAAACGAGGACATAATAGTAAGAGAAGGCCTCAATCGTTTCTATAAAATAGGTAGTGGTTGAGGCCTAGTTCCTAGCAAGTGATTTAGGCCATGTTTGTCAAGGACAATGGACATAGGGGAAATCAAGAGGTTGAGTGGGCTATGAAAACAGTAAAATGGTGATGATTGTTGAGAACAATAGTTGGTGGTCAAAGGTAGTTAGTAAATTTGGGTCTTAAGGTAAAGCTCGTAGGACATATGATAAAACCTAAAACTGTCACATTCTGGCAATTACAACAAGAAAAGGAGGCCAAATTACACTAAAAAAAATCCTCAACAAGCATCATTTGTAGAGGTTTAACACCAACCAAAAAATCTATTGGAAAAAATGGTTTTTTGGTGACTTTAATTGTGTTGAAGTGGGCCAAAAACCATTCAGAATTGAATAAGATATTGCCTCTTAAAGTTAGCTTCATGAAATGGATTTTAAAGAGTATTTAAATCTTTCTTGGCTAAAGGGTGTGAACCCTTTTAGCATCCAAACTTTTCAACTTTTTGAAAAGGGGTTATGAATGCTGGTTAATGGTGTTTTAACGACCAACCATAAAGGCTGGAAGCTCTTCCTCTCTTCCATATACATGTATAAATTGAGACCCTCCTATCAAGTCTCAATATAGAAATTTTTGCTTCCCTTTTACAAGGCAGTTTGCCAAAAAGTTTCTATAGTGAGAGAGTGCTACCACAGTTTTTGTTCGTTAAGCTAGATAGAGAGTACTTCTGCCGTAGTTGGTTTTTGACCATCGTATCCTGAGAGACAGACGCCAGAATTCCTCAAACATTCGACTCGTGAGGTGACAAAATCTGTTTTAAGGAAACTACTACCATGCAGGCATCGGTTTGGTTTCTTTACCATTTTATTATATTGTGTAATTCTGTTGTAATTATTATCAACATATGTTCTTGGTATATAATTTTGATTTTTTCGTAAATCTATTTATTTAATTTCACAATTTGGACAACAAGCTTAAAACAAATTTCGTATATTTTCTATGAAATTGATCGAATAGATTTATATAGACAATTAGGTTAGCTTTGTATATTGTTACTAGGTACTGTTGCAGAATTACGCACTGTTTCAATGATACAAAGTATAAATTTCCATGTTTAGAGATTCAAGTAATTTATATGAATAGGCTATTGTTCCATTTTCTATAGGTTAATTGCCGGTTCATGATTTTATTTCTTTGCATGTACATAGAACTATTTTTATGCCTTCTTGCACTGATTCATCCTTCTGAGTAAATTAATATATTTGTGTTTGCTAGTGAATAGATCCATGTGTGTCATAGACATATTGCATGCTATTGCTTCTGTTATTTATGTAGACTACATGTACTAAATAGAAAGTCCACTGGTTTTTTTTTTTCCTTTGGAAATTCAATGATGGTAAATTATGTAATGTTATTCTCTAATTGCTTAGTTTAATTAGAATGCTCTAGCATACTTTGCATACTTAATTGTATTAGTATGATCTTATTTTATGTGTATGGTTCATCATTCCCCTACCATGATTTGCATGAATTTTAAGGTTATAATATAATTTATGGGTGTTGCAATTTTTGACATGCTAATTCTATTCTAGATTTTAATTTGTTACATGCTTTTTATTTTCTAGACTAGATTACATAATTTAATTTTTAGAATTATTTGCATATGTTAATTGCTAAATGGTTATTGGTTTGTAACAATTATATATAACTCTTGCCTATTAATTTTAGTTTAATGTTTTTTGGAGTTATAGAGTTTTGTAACTTGTATGAATTTGTGTACATGAATATTCTGAATTTAATTGGGTGCATTAATCTGAATTATCTAATTGGGTGCATTAATCTAAATTATCTATTTGGGTGCATTAATTTTTGGTTTTAATTTATTTATTTGGAGTTATAAGTTTACATCTTTGTTGTGAATTAATAACTCATGACTATTAAATTTTATATTAAAGTTGTAATTTAATTTTGAAGTTACAAATTATATTTTGTTTTGGTAACTTATATTAATTGGTTAATTATAAAATTAATAGTTGGTTAGATGGTTTCAATTAATTTATTATATTTACTTTTTGCTTAGATTATTTGTTTGTATTTTGTTGTGGTTTTCTACTAACTTTTTTTACAAAAATACCTATGCAAAAGAAGGGGGAAAAAAATGAATAAATTTGGGTTGCACAAACGACTTTTATGAACTATATAATTTAAGCATTTGTTACTTGAGGTTTAGTAGTAGTTACTTGTCAATTTTTTAAAGCGAGGTTGTTTGCTTGGCATATTATAGATTTATGCTTATAATTGTTAGCAATTTTATTTTAATTGCTTGTAAGTTTGGAACTGGTTTGTTTTAATCTAATTTATCCCTAGAAAATTTAATTCTAAAAAAAATGTTTCTCACGGACTAGGAGTCAACATGCTCTTGAAAATTTTGTCAAAAGGTTAACTGGATTTTAAGTGGGACCGATGTGACCCCTCTAGTCTTCCTGGGAACACTCTTGACCATGTTCGATTCTTGGTTAAGTGGTGAGACTAGTTTTGAATTAAATTTCCAACTGAGAAATTTCTAAGGATTAAGTTTAATTTCTGGAAACATAGAAATAATATTCTGTTGTCTTTTTAAGAAATAGCAACTGTCACCAATGATCCTGCTACTACTAATGTCGGCTTTGAACCCCGGGGCAACTGACTTGACAACCCCAATTGTGACCTTTGTAGTCAACCCTGGTGTTACTCCAGTTGTTCTAGGAGGACTGCTTAGTCACTATGGGTGCCCAAAAAAATTTCCTAAGGTAAACTTTAAGAGATGACAACAAAAGATGTTGTTCTACTTGCCCACACTAAACCTTGCAAAGGTTTTGAGCGAGGCTCCTCCAGCCGTGGCAGAGAATGAGCCAGACAGGCAGAAAGTCATGACGCTTGACACATGGAAACAGATAGACTATCTTTGCCGGAACTATGTGTTCAACAGCTTGGCAGACTCACTCTACAGTGTGTTTTGTACCAAGAGCTCAGCAAAAGAGTTATGGAAATCTCTGGACAAAAAGTACAGGATTGAGGATGTCAGGGCAAAGAAATTTGTGGTTAGCCGGTTCCTAGATTTTAAAATGGTAGATTCAAAAACTGTGATAAGCCAAGTCCAGGAGTTCCAAGTGATCTTGCATGAAATTCATGCGGAGGGAATGCCTTTAAGCGAGTCATTCCAAGTTGATGTGATCATAGAGAAACTTCCCAATGGTTGGAAGGACTTTAAGAACTACTTGAAGCACAAGCATAAGGAAATGTCAGTTGAATGCCTGATTGTCTGACTCCGAATTGAGGAGGATAATAGAAAGAAATGAGGGAGTACCTCCTCAGTAAAAGCCAATGTCATTGAGCATGGCAAATCTTCTGGGGTGAGGAAGAAGCCCCCTGTGAACAAGGGCTCAAAGCTGAGGCCAAGGGTTAGTGTTACAAAGAAGTCGGCATACAAGCCCTAGGAACTCAGTTATCGGTTCTTAGGGAAATGCTACAACTGTGGTAGCGAGGGGCATTGGACTGGTGACTGCTGCAAGCAGAAGAAGCCATACAAGACACCCAAGAGCACTCCTATGATGAGGATGACATGCACTTGTCTGTTATTGTCTCTGAGGTGAATATGGTGGGTTCAAACCCAAGAGAATGGTGGATTAATACTAGGGCTACACGCCATATCTGCTCTGAGATGAAGCTGTTTACAACTTTCGAACTGGTTACATACAGTAAGAAGTTGTTTATGGGAAACTTTGCTACCTCAATATTGACAAGAAAGGAAAGGTGATCTTGAAGTTAACCTCAAGAAAGGAGCTAACCTTGAATGAAGTCCTGTCTGTTCCGAACATTCGTAAGAATCTTGTCTCAGGGTCTCTTCTCAGTAAACATGGTTTTCGCATGGTTTTTGATTCCGACAAGGTCGTTCTGACCAAGAGTGGTGTTTATGTGGGTAAAGGTTATATATTGGGGGGTATGTTTAAACTCAATATAATGACTATTATTCCAAAGACGAATAAAGAAGCATTTTCTTCTGCTTACATGCTTGAGTCTTCAAATTTGTGGTATGGTAGAGTACATGTGAACTTTGAATCTTTACGTAGATTAATCAAGTTAGATCACATACATCTTTTAAGATTAATCCAAAACACAAGTATGAAACTTGTGTTGAAGCGAAGTTGACAAGATCTTCGTTTTATTCTATTGAAAGAAGTTCAAACCGTTGGACTTAGTGCATAGTGATGTGTGTGACTTAAAGTTTACACAATCACGTCGTGGCAATAAGTACTTCATCACGTTTGTTGATGATTGCACCAAGTATTGTTATGTCTATTTGCTCAAAAGTAAAGATGAGGCCATTGACAAGTTTACTCTTTATAAGAATGAAGTTGAGAATCAAGTAGGCCGCAAGATTAAGGCTTTAGGAAGTGATCGTGGTAGTGAGTATGAATCTCCGTTTATTGAGATTTGTGCTCAATTCGGGATTATCCACCAAACTACGGTGCCTTATTCTCCTCAATCAAATGGGATTGCTGAGTGAAAGAATAGGATGCTAAAGGAAATGATGAATGCAATGTTGATAAGTTCTGGATTGTCACAGAACATGTGGGGGGAAGCAATTCTCTCTGCGAATTACATTCTGAATAAAATACCCTGGAAGAAGGTGGACAAGACGTCGTATGAGTTATGAAAAAGCGTTAAACCTTCGTATAAATTCTTACGAATGTGGGGGTGTCTTGCAAAAGCGACGATTCCTACACCCAAACGGGTTAGGATAGGTCCGAAACTTGTGGATTGTATATTCATTGATTATGCACATAATAGTAGTGCATATCGGTTTCTTGTACATAACTCTAAAATTTTAGACATACACAGGAATACCATCATGGAGTCAAGGAATGCATGTTTTTTTGAAGACATTTTTCCTTGCCGAACCCAAGAAGGGGTTTCGAGGTCTTTGGAGCAATTTGATGAGCTTGCTAGTGATGATGATCATATTGATGATCAAGTTGATGATCAAGGTGATAATCAAATTAAGGTTTTAGATGAGCCTAGAAAGAGTAAAAGGGCTAAAATGTCCAAATCTTTTGGTCCAAACTTCTTGTCTTATATGGTTAAGAACGAACCTCAAATTTTCCACGAAGCTATGATGTCTCCTAAGAGTCCTTTATGGAAAAAAGCGATCAAAAGTAAGATTGACTCTATCTTACAGAACCACACTTGGGAGTTGGTGGATTTACCTCTAGGTAGTAAGCCTTTAGGCTGCAAGTAGATTTTTAAAAGAAAGATGAAGGTCGATGGGTCAATTGTTAAGTATAAGGCTAGGTTCGTTATCAAAGGGTACAAGCAACGAGAAGGCCTGGATTACTTTGATACGTACTCACCTGTAACTAGGATAACATCCATTCGCATAGTGATTGCGATAGCAGCTTTGCGCAATCTAGAGATACACTAGATGGATGTAAAGACAGATTTCTTAAATGGGGATTTGAATGAAGAAATCTACATGGAACAACCTGTAGGGTTTTCAGCTCCAAGGCAAAGCAAGAAAGTCTGTAAACTTGTCAAATCATTGCATGGTTTGAAACAAGTGCGTAAACAATGCATGAGAAGTTTGACAGCGTAATGTTGTCAAGTGGGTTTAGAATCAATGAATGCGATAAGTGTGTTTATGTCAAAGACACTGACAGAGGTTATGTCATTTTGTGTCTATATGTTGATGATATGCTCATTATAGGTAGTAATGATAAAATGATCAAAACTACCAAGAAATTGTTAAACTCTAAGTTTGACATGAAGGATATGAGCATTGCAGATGTTATTCTGGGAATTAAGATTATCAGAACATCTGGCGGAATTGTATTTCGTCAGTCTCATTATGTTGAGAAGATACTTGAGAAGTTGAGTGGATCAGATACGAGTGTGTCACCGACACTTGTAGACTTAAGTCTACATTTTACCAAGAATAATAAAGAGAGTGTCTCTCAGTTAGAATATTCTTGGGTAATTGGAAGTTTAATGTATCTGATGAGTTGTACTAGGCTGGATATAGCCTACTTGGCTAGTAGGTTCAGTAGATATACTAGTAATCCCGATGTTACTCATTGGAAGGGCATTGTGCGGGTGTTAACGTATTTATGCTAGACTCGGGATTATGGGCTGCATTATATTCAATATCCAGCGGTGCAAGAAGACTATAGTGATGCGAATTGGATATCAGATATAAAGGACTCAAAATCCACTAGTGGATATGTGTTTACTCTTGGCGGGGCAGCCGTGTCTTGGAAATCTTCCAAGCAAACGTGTATATCTAGATCAACGATAGAATCAGAGTTTATTGCTTTAGATAAAGCAACAGAAGAAGCTGAATGGCTTCTCCATTTCATTGAAGATATCCCACATTGGTCTAAACCTGTGCCAGCTATTTGTATTCATTGTGATAGTCAATCTGCAATTGGTAGGGCACAGAGTAATATGTATAATGGAAAGTCTAGACATATCCGTTGTAGACATAATTCTATACGACAACTACTCTCAAATGAAGTTGTCTCTATAGACTATGTAAAGTCTAAGGACAACATTGCGAATCCGCTAACCAAAGGGTTAAATCGGGTGTTAGTCGAGACGTCGTCAAAAGGAATGGGGTTGAGGCCTTTGGAAGTTACCGGAATGGAAACCCAACCTAGTTGACTGGAGATCCCAAGATTTAGGTTCAATGGGACAATCTAATTGCGTGTAACAATAGTATGTCATTGTAGGGAGAAAACCCTCTAACCATTCCTTTAAGCAGTGATACCTGCGGAGGTGAAGGTTAAGCAAAGTTTTTAATGACTCTTATGTGTTGAGGATTCAAACAGTGTATAGCAAGATACTTTGAAGAGTCACATATATGAGTGTGAAGTGGGGCCGCTTCTAGAAGAATTTGGCAAGCCAAGATTCTTTGAAACCCCTCGCTGAACCAGGCTAGTGCCCAAGGCCATACAGGGCACACCAATGAGAACATAATGGTAATAGGAGCAATTCCCGTGTGAGATCCATTGTCTCAGTTTACATAAACAGCAGAGCAGTTCAAGATGTTATATTCACTGATCAGCCAGTAAACTCGATAGGTTTTCACTAGGAGAGGTTCAAAGCCAAAAGGTACCTTCTCTAATGTCGGGGTTAATTTGTTGTACTCTCTCTTCGAGTCTTTATTATTGAACGGTGTCCGTTTGTTAGAGTCATTCGGTCAATTTTATTCATCGTGGGGATTGTTGGAAAAAAATGATTTTTTGATGACTTTAATTGTTTGACAGTGGGCCAAAAACTATTGAGAATTGAATAAGATATTACCTCTTAAAGTTAGCTTCATGAAAAGGATTTTAAAGAGTATCTAAATCTTTCTTGGCTAAAGGGTGTGAAACCTTTTGGCATCCAAACTTATCAACTTTTTGAAAAGGTTATGAATGCTGGTTAATAATGCTTTGACCAGCCATAAAGGCTAGAGGCTCTTCCTCTCTCCCCATACATGTATAAATTGAGACTCCTCCGTTCAAGTCTTAATATAGAAATTTTTGCTTTCATTTTACAAGTCAGTTTGCCAGAAAGTCCTACAGTGAGAGAGTCTGCCGCAGTTCTTATTCACTAAGCTAGACAGAAAGTGCTTCTGCCGTAGCTAGTTTTTGATCATCGTATCCTAGGAGACAGACGCCAGAATTCCTCAAGCACTCGACCCATGAGGCTGCGGAATTTGTTTTAAGGAAACTACTACCATGCAAGCTTCGGTTTGGTTTATTTACCATTTTATTGTATTATGTATTTTTGTTGTAATTTAGTTGTAATTATTAGCATATGTTCTTGGTATATAATTTTGATTTTTTCGTAAATTTATTTATTTAATTTTACAATGTTGACAACAAGCTTAAAACAGATTTCATATATTTTCTATGAAATAGATTTATATAGACAATTAGGTTAGCTCTGCATATTGTTACTAGGAACTGTTGTGGAATTGCTCACTGTTTCAATGATACAAAATATAAATTTGCATGTTTAGAGATTTAAGTAATTTATATGAATAGGCTATTGTTCCGTTTTCTGTAGATTAATTGCTAGTTCATGATTTTGCTTCTTTGCATGCACATAGAACTATTTTCATGCCTTCCTGCACTGATTCATCCTTCTAAGTAAATTAATATATTTGTATTTACTAATGAATAGATCCATGTGTGTCGTAGACATATTGCATGCTATTGCTTCTATTATTTATATAAATTACTTGTACTAAATAAAAAGTCTATTTTTTTTTTCCCTTTAAAAATTCAATGATTATAAATTATGCAATAAAAAGTCCACTTGCTTTCCTTGACCATTCAGATACTTAGAAAAATCAGAAACGACTTTGAGAAAAGGGACTGAGCTGTAAGATAGCGTCTAGATTGTATAGAAAAGTGAGAATAACCACATAGATGATCCCAAAATAAATATTAAAAAATAATATTAATAATAAAAAATAAAAACTGGGCACTTTCAACGACAAATGTTGTAGTTGCAAGTATAACAATTCGGGATAAATTCAAGGGATTAAAAAAAAGATAAATTATCAATAAGGTTTAATTGTTAGATTTAATTTTTATGAAGTTATTGAAAATAAGGCCTCGTTTGACATGTTCGTGTTTTAGTTAAAAAGTTATTAAAAAAATTAAAACGCCTATAACTTATATAAAAAAGTCAAAGATTTTATTTTCTCTTTTTTTTTTTTTTTTTGTGCATCTTTTCATAAAAAATAGTCATTCTAAACATACTAGTTTTTTTATCTCATATTTTAACTAAAAATTTAAAAAATTACTAAAATAGTTTGTTTACAAACAATAATTTTAACAAAATCGTCACTAAAAATAATTTTTTTGTGAAGATTTTTTATATCTGTTGTTAAAAATTGATGATTAGTAACTTTTTTTGTCATAATTTTTATAAATTGTTGCTAAAATTTACAATTAGTGATGCTTTTCTGCTATGAATTTTTCAAACTGTTGTTGAAAGTTGTAAATTACTGATATATTTTTAAACTGTCACTAAAACTTATAATTAGTGACATTTTTTCTAACAAAATTTTCAAACTATTTCAAAAAATTAACAATTAGTGAATTGTTTTTAATAATGTCTAATGAAAAGTGTCATTAATTATAAATCCATTTATTAGGACCTACGTAAGTCTCTTTAAAAAAAGGGCAAATTATCTACACCCTTTTGAGGTTTAGCTAAATTACAGATTTTTCTTGAAGTTTCAGAAATTACATCCCACCCTACCACAATTAACACTGTTAACGGATATAGTAAATTGACTAAAATGCCCTTGAGTAAATTACACTAATACCTCTGAGATTTTTATTTAATAAAGATCTCCCCTCACATTTGAAAAATTACATTCACTTCTCTGAGATTTGTAATCTCATTACAAGTTGCTCCCTAATTGTTGATGTCATATCCTAAAATTTTCTAAGTGATCGTCTTGTCATTTTTCCTACCATTTCTTCTTTCTATCATCATGACTACATTTTACAACTTTCCATCATTAAATTCTATCTGAACATATTGTTATTGAGTGATGATATACAAATATAAACTTTATATAGAATTTTTAAACACAATGATATAACTTAATGGTGACTTTTCACTTTAAAACAAAACATTCATAAACCTGATTTATATATTTACAACAATATCACTATTACAATATTTTTATGATATGTTTTGTGTAAATTTTTATATATGAATATAATTTTTCATTTTTATTTCTACCATTATATTTAGATTAGATCAATTTAATTTAGATATATTTAAAAAATATAGAATTTGGGCAAAAAAAATTTAAAAATCCATTGAATACAAAAAAGAAAAAGAAAAGATAATGTATTAAATTTTTCTAAGCTAATATTTCAATTCTAGCTACTTGAGTGCTCTTTCTTCATTCCTTCCATGTTGAAGAGGATTCCATGGTACTTATTTATTACCCAGAAAATAACTATTCACCCAAAAAAAACTCAAAAAACAACAAATTAACTGAATAAGTTGTGAATACAAAATTAATTAATTTAAAAAAAAAAAACTCAAAAAATAATAAATTAACTGAATAAATTGTGAATACCCAATTAATTAATTGAATAAGTTATGAAATGTAAAATTATAATGGAAAAATACTTATTAGATGGTGAAAATATCATAAAATTAAAAAATAATTACATAAGTTACCAACACAAGATATAGCTTATCAAAATATTTTTAGGCTATGTTTGGTTTGATTTTTAGAAATTTGTTTCCGAAATTTTTTTAAAAATTAAAAATTAATTTGGTTAAGAAATAAAAAATAAAAAATAATTAATAATTATCATTTTTATATAATTTTATCTTTTGATTGGTTAGAAATAATTTTTACAGATTAAATATGTTTTTCATATTTATTTTTATTAAATTAGTTTCATTTTTTCAAAAAAAAAATTATGAAATTTTTTTCTAAACAATAAACCTAATATGGTTCCAAAAACTTAATTTTTTTTTTTCATCTAAGATAATTCTTTCATAAATTTTGTTGACTTATCAAAGAGATTTCAAGTTAAGTTGTTTGGTGCTTCGGAAAGATATGAGAGGCAATATCGTCCATCAATATATATTTTGGTGATGTCAGCATGCTTCTATAACCATTCTTTAGTTCACGGCATAGGTTAAATTATTATACAAATATAAATCTCAAAAGATGAGATGTAATTTATGAAACTTCAAGTAAAAATCTGTAATTTAACTAAATGTGAAGGGGGCGTAAGTAATTTGCCCTTAAAAAAAACCTATACAACTGTCAAAAGATAGACACAGTCATTTTGTCTCGGTCATATTTTATTTATTTATTTATTTATTTCTGTCGCTAGCAAAGGTCGATACTTTGGTAGACTAATTGGATTGTCCAATCACTCTCCAGCTCATCCAATTAGATTGTTGCTATGCCGGACTAATTGGATTGTCACGTTGGTTGTTAGCAAACCAATTTAGAATTTTTTATTTTCTTTTTTAATTCAAAAATTAAATGACTATATGATAATATTTAAAAAATATTGTCCTAATCTCAAATGTGTTCTAAAACATATACTTCTTGTGGTGTTAAAGGACAAGATTTTAGAAGTTTCTATATTTTAATTTTCATATTTTTGATATAGAACTTTATTATCAAACTTGTATAATATTCTAAAATTTTAAATTTCTTAATTTGAATTTGTTTTGTTTTCTTAATTTTTAGATTCCTTATTTTTTAAGAATTGGACTAGTCTATTGTTTCTCAATTTTATATTTCTTAGTGCCTAAATTTACTTAGTGGTACTATTCTACTCTAAAAGTGAGACACATTCTCATATTTTCTCTAATCATTAGTTAATCATCTTTTTACACATCATTAAAATTGATCTAGAAAATGAACTTCTATATAATTTTTATTATTCTAAGTTATGTAAACTTTATGACAAAGACAACTTTTATTAATAATATTCAATTTTTCTTTGAAAATTCTTTTATTTCTTGTGCATTCAAGATTTTCTTTTCCTGGATTTGGAATTATTTTGTCTATCACAATGATATCTAATCCTCGTTTGTATTTCATTGCATTAAGTGGTATCATTACAAGGTTTTAACCTGACTCGATGGCATTCATCAGAGTAGGAAATATAAACCCTATTGACAATGATTGTAGGAAAAGATTTACCAAGAGAAAAAAAAAAAGAGTATAATTTACTCTGAAACAAAAAAATTATGATTTAAAAATGTATAAAAGATGTCATTTAGATTGGTTTACCTTAAGCCCAATAAAAAATCCCAAAGAAGTTAATAAATAAAGCCTTCTTTGTCTTATACTACTTTGATTTATTTTCTACTAAATAAATGAGAGAGAGGTAATTAAAAATAAAAATACTATGAATTCATTTTTATCAATTCATAGTTTATTTAAATGTATTTGTGTGATGAATATTAAATTGATAAAAGTGTGAAATTTATGAATAAATTAAATTTGAATTATTAATTATTTTTTTAAATAAATTCTATACATAAGTCTAAATTTATAGTATTACCGAATTAAAAATTACAGCAATTTGTCAACATTACAGATTTGTTAACAGAAGTTTGGCTTGGTTTATTTGACCAATTCTAATTGGTACACGAAACTGCTTTTGTGTCTTTATTTGATCGATAGTTTTCCAGTCACAACACGCGTAAAGAATATGAAAAGAAGAAGAGAAAATGTGTAAATTCCATCAACTGGATTTGTTGTCTGTAAATTCCATCAACTGGATTTAGAGAATACCATCAATTGGATTTAGGGGATGATTCCCATTATCCTTTTAGTATTTAAAGCATCGAATTTGTTGAATAATTCCATTTTTAAAAATTTAATATTATTTTATTATGGCTAGTTATGGCTGGTGGGTTATTGCTCCACCGTGACTATAATGGGGCCGTGCATATTATATTAAATTAATTTAATGGAATAAAAAGGGTGACGCAACAATACCCAACCCTCGATTATCAACTTCACATCTCCAGACCCACCCAACAAAACTTCACATCTCCAAATAAAATTTAAGTAAATTATCAAACATTGAATGGTTACATCTCCAGACCCACCCATTGAATGGTTATCAACTTCACATCTCCAGACCCACCCAACAATACTGACATCTTTTGAGATTTCTTGTATGTAAATTGAATGGTTAATGGAATTTTATCCCAATAATTCCAGTTGATGGAATTTAGAGGATAATGGGAATCATCCAAGAAACATTTTAGAGGAATATTAATTTAGAGGATACCATCAACTGGATTTAGAGAATAATTCCAATTGTGTGCCTACTGAGAGGGTAATTTTTGGGAAAATTGGGCCGAGCTGAGAGTTGGGCATTGAGGCCCAAAACGCGAAGGACTAAGTAAGAAGGCCGCAATAAATACTCCAGCCCGGAAGGGCAAAGTTACTCCGGCCCTGGGAAGACAAAGTTACTTCGGCCCAAGGAGGTGAAATTACTCCGGCTCAAGAAGAGATCGTTACTTCGGCCCAAGGAAGAGTAAAATTACTCCGGTCTGGAGGCAACTCACAGCTAGGCCGGTCTCAGAGTTAGTCCGGTCATGACTTACAGTGGTTAGGTCGGTCAGAACTTGTTACTTGGAAGTTTGAACTAAGTACATCAAGGTTGAACAGGGCAGCCGAAGTAAAGAGTTGGAGCAGAAGACCGAGCTAAGGATAGTTCGGCCTTCTGTGGCTCGGTATAGCCAATTTTACTTCGGTCAAATGGAAGTTCGGCCATAGAGAAAACCATCCCACTTGGTTTAAGCAGTGGGGGAGGGTGTAAAAGGATAAGCATTATCCTTAGGAGATTGAATCCTAGGAGGACTCTGTATGGAGAAATACAAGTCCTACTAGGATTGTGCCATATGAAACTTATAAAAGCTCACAAGCAACACCTTGGAGGAGGTAATTGAACACAATCTTTCTGAGAACTTAGAGCTTTGTCTATTTGTCAAGTTTTCTGACTTAGGCATCGGAGAGGTTTCCGGCACACACCCGCCGGCTAGCTCACGTTTGTGTTTTCAGGTAACAAAGCGACGTCGTACGGAGGAGCGTGGACTTGGTCAACAGGATTATACGAGGAGAATTATTTCCTCCCCATCCCAAACAACCCCTAAGGGTGTGTTTGATTGGGGGGATAACGGGGGGGATTATTTACTGTTGGCATTGTAATCCGGGGGAAGCTCTTTGTTCGGCGTTTGTTTTTTTTTTTAGTCCGCCAGGCATGGAGTCCGACCGGACTCCTTATCCCTCATATGGGGGATTATACTATCCTGGGGGGGTGTGGGACAGTTTTGGGGGACAATTTACTGTTGGGATTAGGTGGTAAAATGATTATTTTGACCCTCTACTATTTAATTATGTATTATATTTAGTAAAATTCAATAAAATTTAAATGTCTCAATTTAAAAATAAAATAATTTTATTTAACTTTTTATTGATGTTTTATTTAAA
>NW_021028376.1:153077-202509 GCF_004153795.1 Camellia sinensis | reverse complement strand
ATGTGAATGTTCACATCTGCTACCAGGTTTTAATAATGTGAATGTTCACATCTGCTACCAGGTTTTAATAATGTGAATGTTCACATCTGCTACCAGGTTTTAATAATGTGAATGTTCACATCTGCTACCAGGTTTTAATAATGTGAATGTTCACATCTGCTACCAGGTTTTAATAATGTGAATGTTCACATCTGCTACCAGGTTTTAATAATGTGAATGTTCACATCTGCTACCAGGTTTTAATAATGTGAATGTTCACATTACATGGTTATTACGTTGTCAACTTAAATGATAGACAGATGTGAATGTTAACAACAATAATAAAATATGACACGTGTCAACATTCAAATCTGTAATACATTGCATGACTATTTGACAAATTAGCAGATGTGAACATGACATCAGTCATCATTAGCAGATGTGAACATTCACATCATTTACATTGAAGATGAAACACAATTCGAAGATTGTCACCATTATAAACTGAAAATTCACATCACTACCATTCTAAACTTCAAAAATGGAACACCTTAGGAAACTGTTATTACCTGAAGTATGAATTTGCCCAGTGCTCAGGTGGTAAGTCCTTGAAAAAATTATGAGCTCGTTGTTTACCCTCCTCTTTTAATTTTGCAAGCTTTTCATGGAACCCTACCACAGTTGGCTCGTAGGCACAGTCACCCAAACTCCTTACTAGGTGATCCCTGAATCCATTATCAATTCCTTTCATCCTGTCTCTTAAATTGCTCTTCAAGTGTTGTAAGCAATAACCGTGATGAGCCGATGGGAACACCTTTGGCATAGCTTCTAACAGACCAAGATTACGATCCGAAATAAAAGTAATATGGCGCTTCCCATCAACAACCTTCCCAAGTTCATGCAAGAACCACGACCAATTAGCCGTGGTCTCCGAATCAACAATTGCAAATGCAACAGGAAACAGACCTACAACATAACACCAATACACAACTGTTCACAATATTCCAAAGTGAATAGAAAAATAGTATAAACGAAACAGGTCATGTGAATGTTCATATGTACATTGCCCTCTTTACTATTTCTATTTTCGGATTCAGGTTCGTAAACATCAACGATGTGAACATTCACATTAACGACCATTAATAATTCATTGTTGCTTGTTGAGTCACTGAAAATGTTAACATTCACAGTACTGTTCATTAATAGATCAACTAACATTAGTATACACTGATGTCAACATTCACATAAGTCTGTAATAAGTCTGATGTGAACATTCACATCAGTGACATTAGTATGCACTGATGTGAATGTTCACATCAGACTTATTACAGACTGATGTGAATGTTCACATCAGACTTATTACAGACTGATGTGAATGTTCACATCAGACTTATTACAGACTGATGTGAATGTTCACATCAGACTTATTACAGACTGATGTGAATGTTCACATCAGACTTATTACAGACTGATGTGAATGTTCACATCAGACTTATTACAGACTGATGTGAATGTTCACATCAGACTTATTACAGACTGATGTGAATGTTCACATCTTTGTATGCTAATGACAGAAATGTTAACATCAGACTGATGTGAATGTTCACATCAGACTTATTACAGACTGATGTGAATGTTCACATCAGACTTATTACAGACTGATGTGAATGTTCACATCAGACTTATTACAGACTGATGTGAATGTTCACATCAGACTTATTACAGACTGATGTGAATGTTCACATCAGACTTATTACAGACTGATGTGAATGTTCACATCAGACTTATTACAGACTGATGTGAATGTTCACATCAGACTTATTACAGACTGATGTGAATGTTCACATCAGACTTATTACAGACTGATGTGAATGTTCACATCAGACTTATTACAGACTGATGTGAATGTTCACATCAGACTTATTACAGACTGATGTGAATGTTCACATCAGACTTATTACAGACTGATGTGAATGTTCACATCAGACTTATTACAGACTGATGTGAATGTTCACATCAGACTTATTACAGACTGATGTGAATGTTCACATCAGACTTATTACAGACTGATGTGAATGTTCACATCAGACTTATTACAGACTGATGTGAATGTTCACATCAGACTTATTACAGACTGATGTGAATGTTCACATCAGACTTATTACAGACTGATGTGAATGTTCACATCAGACTTATTACAGACTGATGTGAATGTTCACATCAGACTTATTACAGACTGATGTGAATGTTCACATCAGACTTATTACAGACTGATGTGAATGTTCACATCAGACTTATTACAGACTGATGTGAATGTTCACATCAGACTTATTACAGACTGATGTGAATGTTCACATCAGACTTATTACAGACTGATGTGAATGTTCACATCAGACTTATTACAGACTGATGTGAATGTTCACATCAGACTTATTACAGACTGATGTGAATGTTCACATCAGACTTATTACAGACTGATGTGAATGTTCACATCAGACTTATTACAGACTGATGTGAATGTTCACATTACTTATAATTTAGCAATCACTCTTTCGTCCAGACTACGCTGCTCAGAGCGAATATTGACATGAATAGACAGGTAAAAAAAACTTCTAACCATTGTTCCCGTCTTTCGCCGTTGCCGCAAGTAGCTGACCTTTGTACTTTCCTTTGAGGAATGTTCCATCCAGGAATAATAAAGGCCGACAAGCATTGAACCCAGAAATACACGCAGCGAATGACACAAAGAAGCGACAAAACTGTTGACTACTCGCATCATAGTCAATATTGACATAACTCCCCGGATTGTACCGCATCACAGCATCCGAATACCACCGCAACTGGTCAAACGATAACGAGTGATCTCCATGGATACCAGCCTTTGCTTTCTCCACACCCAACCATACGACATGGTAACTCACATCTAGCCCATAATCCCTCTTCAAAATAGTCACCACTTCACACGGCCGAGTCAACGGCTTGTCCCTCACAATTTCAGATATGGTACTCGACACCAAATCCGAACTAACTCGCGGATTCTTCGATGTTCGAACATCCGTACCACAAGTATGCACATCACTAAACCTCTTGATGTAGAAAAAATCATTTGCTCGTTGTGCTCTACAATGTATAGCCCACAAACACCCCCTCTTCTCCCGCATCGCACACACAGCAGTAACTCTTGTTGTCTCGTTCTTCACGTATGTGAACTTAAACCCACATTGGATGGCATACTTACATAAAACGTCACGAAATTCTTGTGCACCTCCAACAAACCGTTGTCCTATATGCGTAATACCATTTGCCCAAGGGGCTGACAACAACACCTTCTCCTTATGGTGGCAAAATCTCCGTAGTGCATCAATTTCATCCTCAACCCCCACACGCAGCAATCCCAAACTACTTGACTGACCAATATCACCCTTCAACTCAACCACAACTTCTACATGTTGTACCCTCATTGATTTAGCAAGCAGTACCATGTTCTGAAATTCTTCCTCATTGTCCAAATGACACTTATTAATCCCAGGTAGTTTACAGAACAATGAAATAGAACCAGCAGACAACTCATCCCATTTCTCACACAAACACTCCACCAAACGAGAATAACACATTGCGCGGGCAACATTTATTACAGTTGTACTACAACCATATGTACACACCAATAGCATAAAGGTATCCATCTCCTGTAAAAACACAAAAACACAACAATGAACAGTAATGAAAATCGATATGAAAATTCACATTGTGCAAAAAATAGATGACTACGTGTACATTTCAACTGCTAAATCCATAATTCACAATATGAAGATGTGAACATTCACATTACTATTAACAAGATGTCAACATTAAGCAAACATCAAAGTCCAATGACAACATCAACAATCTTCACATAATATAATGATGTGAACATTCACATCAGTTTATGAGGATGTAAACTTTCACATTGATATTAACAAGATGTTAACATTAAGCAAGCATCAAAGTAAAATGAGAACATTAACAATCTTCACATAATTATTAACAATCTTCACAGAGCCTCATTAAGCAAACATCAATTTAAAATGAGAACATCCACATTCTTCACATATTCCCCATTCACAAAATGTGCAGATTGACATTGATATATATACTGATAATCAAATCATCCACACCGAGCCTCATTACGCATGCATCGAAGTCAAATGAGAACTACACATTCTTCACATAATACGAATGAACTCCCCTCCACATAACCACGTAAAATGCATATAATTAAAAAAACAGAGCATTCAATCCATATAAATCCAAAAACAGAGCATCTGATCCATTATACGAATGAAACCATAAACTGAACATGTATTCATAACCAAATTGATACTAACCTTGATCATCCAATCCTACAATCGTACAGAAAGTTGAAAAAAACTGATTTGAACTAGTTATAATCCGGCAAATGTAACAACCGAACACACTCCTCTTCGTCGTCTTCACACGCAAACCACAGAACCAGACTCCAACAGCAAGGACGAAACCCTGGCACAACCAAACCTTGCAACGAGCATGCAAAACATAAACGTATCTCTCGGAATTGGATTGATGATGAAAAGCGTAAAATAGAAACTGCCAAACTGCATGAACGAAGAAACAGGCACCTTTTACGTATTAACACTGTACATATATATATATAGGGGCAAAATAGTCCAACAAATTATATTAAATTAGAAAAATGGACCTTATGGAATATCCAGAAAAATTTATGGGACTAATTACGTTATAATATTTTTTAGTGGACCTAATGGGTTATAACAACTCTAGAATGGATTTATCAATAAAAATCTCTTTTTTTTTTCTATCAAACTGTTTAGTAATTCTCCCTTTTATTATTTTGACTTGGCTTTAAACTAAAAGATGATTAAACAAATAAAAAAATAATTAGAAGTACTCACTAAATGGGTTGAGAGCTAAATTAGCCAATAAAGACAAAATAAGTTATTTATTTTAGTCAATAAGACAAATGTCATATTCAAATTATAATCATTTCATTTTTTTTTTTTTTTTACAACTATCAAATTAACCACAAAAAAGGTCTATCATCAACCCAAACACAATTTTTTTAGCTAGGCTAGAAAAATTTATCCAAAGAAAGGCAAAATCAAAATTGAAGAATTGAATCTGCCATTTCCAAACTAGGCATACTGTCTTGCAAAAGTCTTAAAACACTTAACACTCATGTAAGGTATTTGACACATAAAAAAATAAAATAAATAAAAAAGAATAACACAAGGCATTTTATTTGAATTTAAATCAGTATACATTAAATTTAATAGAGTTTCATTCAAATCAAAATACAATTTTCCTTAATATTATTATATATTTTATTCTTTTTTTTTTCTCTCCTGTTTTCAATACACTTTTTTCTTAAATTCCAATATTAAACAATGTTCTAAAACACTCGTTAAAACAATACACCATTTTAATTGTTTTCAGACACGGTTTACATTATCTTCCAACACTAGTGGTGAACCTGCACAGAGACTGCAGGGGGCCATGGTTCCCTCCAACATTTTAAATTAACATTACCTCTATATTTCGTGTATATTTGTATAATGTATAAAGGGAAGGGGTGACCTCTAATTTTAGGAAAATTATTTTAATAACTTTCTATTTTATTAATATTTCATAATGTTGTTGGGTTTTTTGGCTTTCGAAGGTTACTTTCGTAATTATGAGCGTGCCAGCAAGGATCAATCAGTCCTTACAGAATTGCCAAACAATTATTCAGACGATTGTGTTATGGTTCTTTCGGCCTCAATAAAGAGGACTTTTACTGGTGGCTTACTGGTAATTTAACTTCAGAAAATTTGAACATAAGAACAGTTAACTAAACTGGAGTATTTCATTAGTATAAAAAGAACTTACAATGATCTCAGTTCCGTAGAGAATTACAGCGGCAATATACTCGACAACTACTCCTACAAATGAAGTGCAGCGCAGAAACTTAAAATACAGGAATATAAAGGACAGGAAATAACACTGGAATATGTAAAGTGATTCTTTAGATTTTTCTCCGTCCCCTTCTCTGAAGTCCTTCCTGCTATTTATACTCTCCGAAGATAACCATCGAATTGTACTTCAAACCGTCGAACTGCTCCTCCGTAGTTGCTGATCATGCTATCTTATAAGTAGTTCCACTACGCCTTCACTTGCAGTTAGGCTTCCCCCTTATATTCGAATTTAAAATGCGAGCAACCGTTGAAGCCACGTCACTGTACGTCTCTTTGTTGATCTGCTACTACTCAGATCTTATAACCACCAACATTAATTGCCACGTGTATGATCAAGATCGAAGACCTACCTGGTCTCCCCATATTACCCTCACTTCGCCACGCGTCGGATTGTCACTAGCTTAGTACAAAATGTGTAGCCAACAGAACCGAACCGATTCGCCGTATTTTGGACGGATGCGTGATGACGAGCGGACGGTTGTAGATTGATTTTCTCCAATCTGCTAATTTGGCAGACAGATGGCGGATTTAAGATTCCTTTGGCCGCAACCGAATCGCCAAACTACGAGCACCCCTAGTAATTTATAAGACATTATGTTTTCAGTTTGTTTAAATATTCTGTTTGTTTTTTCAATTAAAAAAGAATTTAAATGTTCTGTTGAAAAAAAGTTTTTAACTTGAATATCTTTTTTGAATTGAAAAAAATAAACGTATTATTTATTTATATTTTTTAATTTTTAAATCTATTTCTAAAAATAATAAATAGAAAATATGATATATGCTGGTTGGTTTTTATTTTCAAAAATAGATATAGATGTAACAATACAGAGACATACAATCTCTATAACTGCTCTGTTCATGATTTTGGTGGTTTGAATTTTTTTTATATTTTAAGAATCACAGATTGAAATACTTTATGTAGGTTAGGCATGCGGTGATTGTAGTATGTAGACGAGGCATGCAGTGATTGTGATATTTTAAAGTTTCAAACTTTCTTACTTTGAATGAGGCATGCAGTGATTGCAATATTTTTTTAAATCATTGACTGTAATATTTTTTTTTTTTTTTTAGGAAGTACACAAGTTGAATTATGTTGAAAATTTATAAAATTTTAAACCACCAAACCGACTCGCATCTATCCGCCAAACTGCCAATCCGCTCAATCCACATCCGCCGGATTGGCGGACGGATGCGGATTAATTTTCTCTAATCTGCCAATCTGCCGGACGGATGGCGGATTAGAGGTTTCGTGTCCGCAACCGACCCGCTCCCACCCCTAGATAAAAGTGTGAAATTTATGAATAAATTAAATTTGAATTATTAATTATTATTTTTAAATAAATTCTAAATACATAAGTCTAAATTTGGCGGATTAGAGGTTCCGTGTCCGCAACCGACCCGCCCCACCCCTAGATAAAAGTGTGAAATTTATGAATAAATTAAATTTGAATTATTAATTATTTTTTTTAAATAAATTCTAAATACATAAGTCTAAATTTATAGTATTACCGAATTAAAATTTACAGCAATTTGACAACATTGCAGTTGGTTAACAGAAGTTTGGCTTGGTTTATTTGACCAATTCTAATTGGTACACGAAACTGCTTTTGTGTCTTTATTTGATCAATAGTTTTCCAGTCAAAACACGCGCGCGTCAATTTTTAATCGGTGTACAATACGCACCAATTACGCGGTGTTTAGTTGTGGTAGGTGTGGAATTTGGACTTGGGAGACATTTGAAAAGGGAAAAAAAATGTGTGTAAAATTAAGTAAAATATAGATATATTATTTATATTTTATTTATTTATTTTAATTTTTTTTAAATTTTTTCTTAAATTTTCTAACAAAACACAGCATTAATGTATCAATATATGTTATGATATTATTATTTTAAAATTATGATCTCGCCCATTATACAAATTAAAAAAATTTAAAATTTTTAAAATTATGTCACACTATCTATTAGTATACTAATTGATATATCAATGGATGAATATAAGATATTCATTTTCAATTGGCATCCTTAATAAATAAATACACCATGCATACATGCTTAAATTAAGTGACCTCTAGCTCTATACAAACAGACTAACTTTACAGTTTGAATTGGCATTGCTGATATTAGTTATTATGGGTAGCAGAAAGCAGCCCCATGCAGTTTGTGTACCATTTCCAGCACAAGGTCACATAAACCCAATGATGCAACTGGCCAAGCTTCTACACTCTAGAGGCTTCTACATCACCTTCGTCAACACCGAGTTCAACCACAGACGCTTGCTTCAATCCAAAGGTCCTGAATTTCTAAAGGGCTTTGCTGATTTCCAGTTTGAGACTATACCGGATGGGCTGCCACCGTCCGATCGTGATGCCACTCAAGATCCTCCGACCCTCTGCATCGCAATTCGAGACAACTGTTTGGATCCCTTTCGAGTTTTATTAAAAAAGCTCAACAACAACAACAACTCGATTGCATCGCGGCAAGTGCCAGCTGTTACGTGCGTAGTATCTGATGGAATTATGAACTTTGCCATGAAAGCCGCAGAAGAAGCTGGGATTCCAGAGGTGCAATTTTGGACTGCATCGGCTTGTGGCTTCATGGCCTACCTTCACTTTCCTCAACTTGTCCAAAGAGGCATTTTCCCATTCAAAGGTATTACTTACTTCCTCTTCTTCAAAATACTCATTATATTTAAGGAATTGCTTGGTAACTCGAATTTGTGGTCCGAATGATTCGAATGCATCAAAACGACGTCGTTTTATCTCAAAATGACGTCGTTTTGTCGTTTTGAGACATTCAAACTATAAAAATTTGGATTACCAAGCATTGTTGTTATATTTAATTCTTATGCCAATCTTCCCTTCCAATGGTTTCTAATTTTATCACAAACCTTATTTTCTCCTTAATTTTCAAAGAATTATGTGTAATTTAAATAAATAAGAATTAAAATATATGTTAGTGAAATTATCATTATAATACATATGTTGTCTAAGTGGTAAAATTACCTTAAACTTATGGTCTTATGTACCTTTTTGTAGAATTTTTTTAATATAATAGTATAGATAATACAAGTACTATAAAAACAAAATTGGTAAATATATAGACGACTTTTAATTAAAAATATGTCACTTCCCGTACAATAATATCTAAAAGTTTACAAAAAAAATAAATTAATGTGTAATTGAGATTGATTACTTTTTCTGACTGATTAGTGAGTAGGTGTGCTTCTCTTTCTTTATGGAAAATGATATAAAAGTCTACTTTTTAGACTCACTTTTTAGACCCAGTGATGTGTTAAGAAGATGATTAGTGATCACTAATCATCTTCTTGACATATCTCTGATTATAGGTCTAACTTTTAGGCCAGAATGACAATGCTCTTTGTTTATTAATGCTTTTATATATACTCTAAATCACATTATGCTATGCCCAAGAAGATTTGCATGACTTGATTATTTATTTTATTGATTTACCATGCATGGAATATATATATCTATATAATTGTTTGAATATTATTGCTTCAATTTTTTGGAATTAAAGTGAAAAAAGAATGTAATTATGGCCTTGAGTGTTCCAGATGAGAGTTTCCAAAGAGATGGCTCTCTTGACGCAACTATAGATTGGATCCCTGGCATGAGAAACATTCGGCTCAAGGACATGCCATCCTTTATCAGAACCACAGATCCTAATGACATCCTGTTCAATTACCTGAGTGAGGAAGTACAAAATTGCTTAAAAGCATCTGCAATCATCTTCAACACCTTCGACACATTGGAGCATCAGGTATTGCAAGCTATCGCATCCAAGTTCCATAACATTTACACTATTGGGCCACTTTCTTTGCTATCCAAGCCGGTGATTGATGATGAATTCAAGTCACTTAATTCAAGTTTATGGAAGGAAGACACGAAATGTCTCCAATGGCTTGATAAAAAGGAACCAAACTCTGTTGTGTATGTCAACTATGGAAGTGTAACCGTCATGACAGACCAACATCTGAAGGAATTTGCATGGGGGCTTGCAAATAGTAAGCACCCATTTCTTTGGATCGTTCGACCTGATATTGTAATGGGCGATTCAACAATCTTGCCTGAACACTTTGTTGAGGAGACTAGAGATAGAGGATTGCTAGCAAGTTGGTGCCCACAAGAACAAGTACTTTCCCACCCATCAATTGGTGTCTTTCTAACACATTGTGGTTGGAACTCTACATTGGAAAGCATATGTGAAGGAGTACCCATAATTTGTTGGCCTTTCTTTGCTGAGCAACAAACAAATTGTCGATATGCATGCACCGAGTGGGGGATTGGAATGGAGGTTAATCATGATGTGAAGCGCGATGAAATCGTAGCACTTATTAATGAAATGTTGGAAGGTGATAAGGGGAAGCAAATGCGAAAGAAAGTTCTCGAATTGAAGAAGGAAGCAGAAGAAGCAACTGATGTTGGAGGGTTATCCTACAATAACTTTGATAGGCTCATTAAAGAAGCTCTTCACTATAGTGAGCAATACTAACACAAAAGCTAAGCAGGGAAAATAGCACAATTTCCGGTTGAATCATGAGCCCTTCATATAGCGACGACTTTAAAAGGAAGGAAAAGAAAAATAGGAAAAAGAAAGCATGAAGATTATGGTACGAAAGTTGATTTAATCTTTTACTTGGATGTGTTATTTACTGTTACAGAATAAATGATACCCATTATTGTACAATGTATGTCTTGTATCATGAGTGAACAACTATGGTGATCAAACTCAAATTATTTTGTTCAATAATCAACACCACTCTAATACGTTTCCTATTATTTTGTTCAGGCTTGCGCACCATTCTCTGCAAAGTTGCATTGGAAAATTTGTGACCAGCTTTCTTTTCTTTTTTTTTTCTTTTTTTAAATACCACCATTAGAAATGAAAACATCTCCACATGCCAATTTTTGGTCTTACTGTGGGATAGCCGTCTTTCTGTAGATTGCAAGAAAATGTTCCAGCTAGGAGTGAGTAGGGGATATACCGATCCATTCAAATCGACCGAACCAAATCGATCCGTCACATTTTAGATGGATGCATGATGACGAATGGAAGGTTGCAAATTAATTTTTTTCAATCCGTTGACAACTTTCGAATCCCATGATGCACAGGCGTGTGTGGATGACATACAATCCATACAGTGCAAGTGCATATACACTAACATCCATACCACAATATCATATTCGTAGGAATATTCAATGTAACTCTTTATTGAAAGTTCTATTTTTTATTCTCTTTCCAATGTGTGACAAGTTTCTAAACTTAAATCAATATTTTTTGTGTAAGTGCTAGTGACTTTTTATACTTTTTTCAACTCCTATTTTCATTCAATTTGTTAAGAAGCTACATTTTCATGTTTTTTGGAATGTGGTAGGGGGTATTTGGGTCAGTTATCGTGGCATTCTATATAGGTCTTTTATTGATATTCATGTAAGGAATTAATTATTTATGTACTCATTAAATATACATCAATAAAATTTTATTTTTGCTAGTCAAAAAAGGAGCATGTTGAACAATTCTCCTTTCAACAATTACCCTAGCATAACCAAACCAAATATCAACAAAAATTAGGGGGATTTTTTTTAAGGTCCCTGATATTAAGAATTTATAGTATAAAGGACACTCAATATTTTCATAATGTCTAAGGTTGAAGGAAGGCTCTGTATTTGCTCTGTGAAATTGCCTGTGGATTTTATTGTCTTTCAACTTTCTCCAATTTTCCTTTTCCCAACATTATTGGTTTGATTTTTAAAATGATTTGATTTCTCTAATATTTAGATCTCAATAATGGGGGATTTTTTTTAAGGTCCCTGATATTAAGAATTTATAGCATAAAGGACACTCAATATTTTCATAATGTCTAAGGTCCTTCAACATCAATCCAGAGAAAATTCGATCCAGAGAAATTCTCTTTATCCAGAGAAAATTCAGATAGTCCAGAGAAAATTTAGACATCCAGAGAAAATTCAGATAGTTCAGAGAAAATTCATACAATCCAGGAAACTCTGCATTATCGTGCATTTTATATGTTCTCTTACAAATATCTTTTCATGAAGGGTTGCTATCAAAATTTTGTTTGCTAATCCTAGTGCTCTTTGTAGATCAAGTCCAATAAGATGAGGTGGTTGACAGTAAGATCTTGCCATACCTTAGCATAGACAAGAAAGAGAAGAAGTCATTCCCTAGACTTCTAGAGAAAATTCAACTTCAAAGATAAAATTAGTCCAGAAAAATTCTGGAAAGAATTTCTCTGGACTTTCCAATTTCTCTAACATTCCCTAGAATTCCCACTGTAAATTTCTCTGGCCTTCCATTCTCTCCAGAGAAATTTCCCTTATCTCTAGAGAAATTGTAATGTGCTTCATCTTGTTTGAATATGCTATATTGTTGATATTGATTCAGAAATTCTACAATTGTTTGGGAAATTCCTATCATTTTCTTTGAATGAATTCAATAAATTTTTGTTGTACTTATCTACAAAATTTTCAGGGTATATCTATCCTTACCTAATTCCAAATTTCTCTGGACTTCTTTTCAAATTTATCTGGACTTCCCACTGTCCAGAGAAATTCTCTCCAAATTTTTCTGGACTTCTTTCCAAATTTCTCTGGACTTCTTTTCAAATTTATCTGGACTTCCCACTAAAAATTTCTCTGGAGAGAAGGGAAGACCAGAGAAATTTGCAATGGAAAGTCTAGGGAAGGTAAGTCCCTGCACCAATTTTCTCTGTGAAGTCGAATTTAGCAAAATCAACAATTATTACCAACTCTACAACTTGAATTCTGTAGAATCAAATATCAAATTTCACAGAGAATTCTCTGTGAACTTCATAGAGAATTCTGGTTCACAGAGAATTTCTCTGGTGACTTCACAGAGAAATTTCCAAATTTCTTTGACTAAATCACATACTCATCTCTGTGATTTTCTTTGGCCATCTAGAGAAAATTTCTCTGGCCTTCCCTTCTCTCCAGATAAATTTCTCTTCTCCAAACCCAAAGAAATTCACTTAAACCAAATAAATTTCCCAAACCCAGAGAAATTCGCAAAGAGATGGAAAAGTCAGTGTATACGCAAAGTGCTTTCAATTTTCAGAGCTTTCAGGGTTTTTAAAGTAAGAACTCCTCAGATTCACACTCTCAATTTGTCCCTTTCTTGTTTATAGGAAATGAGTTTCCTAAAAATGAGGCCAAGGGTCTGAAATTGGCATGGGTTTGTGTATAGAGACTCTGTCTTGTTCTCGGTTTGTCTCTAAAATGTTTTTCAATCTCATTTATAGTGGTGGAGGAGTGAGAGATTCGTAGATTCGAAGAATGAGGTTCGGTGAATGATGGACTTATGGGACGCCATACTGGAGTTGGGCAGAGTCAATACATGTGGGGGAGAATATGTCTGATAACAATAGAAGATTTCTTCGATGATCTGATCCGAGAGGCTGCCAAGAAGACAGAAGGCTTCTCAGGTCGAGAGATAGCGAAACTAATGGCCAGTGTTCAAGCAATCGTGTATGGACGCCTGGCAGCGACAGTAGGTTCATTGATGATACGCATCACATTGAGTCCAGCAATAACACCATCATCCTTTGTTGCCTGACGTTGAGAATCATTGAAGTAGGCAGCCTCCATGTCTGTTCAACAGCTCTGCAATGCAACTATGGCGCTGTCTCTCTCTAGATTCTCTCTCTAAAATGAGGTTCGGTGGATGATGGACTTCTGGGATGCCATACTGGAATTGGGCAAAGTCAATACATGTGGGGGTGAATATGTCTGATAACAATCGAAGATTTCTTCGATAATCTGATCCGAGAGGCTGCCAAGAAGAAGCGGCAGTGGGTTCATTGATGATACGCATTACATTGAGTCCAGCAATTACACCATCATCGTTTGTTGCCTCACGTTGAGAATCATTGAAGTAGGCAGCCTCCATGTCTGTTCAACAGATCTGCAATGCAACTATGGCGCTCGCTCTCTCTAGATTCTCTCTCTAGAATGGAGAGACAAATCATCGAATTGGTTTATGGAGGTTTGAAGGGTGAGGGATATGAAATTTCTCTGTAGGGACCTTAGACATCATAATATAATTTTGTGGACCTCTTCCATTACGAAAAGTGGGAGAGAGACCCTAGACCGATTTTCCCAATTTTTTAATGATAAATTACTAGCAAATTTTACCCAACAAGAAAATAGATAAATTATATTGATACCTAGCCAATAATTTTGTTGAGGAAAAACTAACCAGCAAATGAAAAATGCTTTCTACCCCCACTGGGGGTCGACCCCCAATGAGGTGTCACTCTGGGATTGGTCCAAAAAAAAATTGTTTTTTTTTTTTTTTTTTTTGAGTTTTCAGCCAGTGGGGGCACGCCACATTATTGGAGGCGCGACGGGGTATGCAGCGGGACTGCCAACAAATTATTTATACAGAATTTATCATAGTGTTACACTTTTGTTAATAATAAGGTGACTTTAGATGACTTTGGTTTCCTATCTAAAAAAAAGGTGACTTTGGTTGGTAGACACGTGTTAAAGTAAGCTTCCATTGGTTGGGGACCTAATAGAAAACTTGGTCGGCCAAGAGGCCAAAGAATAATATCAACAAATCAAGGACACCATCCATGTGGGACGAAAATCACAAAGCCCCGAAGGCGATCAAGTGCGCCCACATCGAATATCAACCGTCCAACCGTCGTCGACCCACACACGTGGCATCCCACTCCAACAGAGTAAAATTATGGCCTACATGCAACTGTACGGTGGTCTTGCTCCTTCATCCTTCAAATCCGAATCCGGATAAATACGAGGTATTTATTTATAAATTTCTCTACATTTATTTATATTTTGTTTAATTCAAATTATTTTTTTACTGTTTCAATAAATATTCGGGTGACATAATTCAAAAAAATCTTAATAATAATAATAATAATAATAATAATAATAGGTGAATCACGTATTAATGTTCACATTATCAATATAAATATTTTATAATGTGAATACTTACATTGTTAACATAAATATTCATGTTGTTAAATTTATTTAATGTGAATGTTCACATCACTAAATTATTAAGAGTTTAAAAAATATTTATGAAGGTAAAATTATTTATAAAATATCTTAAATAAAAAAATTACAATTTGATGGATTAAATGTTTAAAATAATAGAATTTATTAAAATATAAAAATATCTTATAGAGTAATTAAAATACAAATAATTGTAAAGAAGATTCTTTTAGGATTCGTTTGGAATGTGAGTTATTTTTTGGCTATTTTAATCTGGGGTTAAAAAGTTTTGTTTGTGATAGACTTTTTGACTTTTTTGATTTTTGTAAGAGAAAAAATAAAATGATTATAGATTGGATGTGATATTTTGTTTTTGGCTAAAATAGCAAATTGTATCCTATATAACTATTTTAGCCCAAAATAATATCCAAAAGAAAGTATCTAAATGGTTAAAAAAATATTTTTTTGGGTGATTTTTTTGGTTTAGAAAAAGGGTTTTTTTTAGATCATTGACATTAAGATTTTATAGCATAAAGGATATTCAATATTTTCATAATGTCTAAGGTCCCTCAATATTAATCCAGAGAAATTTCAAACCAGAGAAATTCTAGACTTCTCAAAAAATTTCTCTGGGTTCAAACAACATTCAAATTTCTCTAGATTAACATCAAAAAGCCTTGAACCTTTCACACATTTCTCTGGACTGACATTCAATTTCTCTGGATTAATATCAAATTTCTCTGGATCTCTGGACTAACATAAAAAACCCTTGAACCTTTCACAAATTAGAGAACTTCAGCTTCCAAAGACTAAATCTTTTAAACAAACCAGGGAAATTTTAGCACAATGATTTTAAATCAGAGAAAATTGTTTTAACCAAACCAGGGAAATTTTCCCTAATTTGCATCTTTAGAATTAGTAGTACCTACACTAAACCGGAGATTGAGCCACCAGAATAGAGCACCATAAATCTCTCTCTCTCTCTCTCTCTCCTCATCGTTAGAAACATGTGAGATATGGGATCTAGATTTGAGCGGTAGTATAGACCAAGATCTGAGATATTCTTTTTGATCATGGAGTTCTGAAACTGATCATCATCATCCCCATCTCTTTGAGGCGCCATCGGATTCAGCGGCGGAAACAACTTCCTCAGGTTTGACTCCCATAGGCTCAAGATCATCCTCGCCGTTGTCCCTTGCTATCTCAACCACTGCTCTCCCTAAGCTCTTTGGCGAAATTTGTAGCTCTCAAAACCCTAAGTTTGTTGA
Organism: Camellia sinensis; assembly: GCF_004153795.1. Taxonomy (NCBI): domain Eukaryota; kingdom Viridiplantae; phylum Streptophyta; class Magnoliopsida; order Ericales; family Theaceae; genus Camellia; species Camellia sinensis. Next base: position 186,260 of record NW_021028376.1, on the reverse strand, counting down.
GATTGAAGGAGAATGAGAAGAGCGATGTGTCTCTCACGAGTAAACTTGAGCTATTCGGTAGGAGTTCGAGGTCATTTCGTCTTCAATATTTTTAAACCAGAGATCGATCCCTACTACCTTCGCCGCCACCACTCTCACCGGTCCAACCCCGTCGTATATTTGAATGATGATGATGATGATGATGATCAGATTGAAGAAGGTGATAATTCGGATCGAAGTGAATCAGATTTTGTGATAGATCGATGCCAAGATGATCATGCGATTGAGGAAAATGATGAAAGTCAAATGCTTTTTGGTATGAGAGATCATGAGGAAGATGTGGATTGTTATGTTTCTGTATCAAACTTTGGATTGAGAGGGGGGGGGTTTGTTTGGTGCGAGAAGAGAGATGTGTGATTTAGAATTTGAGTCCTACTCATTTTTGTTTCATTTGTTATGTCAGGTAAAAAAATGTCAACATCAAATGCATCTATGACTGATATTAGTGAAATTCAGTTTAGAAATCGAAAATGTCGTTGCGGGGTGAGAGCAGCATTCAGGATTTCAGAGTCAAAAGGCAATCCAAGGATGGTATACTTTGCTTGCCCTTCAAACAACACCAATGGATGCGGCTTCTTTGAGTGGTGGATGCATGTACATAAGTAGCGTCAATTGTTGAAGATGATAAGGGAGGAAAGCGACGACAATTGTAATATCCACTCTTTGGCCAACGAAGTGATTGTATCCAATGATGAGCTGAAAGAGATGGGTACAAAGTTTACGAAAGAAAGTAAACAAATGGTTGTAGAGATTAGACAACTTGGGAAAAGGTTGCACTACGCCGTTGTAATAATGTTATTTGGATTTGGACTTCTTTTGTTGTTTAAAAATTAAGTGTAATTTAAATTCGGATTTGGACTTCGCCTTTTGTGAACTAAATATTATGTGTAAATTAAGTTGGTTGTTAACTTTGTTTCTTTGTTTGGATTGTTGGTTTGGATTATTGGTATGGTATGTTACTGTTTTTGTGCTTTTAGTTTATGTTGTTACTGAAGATATCAACGACAATGGTCCATGTATACATATATAGACTTCCATGGACTGTTGCCATTTGTTAACTTTGATGGTACATGAAAATGTTATCAGTGGCCCATTGCTGATTACTGTGTTGGATATAGAGAGAGTGGTCCTCTTCTTATTTATGAGATGTAAATTAGGACACTCCAATGATCTATATCCTCTTGTGATGCTCAGATTTGTGTCCCACTCAATTGATCACCATTGTTATGACCAAACATGTATTTTCAAATTTTTGGAAATTCAAATGGAATAATGTTTTATTCAAATTGAAGGGTTATGATTATTGAGAATTGGTGGAAATCATGTTTGTTGCCCTAATAAATTTATTTTTTTGCTGATATCAAACTAGAATGAGATTTCCATGATTTGAACATAACCTAAATGTGTTGCTATGTCAAGTATGACGTGAAGTTGAGTATGCCTAGGCTTCTCTTCTGTTTATTTTTTAGCACCATTTCAGAACATATTTGAGCAACATATCAACACAAATTTCAGCAGCATATCAGCCAACTTTGAGCACCATTTCAGCACATATTTCACCAACATATCAACACAAATTTCAGCAACATATCAGCACAAATTTGAGCACCATTTCAGCCAAATTTCAGCAACATATCAGCACAAATTTAAGCACCATTTCAGCAACATATCAGCACAAGTTTCACAAACATAGCAGCACAAATTTCAGCAACATATGAGCACAAATTTCAGCACCATTTCAACCAAATTTCAGCAACATATCAACACAAATTTCTGCACCATTTCAGCACATATTTCAGTAACATATCAACACAAATTTCAGCACCATTTCAGCATATATTTCAACAACATATCAACATTCACATAAAAAAAAAGTTTAAGGTCATTTTGACATTCAAATTTCAGTACAATCTGCCAAGTCTTCAATATTACATATCCAACAAAAAAGTTTACAAATTTCAGAAATTTCTACATTCACATGAAAAGTGTTCAATATTACATATCCAAAAAAAAAATTCAACGCTATGATATTGACGTGTGATCCACATTCCCATATAGTACCTAAAAAAGAAAACAAATATATATAAGGAACCATAAAATAAAATGGAACTTTAAATGAATGAATGGCAAAATAAAAGAGGAAAGGTGAAAAATAAATTACTTGATTATATGAAGGACTATTCGAGGCTTGCAAGTCATAACCGCTTGCATTGTTAAGCAAGGCTTGATAGCTTCCATGGATGGAATACATCGATGGCATTGAAAAAGGATTAACTTGAGGAACACACGTCGAAAATGGAATACTTGGCTGCAACAATAGCAAACACCTATCAATTTAAAATGGTACAAAATATTTACAAATAAGTCATAATAAAACTTCTTATTAAACTAACTTACATCATAGGCGAGATACATAAATTGAGTAGACGAAGCATTATGTTGAGGAACACACGTCGAGAATGGAGGAAGTTGAGGAGCACTTATTGAAAATAAAGGAGCTGATTGAGGAATACTCGGTGAAAACAAGGGAGCTGGTTCAGGAGCACTCGCCGAAAATAAGGGAGGATGTTGAGGAGCAACAGACATAGGAGTTTGAGAAGCATTTTGTGAACTAGGTTGAGGAGCAATAGACATTGGAGTTTGAGAAGCATTATGTGAACTTCTTTTATTTTTCTTTGCCAATGCAAGTTCCAAACCACCTTTGTCCGCCTTCGTCCCTTGCTAGTGCACTCTCTTCGTTTGAGTCCTTTTGCTTGAACTACATTTGTATCCACTACACCATCCACTTCAAAGCTTTCGAGACATGTGTCGGGAGGGCTTTCTTGTTCAATAGTATCTGAAAAAGACATATTGAATTTTGCGCTTAACATGCTTTCAATGTTTGCAATTAAGTCATCCGCTTTCTCTACCGTCAAGTTATATGTTTCCTCACTTTCGGAAGCTCTACACGCTACTGCTCTGAAAATTGCCATCAATGATCTAAAGCGTGAAGTTTGATGCAATCTTACATCAACCTTAATATCATGCCCACACCTATCTTTCACATTTTCGACTCTTGCTTTTTTAGTCCATCTCTTGAGAATATATTGGAAAGGAATCTCTTTGAATTTGAGGGTTTTTCTAAGGATCTTCAAACAATGACTACACAAAATGCCTTTCATTTCAAACTTTCTACAATTGCAAGTGAGTGAACCATCACACTCCACTGTCACCTTCCTCACCTTTACACCATCACTATCAAGAATCGTATAAATGGTACTCTCACCACAAATTTCAGTTTCTTCAATGTTTACTTCAAGGGACTTGACATACTCATCTTGAAATTCTTCATAAATTTTATTTGTGTAAACATCTACAGCTTGTTCCATAATCTTCACTTTAATATTCACCCTTGGCAACTTTTGGCATAGAGCATATTCGGCTTGTAACTCTTTGTACCTCTTCTCACAAAGAACTCGATCAAAATGCATGAAAAATTGCATTAAGTTATGATCAGACTGAATGAAATCCTTCAAGAATGCATTAAAGGATTCACCAAGTTGGGTGCTACTCATACCCTCACTCCATGCATTTCTAACATATGGCCAACCCCATTTGTCCTTGACCCCAAATGTTAACTTCAACCAATGATTATCTCGCACTTCATACTTGTCAAGCATTTCCTCCCATTTTAACATAAAATCATCCTTATCCTCAATGTCGTACATAAATTTGGATAAAACGCTCTTCATCCCCTTATCCTTCACCTCCTTATCCTTGAAGATAGAATTTGCATGCCTTAATGCATTTTGCATCAAATGCAAAGTGCAAAGGCGATGTTTTGTGTTAGGCATGACAATAGGTATGGCCTTAGCCATTACAGCATCCTAATCTGTAAAAATTATTTTCGGAGCCTTACTTGACATTGCCTCCAAGAATCTTCTAAAAAGCCATATAAAAGAATCAACAGTCTCATCATACATCAAAGCTACGCCAAATATAACAGTTTCCCTATGATGGTTAAATCTAACGAAAGATGCAAATGGTCTATGTGCACTATTTAACTTGTAAGTAGTGTCGAAAGTCACAACATCACCAAATTGCCCATAATCCATGATCATCTGAGCATCGGCCCAAAATATGTTTGTAATCTGCTCCTCATTATCTAACTGGACTGAGTAAAAAAAAGATGGATTCTCCAATGTCTTCTCACGAAAATATTGCAAAATGCTATCTGCCTCCCCATATGCTAAAATGTTTTGCCTCTTTGTTCTCAAATAATTTTTTTGGTCCACTTTTGTGAACCCAAGCGACTCCCTTCCACTAGCTTCATTACCCATGAGCTCAAATGCAACATTAAGCCGGATTCCAGATTTTTTGGCTAAATCTATTTCGTTTGCCTGTGATGCAGATATCTTCCTTTGGGATGGTAACATATGCGTACATTCTATTGGTACAAAAATATGATTATGTTGTTCAACAAACTCACCAACAAAAAATTTATGAATATTCCTATCCCACTTAATGATAAGTCGGGCTTGACAACCAGTCCTCACTTCCTGCCTAGGATTTTTTGTTAATGGATCTCGCTTGTCTACACCCTGAAACCCCTCCTTATAACAAACAAATAGCCTTGATGTGATTTGCCCCTCCTTGTTCTTGTTTACATAACCCCTTCTAATACTAAACCCCATCCTTCCTCCATAAGCATTATAGAAATTATATGCTTCTTGTTCTGTATCAAATGTCATGTGAACTCTAGGCTTCCAATCACAATCACCCCTGTCATTCTCAGCATTGTTAGGTTCCATTTCAATGTGCCAAGTCACTTCAAAAAAAAAAAAAAGTGCTCAATATTAGCATAAAAACTGTAAATTATGTTTGCAAAATAATACAAACTAAATAAAAACACTACAAGAATGGAATCATATTAGATTATATAAATAAAGGGGCACAAATCCCTTCAATGGTAAATTATGTTTTAAATGATCCAGATTTAACACAAATTCCTTAATTTTCTTATAATCAACACGTGAACATACAAAATCAAAATTAAAATTAAATGACAAAAAAAAACAAAATAAAGGGATGAATGAAATGTAAGAGACTTCTATTTATATACATTATCTTTGACTGCACCAAACATTTAAAAAACAAACATCACTTATCAGCTAAAGTGATAACCATAACAATAAACCATGATGATAATTTTTAATCTAGGTCAGTTATAGCTGATTTTTTGTTTTCATTTATTTTTAACCATCCTTATTAAAGAAAATGCCCACCAGTTTCCACACCTCCACAGCAAACAAAAAGAAAAGGGTAAGAAAATCAATCAAATGGCTATAACCTACAATTGCACAATATTGATCGAGATAATATCTAAATTACTAATATGAAATAAAAAAAAATAAATAAGGTTTGCCCAAAAGCACAGCCTATAAATGATGTGCAAAAAGCATAGAAGGGTTATAAACTTATAGTTAAACAATACATATACTGAATTCATGACAACCATGATCAACTCAAAAAATGATCTTCATTTTCTTTCTAAGACATGGGAGTATGAGTATGGGCCAGTCCTCTTGCTAAGCCAGAACAATGCAAAAAACAAAAAAAAAACAAAAAAAAAAAAAAACTAAATTTCAAATTTATTAAGAGAATGAGGTCCCAGAAACAATCAACTCTACAAGTTTGGAGCTAATAAATAAATCTTTACAATTAACAAGTTTGGTCCCAGAAGTTGATTTTACAATTAACAATATTTTCATACGAAATTTGGAAACTAAGCAGCTCGATCCATCATCATGAGAAACTACAACAGAAATCATAATAAATTCAATCTTCCATGAAGTAACACAATGGCAACCACAAAAAAACCTCAAAAGTACATAAAAATTTGAGCCGAAAAAATTATGGGGATTGGGGTATATATGTATAGATTTTTACAATGTTAAAAGGGATGAATGAAATATTCCCACACCTCAGCGATGGTGGCGGCGACGGGACGACGGCGGCAATGATTGGATGGCGGCAACGGCTGGACGACACTCCCGCCTCTCTTCTCTCTCTGTCTTCTTCTCTCTTTCCCGCCACACAGCTGTGTTGATACTGGAGGGAATGATTTTCATTTTGAATGAAATCAACTTTTTTTTTTCTTTTTTTTTTTTGAAATTACTAACCAAAACGACGTCATTTTGGTTAGTTATATTTTCAACCGTCGGATCAACACACTTCAGGGATCACTTCAGGGGCAATACTTCATAGGATCCTAATACTTAAAAATGGCTTTTGAAAAGTTTATGAGTATCGGCGAGTTTTTAAAAGCAAATAAATAATAATTAATCAAAAATGTCAAACAAAATATTATATTATATTATTAGAGAAAAAAAAAGTTTACAAAAGACTTGACAACTTTTGAATCCCATGATGCAGGCGCGTGTGCGGATGACATATGCATATAAACTAGCATCCATACCATAATGTCATATTCATAAGAATATTCAATATATCTCTTTATTAAAAGTTCTATCTTTTATTCTCTTTTCAATGTGTGACAAGTTTCTAAACTTATTTCAATATTTTTTTTTTTTTTTTTGTGTCTGTGGATAGTGCTAGTGACTTTTTATAGTTTTGTCAACTCCTGGTTTCGTTCAATTTGTCAGGAAGTTGCATTTTCATGTTTTTTGGAATGTGGTAGGGAGTATTTGAAACTCTGGCTGCCTGAGCGACTGGGTTGGGTGCGCTCACTGTGGTTTCCCACTCCAGCAACACCCTTTCCTCTGATTTGTTGCTTCAACGTCTCCATATCAGCCGCCATCTTCCGAATGAGGGCGTCCTGGTCTCTGAGTTTATGCTCTAGGCGCTGAGCGTGCAATTCTCCTCTCTGTCGACGTCCCTCAGGACTTTACGAATGATCAGTGCTCCTCGCGCGTTTGTCTCGCGCGTCTCTGGATAGCCCTCTAGAGGAGGTCTGCAGGCCCGCCATTGTCGAAATGGCAGGAGGGCCATCTTTTCTCCAGACTAACTCTAGAGTGATTACGTCGACGACGGACAGTGTTTGCCATGGAAAACAGTCGAAAAAGCTTGTAAAACAAGGGTTGTCTATCAAAAAGCTTTCCACAGATGGCACTAATTGTAGGGGGAAAGAAATAATTGCCTCACTCCGTACTTACTTGCTTCCAAGCTTGTTGCATTCCGTTAAAGCTCCGTCACACTGTAAATAAGATTAAGGTAAGCTACCCGGTGGGTGGGTTTGCCAGAAAACCCCTCCGATGGTCAAGTTAGCTTGCTAAGAGAAGAGAGAAGGTAGAGCGCGGTAGAGAGAGAGAGAGTTGCACAAAATTGCTTACCTCCAACGTCTGCATGCTCCTCTTTTTCAAGGTTGGCCATACAACCTCAGAGATTGTGGGCGCACTTCCTCTGATGTTCTTCTCTAGATAGGCGGCTGTGCTCCCCTCTACATTTCTTACACGTGTAGAGACCAAAACCTCCAAACAGTGCTTGTCGTATCGCCAAATGATATTGACACATACCAGGAGTGTATTTCTCTCTTCTCTTTATTGGTCCACGTAGGATGCTCAACCGGGCTATTACTTGTGAACCAATAACACTACGTTGGTCGCTTCGTGCCAAGTTGGATCATAACCAGCCTATCATTACTGACTGGAGGTAGGCACATCGTTCGGCATCTCGACTTCTGACCGCGGTCTCACGGACCGCCTGCCTCAGTGATAGTATTAGTCCGCAGCTCGGTCTTCACGTGACTCTGTTGCCTTGGAACTTAACGATAAAGTAGTTCTGCCCTCCAGCTGAGTCAGCTCGGCTGGGTCTGGCCGACACGATATTCTACATAGACCTAGCTCGGCCTAGCACTACATTCCATGCGGATCCCACTTAGCCAAACGCACCTCAGATAACCTCAGTCCAGCCCAATGATGCGTCCCAGGGTCTTCTCACCCAACACCAAATTCCATGTTGGTGAAGCTCGGCCCATTGTTCGGCGCAAATCTTCCTCTCACCTTTCGTTTGCGAAGTGAGTTAGTTTTTTGGCTATTAGTTTGAAATTAAAAAGTTTATTTGGATTGAAATTTTTGGATTTTTTGACTTTTATGAGAGAGAAAGTGAAATGCTTATGGTTTGGATGTGATATTTTATCTTATTGAATTTTTAGTCTATTTTATCTTTGTCTAAGGCTTGGTTTAGGAAGTAGATTAAAAACTGACATTTTGACTTTTTTTTAAAAAAGGTAAAGAGATGATTTAACTTGAAAAAGTTAAAAAAATTAACTTTTAGCCAAATTTTCAAAATAAGCTCTAATTAACTTCTAACCTTCAAAAAGTCTTATGTAAACGAGGACATAATAGTAAGAGAAGGCCTCAATCATTTCTATAAAATAGGTAGTGGTTGAGGCCTAGTTCCTAGCAAGTGATTTAGGCCATGTTTGTCAAGGACAATGGGCATAGGGGAAATCAAGAGGTTGAGTGGGCTATGAAAATAGTAAAATGGTGATGATTGTTGAGAACAAAAGTTGGTGGTCAAAGGTAGTTGGTAAATTTGGGTCTCAAGGTAAAGCTCGTAGGACATATGATAAAACCTAAAACTGTCACATTCTGGCAATTACAACAAGAAAAGGAGGCCAAATTACACTAAAAAAAATCCTCAACAAGCATCATTTGTGGAGGTCTAACACCAACCAAAACATCTATTGGAAAAAATGATTTTTTGGTGACTTTAATTATGTTGAAGTGGGCCAAAAACCATTCAGAATTGAATAAGATATTGCCTCTTAAAGTTAGCTTCATGAAATGGATTTTAAAGAGTATTTAAATCTTTCTTGGCTAAAGGGTGTGAACCCTTTTAGCATCCAAACTTTTCAACTTTTTGAAAAGGGGTTATGAATGCTGGTTAATTGTGCTTTAACGACCAACCATAAAGGCTGGAAGCTCTTCCTCTCTTCCATATACATGTATAAATTGAGACCCTCCTATCAAGTCTCAATATAGAAATTTTTGCTTCCCTTTTACAAGGCAGTTTGCCAGAAAGTTTCTATAGTGAGAGAGTGCTACCACAGTTTTTGTTCGTTAAGCTAGATAGAGAGTACTTCTGCCGTAGCTAGTTTTTGACCGTCGTATCCTGAGAGACCGTCGTATCCTGAGAGACAGACGCCAGAATTCCTCAAACACTCGACCCTTGAGGTGACAAAATCTGTTTTAAGGAAACTACTACCATGCAGACATCGGTTTGGTTTCTTTACCATTTTATTATATTGTGTAATTCTGTTGTAATTATTATCAACATATGTTCTTGGTATATAATTTTGATTTTTTCGTAAATCTATTTATTTAATTTCACAATTTGGACAACAAGCTTAAAACAAATTTCGTATATTTTCTATGAAATTGATCGAATAGATTTATATAGACAATTAGGTTAGCTTTGTATATTGTTACTAGGTACTGTTGCAGAATTACGCACTGTTTCAATGATACAAAGTATAAATTTCCATGTTTAGAGATTCAAGTAATTTATATGAATAGGCTATTGTTCCATTTTCTATAGGTTAATTGCCGGTTCATGATTTTATTTCTTTGCATGTACATAGAACTATTTTTATGCCTTCTTGCACTGATTCATCCTTCTGAGTAAATTAATATATTTGTGTTTGCTAGTGAATAGATCCATGTGTGTCATAGACATATTGCATGCTATTGCTTCTGTTATTTATGTAGACTACATGTACTAAATAGAAAGTCCACTGTTTTTTTTTTTTTTTTCCTTTGGAAATTCAATGATGGTAAATTATGTAATGTTATTCTCTAATTGCTTAGTTCAATTAGAATGCTCTAGCATACTTTGCATACTTAATTGTATTAGTATGATCTTATTTTATGTGTATGGTTCATCATTCCCCTACCATGATTTGCATGAATTTTAAGGTTATAATATAATTTATGGGTGTTGCAATTTTTGACATGCTAATTCTATTCTAGATTTTAATTTGTTACATGCTTTTTATTTTCTAGACTAGATTACATAATTTAATTTTTAGAATTATTTGCATATGTTAATTGCTAAATGGTTATTGGTTTGTAACAATTATATATAACTCTTGCCTGTTAATTTTAGTTTAATGTTTTTTTGGAGTTATAGAGTTTTGTAACTTGTATGAATTTGTGTACATGAATATTCTGAATTTAATTGGGTGCATTAATCTGAATTATCTAATTGGGTGCATTAATCTAAATTATCTATTTGGGTGCATTAATTTTTGGTTTTAATTTATTTATTTGGAGTTATAAGTTTACATCTTTGTTGTGAATTAATAACTCATGACTATTAAATTTTATATTAAAGTTGTAATTTAATTTTGAAGTTACAAATTATATTTTGTTTTGGTAACTTATATTAATTGGTTAATTATAAAATTAATAGTTGGTTAGATGGTTTCAATTAATTTATTATATTTACTTTTTGCTTAGATTATTTGTTTGTATTTTGTTGTGGTTTTCTACTAACTTTTTTTACAAAAATACCTATGCAAAAGAAGGGGGAAAAAAATGAATAAATTTGGGTGACTAGGAGTCAACATGCTCTTGAAAGTTTTGTCAAAAGGTTAACTGGATTTTAAGTGGGACCGATGTGACCCCTCCAGTCTTCCTGGGAACATTCTTGACCATGTTCGATTCTTGGTTAAGTGGTGAGACTAGTTTTGAATTAAATTTCCAACTGAGGAATTTCTAAGGGTTAAGTTTAATTTCTGGAAACATAGAAATAATATTCTGTTTTCTTTTTTAGAAATAGCAACTGTCACCAATGATCCTGCTACTACTAATGTCGGCTTTGAACCCCGGGGCAACTGACTTGACAACCCCAACTGTGACCTCTGTAGTCAACCCTGGTGTTACTCCAGTTGTTCTAGGAGGACTGCTTAGTCACTATGGGTGCCCAAAAAAATTTCCTAAGGTAAACTCTAAGAGATGACAACAAAAGATGTTGTTCTACTTGCCCACACTAAACCTTGAAAAGGTTTTGAGCGAGGCTCCTCCAGCCGTGGCAGAGAATGAGCCAGACAGGCAAAAAGTCATGGCGCTTGACACATGGAAACAGATAGACTATCTTTTCCGGAACTATGTGTTCAACAGCTTGGCAGACTCACTCTACAGTGTGTTTTGTACCAAGAGCTCAGCAAAAGAGTTATGGAAATCTCTGGACAAAAAGTACAGGATTGAGGATGTCAGGGCAAAGAAATTTGTGGTTAGCCGGTTCCTAGATTTTAAAATGGTAGATTCAAAAACTGTGATAAGCCAAGTCCAAGAGTTCCAAGTGATCTTGCATGAAATTCATGGGGAGGGAATGCCTTTGAGCGAGTCATTCCAAGTTGCTGTGATCATTGAGAAACTTCCCAATGGTTGGAAGGACTTTAAGAACTACTTGAAGCACAAGCGTAAGGAAATGTCAGTTGAATGCCTGATTGTCTGACTCCGAATTGAGGAGGATAATAGAAAGAAATGAGGGAGTACCTCCTCAGTAAAAGCCAATGTCATTGAGCATGGAAAATCTTCTGGGGTGAGGAAGAAGCCCCCTGTGAACAAGGGCTCAAAGCTAAGGCCAAGGGTTAGTGTTACAAAGAAGTCGGCATACAAGCCCCAGGAACTCAATTATCGGTTCTTAGGGAAATGCTACAACTGTGGTAGCAAGGGGCATCGGGCTAGTGACTGCTGCAAACAGAAGAAGCCATACAAGACACCCAAGAGCACTCCTATGATGAGGATGACATGCACTTGTCTATTATTGTATCCGAGGTGAATATAGTGGGTTCAAACCCAAGAGAATGGTGGATTAATACTGGGGCTACACACCATATCTGCTCTGAGATGAGGCTGTTTACAACTTTCGAACCGGTTACATACAGTAAGAAGTTGTTTATGGGAAACTTTGCTACCTCAATATTGACAGGAAAGGAAAGGTGATCTTGAAGTTAACCTCAAGAAAGGAGCTAACCTTGAATGAAGTCCTGTCTGTTCCGAACATTCGTAAGAATCTTGTCTCAGGGTCTCTTCTCAGTAAACATGATTTTCGCATGGTTTTTGATTCCGACAAGGTCATTCTGACCAAGAGTGGTGTATATGTGGGTAAAGGTTATATATTGGGGGGTATGTTTAAACTCAATATAATGACTATTATTCCAAAGATGAATAAAGATGCATTTTCTTCTGCTTACATGCTTGAGTCTTCCAATTTGTGGTATGGTAGAGTACATGTGAACTTTGAATCTTTATGTAGATTAATCAAGTTAGATCACATACCATCTTTTAAGATTAATCCAAAACACAAGTATGAAACTTGTGTCGAAGCGAAGTTGACAAGATCTTCGTTTTATTCTATTGAAAGAAGTTCAAACTGTTGGACTTAGTGCATAGTGATGTGTGTGACTTAAAGTTTACACAATCACGTCGTGGCAATAAGTACATCATGTTTGTTGATGATTGCACAAAGTATTGTTATGTCTATTTGCTCAAAAGTAAAGATGAGGCCATTGACAAGTTTATTCTTTATAAGAATGAAGTTGAGAACCAAGTAGGCAGCAAGATTAAGGTTTTAGGAAGTGATCGTGGTGGTGAGTATGAATCTTCGTTTATTGAGATTTGTGCTCAATCCGGGATTATCCACCAAACTACGGTGGCTTATTCTCCTCAATCAAATGGAATTGCTGAGTGAAAGAATAGGATGCTAAAGGAAATGATGAATGCAATGTTGATAAGTTCTGGATTGTCACAGAACATGTGGGGGGAAGCAATTCTCTCTGCGAATTACATTCTGAATAAAATACCCTGGAAGAAGGTGGACAAGACGTCGTATGAGTTATGGAAAAGCGTTAAGCCTTCGTATAAATTCTTACGAATGTGGGGGTGTCTTGCAAAAGCGACAATTCCTACACCCAAACGGGTTAGGATAGGTCCGAAACCTGTGAATTGTATATTCATTGATTATGCACATAATAGTAGTGCATATCGGTTTCTTGTACATAAGTCTAAAATTTTAGACATACACAGGAATACCATCATGGAGTCAAGGAATGTATGTTTTTTTGAAGACATTTTTCTTTGCCGAACCCAAGAAGGGGTTTCGAGGTCTTTGGAGCAATTTGATGAGCTTGCTAGTGATGATGATCATATTGATGATCAAGGTGATAATCAAATTGAGGTTTTAGATGAGCCTAGAAAGAGTAAAAAGGCTAAAATGTCCAAATCTTTTGGTCCAAACTTCTTGTCTTATATGGTTAACAACAAACCTCAAATTTTCCACGAAGCTGTGATGTCTTCTAAGAGTCCTTTATGGAAAAAAATGATCAAAAGTAAGATTGACTCTATCTTACCGAACCACACCTGGGAGTTGGTGGATTTACCTCTAGGTAGTAAGCCTTTAGGCTGCAAGTAGATTTTTAAAAGAAAGATGAAGGCCGATGGGACAATTGTTAAGTATAAGGCTAGGTTCGTTATCAAAGGGTACAAGAAACGAGAAGGCTTGGATTACTTTGATACGTACTCACCTGTAACTAGGATAACATCCATTCGCATAGTGATTGTGATAGCAGCTTTGCGCAATCTAGAGATACACTAGATGGATGTAAAGATAGATTTCTTAAATGGGGATTTGAATGAAGAAATCTACATGGAACAACCTGTAGGGTTTTCAGCTCCAGGGCAAAGCAAGAAAGTCTGTAAACTTGTCAAATCATTGTATGGTTTGAAGCAAGTGCGTAAACAATGCATGAGAAGTTTGACAGCGTAATGTTGTCAAGTGGGTTTAGAATCAATGAATGCGATAAGTGTGTTTATGTCAAAGACACTGACAGAGGTTATGTCATTTTGTGTCTATATGTTGATGATATGCTCATTATAGGTAGTAATGATAAAATGATCAAAACTACCAAGAAATTGTTAAACTCTAAGTTTGACATGAAGGATATGGGCATTGCAGATGTTATTCTGGGAATTAAGATTATCAGAACATCTGGCGGAATTGTATTTCGTCAGTCTCATTATGTTGATAAGATACTTGAGAAGTTTAGTGGATCAGATACGAGTGTGTCGCCGACACTTGTAGACTTAAGTCTACAATTTACCAAGAATAATAAAGAGAGTGTCTCTCAGTTAGAATATTCTTGGGTAATTGGAAGTTTAATGTATCTGATGAGTTGTACTAGGCTGGATATACTAGTAATCCCGATATTACTCATTGGAAGGGCATTGTGCGGGTGTTAAGGTATTTATGCTAGACTTGGGATTATGGGCTACATTATATTCAATATCAACCGGTGCAAGAAGACTATAGTGATGCGAATTGGATATCAGATATAAAGGACTCAAAATCCACTAGTGGATATGTGTTCACTCTTGGTGGGGCAGTCGTGTCTTGGAAATCTTCCAAGCAAACGTGTATATCTAGATCAACAATAGAATCAGAGTTTATTGCTTTAGATAAAGCAACAGAAGAAGCTGAATGGCTTCTCCATTTCATTGAAGATATCCCACGTTGGTCTAAACCTGTGCCAACTATTTGTATTCATTGTGATAGTCAATCTGCAATTGGTAGGGCACGAAGTAATATGTATACTGGAAAGTCTAGACATATCTGTTGTTGACATAATTCCATACGACAACTACTCTCAAATGAAGTTGTCTCTATAGACGATGTAAAGTCTAAGGACAACATTGCGAATCCGCTAACCAAAGGGTTAAATCGGGTGTTAGTCGAGACGTCGTCAAAAGGAATGGGGTTGAGGCCTTTGGAAGTTACCGGAATGGAAACCCAACCTAGCTGACTGGAGATCCCAAGATTTAGGTTCAATGGGACAATCTAATTGCGTGTAACAATAGTATGTCATTGTAGGGAGAAAACCCTCCAACCATTCCTTTAAGCAGTGACACCTGCGGAGGTGAAGGTTAAGCAAAGTTTTTAATGACTCTTATGTGTTGAGGATTCAAACAGTGTATAGCAAGATACTTTGAAGAGTCACATATATGAGTGTGAAGTGGGGCTGCTTCTAGAAGAATTGGGCAAGCCAAGATTCGTTGAAACCCCTCGCTAAACCAGGCTAGTGCCCAAGGCCATACAGGGCACACCAATGAGAACAAAATGGTAGTAGGAGCAATTCCCGTGTGAAATCCATTGTCTCAGTTTACATAAACAGCAGAGCAGTTCAAGATGTTATATTCACTGATCAGCCAGTAAACTCAATAGATTTTCACTGGGAGAAGTTCAAAGCCAAAAGGTACCTTCTCTAATGTCGGGGTTAATTTGTTGTACTCTCTCTTCGAGTCTTTATTATTGAACGGTGTCCGTTTGTTTGAGTCATTCGGTCAATTTTATTCATGTGGGGGATTGTTGGAAAAAATGATTTTTTGATGACTTTAATTGTTTGAAGTGGGCCAAAAACTACTGAGAATTGAATAAGATATTGCCTCTTAAAGTTAGCTTCATGAAAAGGATTTTAAAGAGTATCTAAATCTTTCTTGGCTAAAGGGTGTGAACCTTTTTGGCATCCAAACTTATCAACTTTTTGAAAAGGGATTATGAATGCTGGTTAATAGTGCTTTGACCAGCCATAAAGGCTGGAGGCTCTTCCTCTCTCCCCTATACATGTATAAATTGAGACCCTCCAGTCAAGTCTTAATATAGAAATTTTTGCTTTCATTTTACAAGTCAGTTTGCCAGAAAGTTCCTACAGTGAGAGAGTGCTGCCGCAGTTCTTATTCACTAAACTAGATAGAGAGTGCTTCTGTCATAGTTAGTTTTTGATCATCGTATTCTAGGAGACAGACGCTAGAATTCCTCAAGCACTCGACCCATAAGGCTGCGGAATTTGTTTTAAGGAAACTACTACCATGCAAGCTTCGGTTTGGTTTCTTTACCATTTTATTGTATTATGTATTTTTGCTGTAATTTAGTTATAATTATTAGCATATGTTCTTGGTATATAATTTTGATTTTTTCGTAAATCTATTTATTTAATTTTACAATTTAGACAACAAGCTTAAAACAGATTTCGTATATTTTCTATGAAATTGATTGAATAGATTTATATAGACAATTAGGTTAGCTCTGCAAATTGTTACTAGGAACTGTTGTGGAATTGCTCACTGTTTCAATGATACAAAATATAAATTTGCATGTTTAGAGATTTAAGTAATTTATATGAATAGGCTATTGTTCTGTTTTCTGTAGATTAATTGCTAGTTCATGATTTTGCTTCTTTGCATGCACATAGAACTATTTTCATGCCTTCCTGGCACTGATTCATCCTTCTGAGTAAATTAATATATTTGTATTTGCTAATGAATAGATCCATGTGTGTCATAGACATATTGCATGCTATTACTTCTGTTGTTTATATAAATTACTTGTACTAAATAAAAAGTCTTTTTTTTTTCCCTTTAAAAATTCAATGATTATAAATTATGCAATAAAAAGTCCACTTGCTTTCCTTGACCATCCAGATACTTAGAAAAATCAAAAACGACTTTGAGAAAAGGGACTGAGCTGTAAGATGAATTTGGATCCTCGGCCGCCCTTCTGGGCAGCCGTTCCCAGCAGCCCCCCCAAAACGACGTCGTTTTGGGGGTTTTTTCGTTTTTTTTTTTTTTTCGCAGAACCAGAGCACTAATAAAAAATAAAAACTGGGCACTTTCAACGACAAATGCTGTAGTTGCAAGTATAATAATTCGGGATAAATTCGAGGGATTAAAAAAAAGATAAATTATCAATAAGGTTTAATTGTTAGATTTAATTTTTATGAAGTTATTGAAAATAAGGCCTCGTTTGACATGCTAGTGCTTTAGTTAAAAAGTTATTAAAAAAATTAAAAAGCCTATAACGTATATAAAAAAGTCAAAGATTTTATTTTCTCTTTCTTTTTTGCGCATCTTTTCATAAAAAATAGTCATTCTAAACATACTAGTTTTTTTATCTCATATTTTAGCTAAAATTTTAAAAAAATACTAAAATAGTCTGTTCACAAACAATAATTTTAATAAAATCGTCATTAAAAATAATTTTTTTGTGAAGATTTTTTATATCTGTTGTTAAAAATTGATGATTAATAACTTTTTTTGTCATAATTTTTATAAATTGTTGCTAAAATTTACAATTAGTGATGCTTTTTTGCTATGAATTTTTCAAACTGTTGTTGAAAGTTATAAATTACTGATATTTTTTTAAACTGTCACTAAAACTTATAATTAGTGACATTTTTTTTGACAAAATTTTTAAACTATTTCAAAAAATTAACAATTAGTGAATTGTTTTTAATAATGTCTAATGAAAAGTGTCATTAATTATAAATCCATTTAGGACCTACGTAAATCTTTTTAAAAAAAGGGCAAATTACCTACACCCTTTTAAGGTTTAGCTAAATTACAGATTTTTCTTGAGGTTTCAGAAATTACATCCCACCCTACCACAATTAACACTGTTAACGGATATACTAAATTGACTAAAACGCCCTTGAGTAAATTACACTAATACCTCTGAGATTTTTATTTAATAAAGATCTCCCCTCACATTTGAAAAATTACATTCACTTCTCTGAGATTTGTAATCTCATTACAAGTTGCTCCCTAATTGTTGATGTCATATCCTAAAATTTTCTAAGTGATCGTCTTGTCATTTTTCCTACCATTTCTTCTTTCTATCATCATGACTACATTCTACAACTTTCCATCATTAAATTCTATCTGAACATATTGTTATTGAGTGAGGGTAACAGACATTGAATGTGAAAGTTATCATTGCAATTCACGCAACGAAGGACAGGAGGATCGGAGAATCCCTTTCTGTAGTTCAAGCAAATGCGTAGCGAATCCGTAGGTTGCTTGTGTAGGACAGTAAGAGGGTGTTCGTGAGTTTTCTGATTATTAATGGTGTATGTTGAAAATTTATATTTTATTCAAAAATACATAATCAAAATTTATTATTTTATTTAGTTATTGATAGTCAAATTTTTAAAATTTATTCAGATAACTAGTACCAGTAATTTTTCTTCTATTCCTCAATCAATACAGAATGAATAACAAATATAGTAAAAAATGCGGGTGTATCGTCGGACAGTGCTGGAAAATGCCATGTGTGTAGGGTACAATTTAAATTTACCTCTAGGGGAATGGTGTAAGTTTATGTTTTGTATGGTGTGTGTACATAATGTGTTGGGGTTTTTGTGTTGATGTGTGCACGTATTATATGTTATGGGCAAATTTAAAACATTTTGTGTGTGAAATGAGTAAAACAAAATGTAAACAAATTCATTAAATATGTGCACTAAGAAATATGTGCACAGAGATTAAATAGCATATGGAAATAGAATTACCTCATTCCTTACTTCCTTATGGTATGCACATTCTCTTACAACGATAAATAATTATTCCATCTACAATGCAATTTCATAACTTTTTTTTTTAGTGAACCAAATGTGCGAATGGACATTTTAATAAAATATGATCATTACATTCTAACTCATTCTAAGAGCATTTCCAACGGTGAATCAAAAATTTCACCAAATCTGAGTTAAAAAATGGCCATTTCCTGAATTTGATACTTCAGGCTCCAACGGTTCACCTTCACCAAATCTATCCCGGGACAACCGGGTGGTCGACCGGCCGGTTGACCGGTTAGGCCAAAATTTTTTTTTTTTTTTTTTTTTTTAGGGTTTGAATTTTTTTTCCCTGAACTGTTTGAATCTTTTACTGGTTGACCGGTTGGTCAACCGGCCGGGCAACCGGTTGGTCGACCGGTGTAGCATTTTCAACGGTCAGTAACAGTGATTTGGTAAAATCTGTGTCTTGATCTCAGTTTGATGTCTTGTTTGCTGAATTCTCATTTTGGTATGACTTTGGTGCAACCGTTGGAGCGTGAAAAAGTGGGTTTTTCATCAAAATTTAAATCTGATGCTGGGTTTGGTTCACCGTTGGAGATGGTCTAATGAACCAGATATAAGTGTGAGACCCCAAAAATTTTCTCACACATGGATCGTTTAAGAGATCCAACAAAGAGATGAGTTTGGCTTATAATATGCAAAAATAAATACGGTTAATGCTATCCAACCGGGTTGCCAGCCGGGGACACTCCGATGGTAAAGTTAGTTCTCATTTATGAAAGAGAGACCAAATAAAATGAAATGTATAGTGTGTGGGAATTAGGCATACCTCTCTTCTTAGGGATGCTTAAATGAGCTTGCCATAGACACTTGCTTGATGGTTTCTTTACTTGAGGTGGGAATTAGGCATACCTCTCTTCTTTGGGATGCTTTCCTTTTATTGAGGTGAATGAGCTTACCATAGACACTTGCTTGATGGGTTTCTTTACTTGGGTTAGGCCTATTATTAGGACTTGTCGGGTCAACCCCAATAAATTGGGATTTTTTGGGTCACCACTATAAGTATAAGAATAATTATTTAATAGTTTTGCAATAACATGCGGTGATTATTTAGTAGTCTTACTTGAACTTGCTATAAACAAATGGCATAATGGAAAATTTTATGAGTGAAACAATGAATGATATACATAATGTGCTTTGACGGTCCATATTTGTGAGATAACATATGTAATACCACGGAATTGGGATTGGTATTGCGCCTCATGGCACAACACCCATGTTGTGAAGCCCCATCGAGGTCTGTCCCGAACCTTTTTCGATAATGTGAACCGTTTATATTATAAGGTTTGTTGAATTTATTATTCAAAAAAAAAAAAAAATTAGGTTAATTGGACATATGTATCTCCATGACCAACCTTAATTATTTTTTAAAAAATTATCAAAATTATACCAACCGTTTATTTTTATTTAAAACAAATGTGATCTTATTATGGGATTACAAATGTCCAATTGATTTAATTTTTTATCATATATAATATATTCGACGAATCTTATAATATGAACGGTACGAATAATAAAAATAGACTGGGATGTACCCGACGAACTTTACAACATGCACCCTATGTCCATCATACCACATTGCACTTTAAGATTTCGTAATAACTTTCCTAAATTATGTGAGAATTACAATTAAAAATGAAATTCCCTGTCCAATAGCATATATTTTTATTTTTATTATGAATTTTTTTTCTTCCAAACATTGAATTTAACCCATCATTTGGATCAAGGTGTTGGGATTGGGTTTTAGATTCCATAGTGTCAAGAAGGAACAAATATGAAAGAATAAAAAAAGGAATTGAAGATGATTACTCGTGATTAAATTTTGAAAAAAATGATAAAATAATCTTTCTAAATATTGCTCGCCTTACATTATGTCAGCTCTCTAGCTACATTTTTATAGGCTTATCTGTTAAAATTAATGTGTGTAATGAATGCTCTATTAAACTTAAATTATTTTTGCTGTTGGTAATGTAGGAAAATGTGATTGGTTGAGAAGTTAGCTTAATGGAACTAGTTAATGGAAGAGAAATGGTACACATGTAATTTTAATAGAAAATATTCATCCAAATTGATCTGATTTTAGTATTTTTAAAATATGAACTACATTATTGAGTGTTTTTTTTAAAATGAAATGGTTACAAAATAATGCATCATTCTGTATGAGAAATTTAACTAAAAACTCTATATAATATTTCATAATTTCAAAAAAAAAAAAAAATCTTGCTAATGAGTGCCCCACCCTTGTCACGCCCCAAAGAATTACACGATATAGACTCAAAATCCTCTAATTACATAATCTTGTTTCTAAAACGATAACTTCCGTTTGCATAATATATACGGGAAATAAAGCGTCAACATTCACATCATCAACGAATCTCCAACATCTGTATTCATCAAACTCTAGAGTTTTACAAAAAATATTTCACATGCGATTATACACTCAACATTCCTAGAATATGAATCTATAGTATGTGTCACAATAAGTTGGGTACAATTCAATACCCTCAAGGGCTACAATTTCTAAAGCTTATGCCCGGTTACACAAAATAATGATTGTCAAACCCATACACGTAAAACCCTTGACTTGTCAAAAATAATTACAACCAAAAGAAAAGAACCTTGTACTCTAAAAAATATGCATTCCTCACTTTTAACTTGGCGGAATCACCACATTTTTCCTTGAACAAAATCACATAGGGTGAGCACAAAGCTTAGTAGAAAAATCTTAACAAAGTATATACATTTCATATAATCTCCTGAGATGGTTGCATATGCCATGCTAAAAAACATATATCTCTATCTTTTGAAACTTTTGTGCATAATACAATTTGAAGATACAACAATTCAATAATTTCAATGTAGTTTAAGATGTGGTAAATACGACTTAGGTAATATCTAGATTAGTGTTTGCAAGTAAGCATAACAAGTACTATTAATCCCCACTTTACCGGTTGTTAACCGGAAGGCATGTGGTACCCCCTCTATGCGTGTTTTCAGTCTTTCATCATGGACACTTAGGCCAACTTAACCAATACCAACTATATCTCCTATCCGGACTTACCAATGTATTTATTGCGAAACAAATCAAAGTGATCTTGTTGCACAACACAATTTCCTTTCTCAAAGCAATACTTTTTCAATGCAAGATTCAAAACTAATTGCCACGATGATAAAATGGAATAGCGATGCAAAATTTACAATGCATTAATATAGTCTATTTTCAATTCCACCACACAATTCTCCATTGTGATCAAATTCTCACATCTCTCATCAATGTGGCATCATAATACACTTACAAGAGATAAAACAATACAATGAATTTGGGCAAAAAAAATTTAAAAATCCATTGAATACAAAAAAAAGAAAAAAAGAAAAGATAATGTATTAAATTTTTCTAAGCTAATATTTCAATTCTAGCTACTTGAGTGCTCTTTCTTCATTCCTTCCATGTTGAAGAGGATTCCATGGTACTTATTTATTACAAAAAAAAAAAAACTATTCACCCACAAAAAAAAAAAAAAAAAAAAAACTCAAAAAATAATAAATTAACTGAATAAATTGTGAATACCCAATTAATTAATTGAATAAGTTATGAAATGCAAAATTATAATGGAAAAATACTTATTAGATGGTGAAAATATCATAAAATTAAAAAATAATTAAATAAGTTACCAACACAAGAAATAGCTTATCAAAATATTTTTAGACTATGTTTGGTTTGATTTTTAAAAATTTGTTTCAAAATTTTTTTTAAAAATTAAAAATTAATTTGGTTAAGAAATAAAAAATAAAAAATAATTAATAATTATCATTTTTATATAATTTTATCTTTTAATTGGTTAGAAATAATTTTTACAAATTAAATATGTTTTTTCATATTTATTTTTATTAAATTAGTTTCAATTTTTCAAAAAAAAAAATTATGAAATTTTTTTCTAAACAACAAACCTAATATGGTGCCAAAAACTTAATTTTTTTTTTTTCCATCTAAGATAATTCTTTCGTAAATTTTGTTGACTTATCAAAGGGATTTCAAGTTAAGTTGTTTGGTGCTTTGGAAAGATATGAGAGGCAATACCGTCCATCAATATATATTTTGGTGATGTCAGCATGCTTCTGTAACCATTCTTTAGTTCACGGCATAGGTTAAATTATTATACAAATATAAATCTCAAAAAATGAGATGTAATTTATGAAACTTCAAGTAAAAATCTGTAATTTAACTAAATGTGAAGGGGGCGTAAGTAATTTGCCCTTAAAAAAAACCTATACAACTGTCAAAAGATAGACACAGTCATTTTGTCTCGGTCATATTTTATTTATTTATTTATTTATTTCTGTCGCTAGCAAAGGTCGATACTTTGGTAGACTAATTGGATTGTCCAATCACTCTCCAGCTCATCCAATTAGATTGTTGCTATGCCGGACTAATTGGATTGTCACGTTGGTTGTTAGCAAACCAATTTAGAATTTTTTATTTTCTTTTTTAATTCAAAAATTAAATGACTATATGATAATATTTAAAAAATATTGTCCTAATCTCAAATGTGTTCTAAAACATATACTTCTTGTGGTGTTAAAGGATAAGATTTTAGAAGTTTCTATATTTTAACTTTCATATTTTTGATATAGGGCTTTATTATCAAATTTGTATAATATTCTAAAATTTTAAATTTCTTAATTTGAATTTGTTTTGTTTTCTTAATTTTTAGATTCCTTATTTTTTAAGAATTAGACTAGTCTATTGTTTCCCAATTTTATATTTCTTAGTGCCTAAATTTACTTAGTGGTACCATTCTACTCTAAAAGTGAGACACATTCGCATATTTTCTTTAATCATTAGTTAATTATCTTTTTACACATCATTAAAATTGATCTAGAAAATGAACTTTTATATAATTTTTCTTATTCTAAGTTATGTAAACTTTATGACAAAGACAACTTTTATTAATAATATTCAATTTTTCTTTAAAAATTCTTTTATTTCTTGTGCATTCAAGATTTTCTTTTCCTGGATTTTGGAATTATTTTGTCTATCACAACGATATCTAATCCTCGTTTGTATTTCACTGCGTTAAGTGGTATAATTACAAGGTTTTAACCTGACTCGATGGCATTCATCAGAGTAGGAAATATAAACCCTATTAACAATGATTGTAGGAAAAGATTTACCAAGAGAAAAAAAAAAAAAGAGTATAATTTACTCTGAAAAAAAAAATTATGATTTAAAAATGTATAAAAGATGTCATTTAGATTGGTTTACCTTAAGCCCAATAAAAAATCCCAAAGAAGTTAATAAATAAACCCGCCTTTGTCTGATACTACTTTGATTTATTTTCTACTAAATAAATGAGAGAGAGGTAATTAAAAATAAAAATGCTATGAATTCATTTTTATCAATTCATAATTTATTTAAATGTATTTGTGTAATGAATATAAAATTGATAAAAGTAGAGGTGAGCAGCGGATATACCGATCCGCCAAAATCGACCAAATCGAACCGAACCTGTTGGCTTTTTTGGCTTTCGAAGGTTGCTTTTGTAATTATGAGCGTGCCAGCAAGGATCAATCAGTCCTTACAAAATTGCCAAACAATTATTCAGACAATTGTGTTATGGTTCTTTCGGCCTCAATAAAGAGGACTTTTACTGGTGGCTTACTGGTAATTTAACTTCAGAAAATTTGAACATAAGAACAGTTAACTAAACTGGAGCATTTCATTAGTATAAAAAGAACTTACAATGATCTCAGTTCCGTAGAGAATTACAGCGGCAATATACTCGACAACTACTCCTACAAATGAAATGCAGCGCAGAAACTTAAAATACAGGAATATAAAGGACAGGAAATAACACTGGAATATGTAAAGTGATTCTTTAGATTTTTCTCCGTCCCCTTCTCTGAAGTCCTTCCTGCTATTTATACTCTCCGAAGATAACCATCGAATTGTACTTCAAACCGTCGAACTGCTCCTCCGTAGTTGCTGATCATGCTACCTTATAAGTAGTTCCACTACGCCTTCACTTGCAGTTAGGCTTCCCCCTTATATTCGAATTTGAAATGCGAGCAACCGTTGAAGCCACGTCACTGTACGTCTCTTTGTTGATCTGCTACTACTCAGATCTTATAACCATCAATATTAATTGACACGTGTATGATCAGGATCGAAGACCTACCTGGTCTCTCCATATTACCCTCACTTCGCCACGCGTCGAATTGTCACTGGCTTAGTACAAAATGTGTAGCCAACATTACCCCCCGCACTAATATACCCAAGACTTGGTGATATTAGTGGATCAGAGTCCCTTTTCCCATGTCTTAGAACATGCATGGGTTTTGTATCTTCCCAGAAATGCAATTGTTACACACCATCTGTATTAATACTCTCGTCTTGATCCTTAAGTACTTTCATTGTCTTATTATTCAAACAGACTGATACATTTCATGGCCAAATTAATTCTTTCTTCCAATGATGAAGCATACGAAGAGTCATATGTCGATGCTATTCCTCGTCGAAAGCATGCATTTATTAGCCACCTTTACCCTCCTTTCTATATTCAGGTTATGGACGCCTTTGCAAATTACCGACCTTTGGATTA
This sequence comes from Camellia sinensis, assembly GCF_004153795.1. Taxonomy (NCBI): domain Eukaryota; kingdom Viridiplantae; phylum Streptophyta; class Magnoliopsida; order Ericales; family Theaceae; genus Camellia; species Camellia sinensis. The sequence continues at coordinate 161,210 of NW_021028376.1, read as the reverse complement.
CGAACACATTGCTCTTAATCCTTTGATTCAGGAGGCTAAAATCAAAGACATAAGAATTTTCCCTTCTGACCTTCCTTTACAGTTTGAACAATCTGCTCTCAAACCTCTGATTCGTAAAATTACAAATATGGATTTGAACAACTCTTCTTCGCAAATTTCTGTATGGGATAAAGCTGCAGCTGCTTCCTCTTCTGGCTCTTCTGGAAGTTCTGACTGGACAAACTGGTCAGTACCTGAGACTCCTGATTTAAGGGAGCGAATCAACCACCATTTTGTTGAGTTCACTGACCCTTTAGAGTTTCCCTCCTATGCTCGAAGTTCAGTTGTTTATCCTTATGTGTCCATTGACCATCGGCGTAGTCTGGAGGAGAATCTTCTTGTAGCATGGTATACATCTTCCATGCCTACAAAGATAGTGCACACTGCCCCACACCCAGAAGAAGCCCAAGGGTATAACCCATCATTCTTAGCCCAGAAGGCGAAGCTCTGTTCTTCTGACTGGCTTGATTATATTAATGCCTTTGTTCCTTCTGCCCCCGTATCATCCCCGGAAACAGAAGCGTCCACATCTTCTTCTTCGTCCCCCAAAGTTGAAGTATGCACACCTTCTTCCCCACCAATTCTTTCCTAGACAGAGAAACTAAAGATTGCTCTATCCATGGAGAAAGTCTTTCCCCCTTATAAACCTCCACCTCCTCCTACCTCAGCTGAGCGGAAACAGGCTCTACTCCTGCTTGCAGCCTTTTCTCACTTGCCTTTCAATGTACTCGAGGATGAAGTCCCTCTCACAAACCTTCAATGGGCTTGTGATATTCTGACTAGGGGTCATGTCCTTAATCCCCTTGCTCAGGCAGAACTTCACATGTTTCTAGACCAACTTCCATTACTCCTTCACTGGCATCGCAATTCTATGGCTACTACACAATCGTTAGACCAGCTTTCGTCCCTTCGAATTCATACTCAATACGAAGCAGAGAACTTTATGGAAGAATTCAATGATTTCAAGAATAAAGACTCTGCCTATTGGGATGATTTGGACATTGATGAATTGGAACAAGGGTTAAGAGAAGTGGCCTTCGAAATAAAGGCTGAAGAGCTCTACTATGAAGTGAGAGCACATCAACTTATGCAGCCAATGGTAGAAAATTTAGAAGATAGAATAAGGAAAGAACAAAAGTTCATTGATCATTGTTGAACCAAATTTCATGATCTTGTTATTTATTCCATTCCTTATTTTTATGAGCTCGAGTTCATACCGAGATAGGGTCAGCTGATGTAATCACTCTGATCTTAATATAAACAAAATTTGTCTCTGTTTGACTCTGTCTTCACTTGTATTTTTTACTTGTGTTTTAAAAGTCAACTCAGAGCTTTCGAACAATTTCATCCTTTAAATTTGGACTTAATTGTTTTAAATAAAACACTAAATGAGCCAATTGTAACCTTTCCAATTTGTGGAGTTGAGTTTTGGCTGATTTTCAATTGGAAACAATGCTTCGAATCTAACAATCTTACATTCAAAACCTGTTTTGACCATAGTCAACATCTAGTCGTTGTCATTATTGCTTTTGATGTTTCGAACACCAAATCTCATCCTTAAAGAAACTCAAGTTTTGCTTCGAAGGACATTACCTTTATTAAAGAAACTCAAGAAACAGGTCTTTAAGCCCTTTTCAAAATAAATACTTGAGTATTTTTATTTCTTGGGTAGGGCAACCCATTTCGAAGCTGGCTTCTCTGTTTTTGAAGCCGTTTGACTCGGCTTCGAAGCAAAATATCTTACTTCGAAGCTAGCCTTAACAACCGGGCTTTGTTTTTCCCTCCAAAAGCATCAACGTTGAAGGAAGCTTTTGTACTCGTACTTTTAATACTTAACAGCTCATGTAATATATTTTCAAATACGAGGGCTTTAAAAACCCTTTTGTTTCGTGTTCTGAAATCACCTGCTCTTCTAATCGCACAAACCCCTTTTATTATCAATCGTCGGCTTCTCTTTACTTCCTTTCCTGAAGAAAAACATACCGTCAATGGCTTCTCCTTCAGTATCAGTCGTAGAGCGTATGAGCCCATCTGTGCCTGAAGAGAATTATTGACGCGGAATGCGAAAAGTACAAAGCTGGGGAGAAGAGCGCTATTGATGGATGCATCTTTGTCCCTCGTCGCCATGTGCAGTCAGACTATGTGCTCGGGCCCATATTCAAAGAAGTCCTCACTGAGCTTCCAGCCCTGTACCCCCGATTGGAAAACCAATGTCTTCTCTATGAAGGTGGTCTTGACTGGAGGAACTGGAGGATGAATCGCCCCCACCGATGCTGGCCAATGGTGAGACCAGAGTGGCAAGAGTGGTATGATCGGGTTATTCCTGCTAGGACCCTGGACCTTCAAGAACTCTGCCTTCTCGATGCTCTCAGACTGTCTAGGGTAACTATTTCAGAAGACCCTTTCCTTGTTCCCGCTGCTCTATGTTTTTGGAATCCTGTCTTTAACTTTTTCCAATTTAGATGTGGGATGATGGCCCCTACTGTTCTTGATATTTACCATTTACTGGGACTATCTCCTATTGGCACCCCTTTTGGACCAGATTATCCTGATTTAGCGGTCCCCTTCTCTCTCCCCTTCCTTAACTCATCTTATAGTGATTTTGCTAGGGCTGAGAATAAAAGACAAGGCCCTGTGACTGATAGGGAATTTTTTTCTTTCTTATTGTATTGGCTTTGTAAATTCCTTTTTTGCACTTCCTCTCAGAGAATTATGCCTGAATTTGCCCCTCTTGCCAAAGCCTTTGTTTTACAGAAAAAGGTGGCCTTAGCCCCACATGTTCTAGGGCATGTATATAGAGTCTGCTCCATTTTTTGTGAGAAACCCTTAGATGCTAATCAAGGGGGGCCATTCTGGATCCTTCAGTTTTGGCTTTTCGCCTATTTTACCGAATTACAATCCAAATGCCTTAAATTTTCCAAGCCAAACCCTCTTACTCATGGCATAAAGATAGCCAATGCTTCACTTTACCCTTCTACCTTTACTTTTTACTTCTCTTTCTTCCATCAGCTTCCAGCCCCCCTTCCTACTTACCGCTTTCGTCCCTTCGAACGTTCCATTGGTCCATCTTGGTTGAAGAATTTTCTGAGTGACCAGTCTTGTACTTTGCTTGCTCACAAGGATATATGGGCTTCCATTCTAATTCCCAGAGAGCTATTTATCGGGACTTTAAACCCGAAGGCATATAAATGTATTGCTGAACCCTACTGTCCAGCGCAGTTTGCTAGACAATTTGGCCTTTCACAAGGGGTCCCAATACCTCTCTGTAGCAACACAAATCTCAGCCTTACCAAAAGGGATCTGAAAGTCCAAAAATCCAGGCTAGAAGTGGCAACTTTGAAATTTGTAGATGACTTAGCCACCTTTGAATACACCCCTTTCATTCCTCAAGGTACCGTGTTGAAGAGGTACCAAAACTGGTGGGTAACTAACATGGAGATTTATCTGGCCATTCCACCTTTAAGCCTACTAACAGTGTTAGATGTGACCAAGCCCAAAGGAACCGGGGGGGTTACTTCTTCCACTGTTTCAGAATTGGCACATGCTGCTCCTGCTGCTTCAATTCCTCCCAGAGTCACTCGGGCTGCCTCGAAGAAAGGTATACTCTTGTCTCTTCTCCTTTCATCTTTCATAATGCATTTTGTTTTATCTTTAATTCTTCTTTTGTGGAGGTGGCCCATCATAAAAGAAAATGAGCCTTTTTGAACTTGAGAAAGGAACATCCAATGTTCAAGGGGAAGAAAAGGAAGGATCAGATGAAGATGAAGAGTTATTTTTAAAAAGAAAGAAGAAGGCGATCGTCTTTTCATCCGACTCGGTAACTGCCACAGAGTCAGAAGATGAATTCATTTCTCTGGAATCTAGATCGCAGCTTGAAGAACTTGAGGGAAAAGTTGAGAAAGAATTTGAGAAAAAACAGACCCTACCAATACAGAGGAAAAGGAAAAGAAAAATGACTGTTTCTCCTTCCGATATGGTCGAAGACTCTGATTCTGAGACAATCGCCAAGGCCATAGAGAAGAGAAAAAAGGTGTCTGCTCCTGTTCCTATCTCAGTCGAAGATACCATCGAAAAAGCAGTCATCAAGACAATAGAGCAAGAACATCCTAAAGCAATGATTGTCTTTGAAAGAGCTGAGAAGAGGCGGCAGTAACAGTTTATGAGAGATGAACCTGCTGCTGCTGACACACTACAAAGGGAAACTATAAGAAGACAACAGACTGTCAGAGCTTACACCCTTCACAGTTCCCCCATTATCGCCGATACTTCTGGAGCAGGTAATTTTATGCTTTTTGCGATTTTTCCCTCTGTTAGCCCTTGGTATCAAGATTTGACATTGCCTTACATTTCTTCCTCATGCAGCAGCAACTTCTGAGCTCATCTTCCTGATAAAACCTCTCTCAGTTTCATTCGAGGCAAATCAGACACAGGATACAGGGACTACTCAGACCATACTTCCATTTTTGGGCTTTAGATTTTCTACCCTTTTCCTGAGGCCAAGCATTCCTGTACCTTTTCCTCTTGGTTTGGCTCCCTATCTTTCTTACTTGACTCTTGACTTTCCTCAATCTACTTCTTTACTGAGTCTTGCTCCTCTCTCCCCTTCCAAGGAGGCTCCAAGTGCTACCTTGTCTTTGATGAGTGCTGACAGCTCTCCAATCCGTGACTCACCATCTTTACCTAGCTCCAGCCCTCCTTCTCTTGACTCATTGGTGACCAGGACCATAGAGACCATCAAAGATGCTCCACCAATTTCTCCTGTTGCTATGCAATCTTCTGTGTCTCCCAAGGCAACTCTTTCTGCTCCCCTCATGTCTACTGATGAGATTGATATTTTTGAAGCAAGATTAGCTAATCTTTTTGACATCACTTCTACTTCTCCAACATTCGATGAGGAGACTGAGCCATTAGTTTTAGCTGATTCTTTGCTGGAAATCTTTGAGAGTTCTCCTTCCTCTAGCAGCCAACCTTCTGTGCCTTCGATAGACTTGGACACCTGTCTAGACCTGCTACTTTCTTTTTCAAGGATTCCCTTCGAGGCTCTACAAAGGCCTATAATAAAAAACGGGTTTCTTCAATGCTGCAAACTTGCTGAGCAGTCTGGTATGGATGTCTCTAACCACCTATCTCAGGCAGCAGCTACCATTGATTTTTACATTAGCATCTGTCATGCTGCCAAGGCCGCAGATGAGAAATTGGTCAGAGATCAAAGTTTTGTTTCTCAAGTGCATACTGAAGTATCAACGCTTAAGGAACAACACTCCTCTGCCTCTCATTTCCGAACTCAATTGCTGGAGAGGAAGGCTCAACTCGAAGAGGAGCTTTCTGCAGTGAATCAAGCCTTGCTCCGAACTGACCTCAAACTGCAAATCACCAATCAAGGACTGGCTGATCAAAAGAAAGATATGACTACAGCTATTCAACTGTTTGCATCATTTACAAATAGGAAATCTGTTGTACAAAAACAGGTAAAACATTGTAATGATTTTTGGGTCAACTTGTGGCACAATGTACTCGACTCTTTATAAAGTATTTCCTTGTTTATGTTCTTGTGCTCACTGTTTATTTTGTTCCCTGTGTTTCCCAAATAGTTGGAAAATAAGGTTTTAAATATCTGCCATTAATCTTTTTGGGATGCACATAACCACTCAGATCTTTCAAATGGTATGCCCCAAAAGGCAAAACTCTATGAATTTGATATGGTCCTTCCCAGTTAGGTGATCATTTGCCAAATTTATGGCTTCTAATCCCTATTGGGAGTATTATTTTCCACACCAAATCACCTTCATCAAAGCCAATGTGTTTGACTTTCTTGTTATAATTTTTGACTGCTTTCTTCTTTTGAAAGAGAATACTATTTAATGCCAAAATTTTAGCTTCATCTATATCTTCTAATTCCAAGCACATACTTTGATAGTACTGCTCAGGATCCAACTGGTCTTGACATCTTACCCTTAAGGATTTAATATTAATCTCCACTGGTAATACTACGTCATGCCCATAAACTAAGGCATAAGGAGTGACTCCTGTACTTGACCTTGGGGAAGTTCTATAAGCCCACAATACATCTAACAATAAGTTATGCCAATCTCTCGGATTATCTTCCACAACTTTTTGTATTCCCTTTTTTAAAGACTTGTTGGATGACTCAGCTTGACCATTGGCTTGTGCGTAGTATGGAGTGGAATTCACAAGGCTAATCTCGAACTCAGCCACAAAAGACTTCACCATTTTCCCATCAAAAACAGTCCCATTATCGACCGTTATCGTTTGTGGGATGCCAAATCTATGAATCAAATCTTTAATGAACCCAATAACCTCCGTCTGATCTACAGCTTTATATGGTTTGGCTTCGACCCATTTGGTGAAATAATCAGTAGCCACCAAAATAAAACAATGATGCTTCGAAGAGGGAGGGTGTATTTTCCCCATCATATCCATGGCCCATCCTCTAAATGGCCAAGGCTTTACTACTTCATGTAGATCAGTTATGGGCACATGCCTTATTGTACCATGCTTTTGACATGCCTGGCAGCCCTTTGCATATTCTATGCAATCTTTAAGGATAGTCGGCCAATAATAGGAATGTCTTCGAAGCAGCCATCTCATTTTTACACCAGGCTGATGTACACCACAGATACCTTCATGAACTTCAGCCATAGCTATTAATGCTTCTTTTGGCCCTAAACATTCTAACAATAGACCATCTCCCCCTCTTTTGTAGAGATCATTGTTGTATATGATATATTGCATAGATTGCAATTTAATTCTTCTGCTAGCTTTCGAGGATGGACCAGCCAAGTATTGTATTATGGGATGTCTCCAATCCTGTTCCTGCAGATCATTATAATTGATTTCCAGGACCATGTTCCTCTTACTCAAAGGAGGTATAGGTTTTTGGTATGTCATTTGGCTTACATCCCAATGGGTACCATATTTACTCTTGAAATTCGAAGCTTTCTGCGCCACATCGTTAGCTCTATTATTCAAGAATCTCGGAACATAAGTTACATTTACTATTTCAAATTGAAAGAACAAATGTAATGCGACAACATAATATGGCAGCATACTTATACTTTGACACTTGAAAATCCCATTTACTTGGTTAACAACCAATTGGGAATCTCCAAACACGTCAACTGCATGTACTTGTAACCCAATAAGAATTTCCAATCCCACTATCAAAGCTTCATATTCAGCTTGATTATTAGAACAAGCAGTTTCATCTATTCTGAAACCATGTGTGGTTTCAATTCCTTGTGGTGACTTGATTACAATACAAATTCCAATTAGGCCATTGGCTTTCGACCCATCGAACCACATTTGCCATGGCTCAACACTGGCCATACTGAGTTCCATTATTTCTTGACTCTCTGTTTGAGATGGATGGTCTGCCAAAAAATTGGCTAAAACTTGTCCCTTCACTGCCCTTTGGGGCACATATTCTAAGTGAAATTCTGACAGGGCTAATACCCATTTGCCAATTCTTCCCCTCAACATAGGTCTAGATAACATGTATTTAACCAAATCTGTGGTTGCAATTACCAAGACAGTTGTAGGCAAAAGGTAATATCTTAATTTCATTACAGCAAAATACAATGCAAGGCAAAGCTTTTCTACAGCTGAATATTTACATTCACAAGAATTTAAAAACCTACTAAGGTAATAAACAGCTTGCTCCCTGCCTTCCTCATTGTCTTGGGCCAAGAAAGCTCCCAATGAATCTTCTGCTGCGGCTATGTACAACTTCAAAGGCTTAACGCCATTTAGTGGCATCAGTACCGGAGGGTTGGCCAAGTAGGCTTTGATTCCATCGAAAGCACTTTGATGCTCCGTTGTCCACACAAATTCCTCTTCATCTTTCAGCCTTAATAAAGAAGAAAAAATTTTAGTTTTCCCTGCAGTGTTAGAAATGAATCTTCAAAGAAAATTAACCTGACCAAGGAACTTTTGTAATTCTTTCTTACTTGATGGAGGTCATTTAATGCCAAAATTCTAGCTTCATCTATATCTTCTAACTCCAAGCACATACTCTGATAGTACTGCTCAGGATCCAACTGGTCTTGGCATCTTACCCTTAAGGATTTAACATTG
>NW_021028376.1:132291-144256 GCF_004153795.1 Camellia sinensis | reverse complement strand
TCTCGAGTCGAGGCAACTTTGGTGATGATGGACACGTGGCCTTAGGCAACGAGTCAGGGTTTCCTAAATTTCCTGAAATAAAATATTTAGGTGGCGACTCTGTATCTGGCAAAGTAGTCTATGTTTGGCACTTCTTTTTTAAAAAGCTGTTTTCTCAAAATGATTTGCCGGATTTGGACTCTTTGGTTCAGATTTAGAACCGTGACAATTTGAGAGTCTGAACTGTAGTTAGCCCATATGAAGAAAACGGGATCATCCTCCCGGGACGTTCGGGGACGTCTACAGCATGGATCTGGCATTTGTGGCATCGTCGAACAAAGCCAATACAATCCTCCTCCATGGTTGACCAATAATAACCCTGTCTAAGGATCTTCCAGGCTAGCATCACCCCGCTCATGTGCACTCCGCACTCTCCTCCATGGATGGCCTCCATCAGGCGCATGGATTCTTCAGCATCAACACACAGTTTATGCATTCTGAGATGACCCCGTCTATAGAGTTTACCCCCGCAGATGATGAACTGAGTGGCCATTCTTCGTATTGCCCTCTTATCTTTGGCATTTGCCCCTGGTGGATAAGCCTCATTTTCCAAGAAGTTCCAAATGTCATAATACCAAGGGTTTTGATCTTGTACTTCATCTATGGCGGCAATCAGCTCGTAGGCCGGCATGAATTTCTGTTCGATAATTATCGGACGCATCCGTACTCCGAAAGAGATGTCTATCATGGAAGATAGAGTTGCTAATGAATCGGCGAACTTGTTGTTCTCTCTTAATAGATGGGCGAAGTTCAGCTTTTCAAACCGAGGAATCAGAACGTCCAAGGTCTGGTGATAAATTTTCATCTTTTCTTCTTTAACTTTCCAGCTTTGGGAGGGGGCGCAGGAACACCTGACTTATCTATGCCCCAGATTTATTGCTTTATTAGTACTTTCAAGTTTTCTTTATGAATGTAATAAAAAGCAACTTCAATTTGTATTGTAACGACCCCAAAATCTGTAACCGAAATTGCTTTTATGCATTTGTGAGTTAAGGCATTTTAATTTGATGGTATCTGTTCAAATTGAGGAATTATCTGTTGAGTCACAGCTTTAAAAATTAGAATTACCGACCTTTATGGGTTCGGAAATTAAAATTGAGTGCTCGGGTATCTTAATGAGAATTTTTAGAGTTATTTGGGAAAATTAATTAGAATTTAATTCGTTTGATCTGTTAATGCATGTTTGGGTGGCTAACTTTGTACTGTAAATTGAAGGCCTTCGAGGCTTCAGAAACCGGAACAGAAGATATATTCATGATTGGCATAATTTTTAGAGTCATCCGGAAGGTTTAATTGAAACTTAATTTCGTACGATTCGTAAGGCCACGTTTGGCTTCCCCTTGTGTAAGCTTGTGTGTGATGGATTTATATATCTATATATGTAGAGATATGCCATATGAGTGAGGGGAACTCATCTTTTGAAGACAAAAGAAATATTTGAGGGAGAGAGAACCGAGGGAAAGGGAGGAAAAAGGGGAGAGGAAGCTTCTTCAAGAGAGAAAAAGAGAGAGAGAGTGTGGGAGCTCACCATTGTTGGGAGCTTGAAGATAGCTTGAAGAAATTGAAGAGAGATATGGAAGAGGTTCAAGGAAAAAAACATGGATTTGGGTTAAGGTCAAGACGAGGACATCGTTCCACCGCTTCAGAGACCTACCACTGTGACTAATACTACGGAAATGTACATTTTATTTACCATTGATAATTATTGTCACTAATGCTTTGTTCTTCTTAAGTGATACATGAACATTTATGACGATTGGAAGTCAATGTGAACGTTGAAAGATTGGCATACATCGGTATGACTTTAAAATCGTTATGTCTGTTAATAGCTAATAAATGGAACTATGGTATTCTGGTATCTCTGGAATCCTTTAATCGGTAAAATGTGTTTACCTTTCGTTAATATTTATCAAGAACGTTCTATTAAAACTTAGAACCGTGACTACAAAATCGAGTCCGAGCTGTAGCGAGGTGCCCCGCGGGCTTGTTAAAGTATGTTATTGATTAATAGCTCAAGTGAACCATACCATTTCTCAATGAATAAAGAGACTTTGTTGTTCATCTTCGAAGAATCAGAATAATTGGAAAGTTATGTAAATCCATATGAACTCAAAGTGATTCCGAATCTGCAACATGAATGCAAAAGTTTAACATCATTAAGTGACCCACATGAGAATGCGAATTATTCCATTTTGTTAAGCGCACGATAATGACATGATATAACAAGAAATGCCCTATTACGTTATGAGTTAATAAATGATTATCCATATATGTAAAAGTATTCATGGCGTCCTAAGCACAAGGCCCTTACCTGGGGGTAATAATACCGTGGTCTTATGGCCCTTGCCCGGGGGTAATAATACCGTGGTTCAAGTAAGTTACGAGATATCTCTTGCCACCGACGGTCTTGTACGGATGGGTTATGTTTTGCCATCGATGGTCTCATACGGATGGTACCACCGACGGTTTTGTACGGGTGGGTTATGTTTTGCCATCGACGGTCTTGTACGGATGGTACCACCGACGGTCTTGTACAAGTGGGTTATGTTTCGCCATCGACGGTCTTTTACGGATGGTACCACCGACGGTCTTGTATGGGTGGGTTATAATCAAGCATGAACTTTGAATTTCTGTTTTTGATTCAAGCATAATTAAGAATATGTATGAATATGTTTCTATTTATCCGTTCCGTTTATGCTATGTTATAACATGATATGAATTGATCGGTCTTTAAGACCTAATGATTTCTGGTATGGAACAAAGTGCTACACGGAACTAAGTGCTATGACGTGAATCACCTCTAGAATCCGTGTGAGACACCTCTTGGGTTCATACAAGTATGTTCAAGGGCTATATGCCAGCATGTGTAAAGCTTAATGTTAATACGTTTAAGGGCTTAATGCCATTCTGTTTAAGGGCTTAATGCCACTCTGTTCAAGGGCTTAAAGCCACTCTGTTTAAAGACTGGGCCTAAGGCCGTTCTGAAATTAGTACAGAATCAGATTAACCATAAGTTCTCTGCATTTATATACCTTGTGATTCAAGTTAGATATTGGATCATCACGTACTATTATTCATTGAGCCTTGCTCACTTTGTTTTTATGTATGTTTATGTAGGTGAGCCATTGGGGATTGACACTAGAATTGTATTGGGGTCAACCTGTTTGCCAAGCCGCCTGGGGTACGCCTCCATGTTGAGGCCTTAATTTTGATTATTGAGAGTTATGTAATTTTTGGAGTCTTATTTAAGTTTGTGTGAGATCTGCATAATTCTATGATTATATATGTATTTATGGGAATGTATTTAAATGCTAAATTAATTAAGCCACCATGTATACACAAGCTCAATGGATGTTGCCTTTATTTGATATTGCTTCCGCTTAAGGCCCCGTATGTGGTTAAATATTATTCTAAAATTTCTGTTTTGAGGCCTACATACAGGCCGGTCATGGACCAAACTTTTAGGGGCGGGTTTGGGGTCGTGACACTCATTGTTTGATACTTTGAACCGGAGCTTGAAGGCTAAAGGTATGCTAGAATTGCCAGGTGCTATCTGCAATACCCCTACCCCATACCCCGTACTGGTTTAAGGCTCCATCAAAGTACATAGTCCAAGTTTCTTCGTCAACATGCAAAATGGCCTTATCTGGAAACAGATATTCTACTGCTTTGTCTCCTTCTACTGGGTGATCGGCTAGGAACTCCGCTACCGCTCTCTCTTTCACTGACTTGCGCATCATATATTTCAAATCAAATTCGGAGAGAAGAAGCAACCAACGAGCTAGCCTACCCATAAGCGCTGGTTTCTCGAAGAGATATTTGATGGGATCTAATCTTGAAAATAGTATTACAGAGTGAGCTAACAGGTAGTGCCTCAACTTCCTGGTAACCCATGCCAAGGCCAGACAAGCCTTCTCCAGCGGCGTGTAGCGGGTCTCATATTCCACCATCTTCTTGCTCAGGTAATAGATAGCCTTCTCCACTTTGTCCTAAAACTCTTGTCCAAGCATGCAGCCCATTGTCGTTTCGGTTACTGACAGATACAATATCAACGGTTTCCCCGGCTCCGACGGTGACAACATGGGTGGGTTCTGTAGATACTGCTTGATCTGCTCAAAAGCAACTTGGCATCGGTCGTCCCATTGGAACTTCTTTCCTTTCTTCAGGAGACCAAAAAGTGGTTCACAAGTCAAAGTTAAGTTTGTAATAAGCATTTTCCCTACTGTAACACTAAAAGTACATTTCTTAAGATTCAGTCGCAACCAATACTCTCCGATCTGTTAGAAAAATTTCTTCAAGGCAGTGTAGTGGCCCTCTCTATCCTTGGACATGACAATCATGTCGTCCATGTACACCTCAACCTCTTTGTGGATTATATCATGCAAGATCGTGGTCGCGGCCCGTTGATACGTAGCACCAGTATTCTTCAAACCAAACGGCATCACCCTATAACAGTAAGTTCCTCACGGGGTAGTGAAAGCAGTTTTCTCCTTGTCTTCGGGTGCCATCAAAATTTGATTGTAGCCTGAAAACCCATCCATGAACGAGAGCAGCGCATGCCCAGCAGTGAAATCCACTAATTCGTCGATATGCGGCAGAGGAAAGTCATCCTTCGAACTGGCTTTATTCAGATCTCTGACGTCCACACATACCCGAATTCTACCGTCCTTCTTCGGCACCAGAACTATATTGGCCAACCAAGTAAGATATTCAGATACCAATAGGAACCCTGCATCAATCTGCTTGGTGACCTCTTCTTTAATCTTCAGAGCCCAATTCGGGTGGATCCTTCTGAGCTTCTGCTTAACAGGTCGGGCCTCTGGGTCAAGAGGGATCTGGTGCTGTACGATCTCAGGATCGATTCTAGGCATGTCTTCGTAGGACCACGCGAAAACATCTTTGAAATCTTTTAATAAAGCGACTAAGCGCTTGCGTTCCTCCAAAGACAACATGGACCCGATTTGGACCAGCCACGGATCCTTCTAAGTACCAACGTTAATTGAGGTGATTTCATCAACCAAATGTTTTACAGACCTCTCATGCTCTCGATCAATCAAATGCTTTAAAATCGGAGGAATTTATTTCTCGTCATTTTCATCAAAATTTTGAAAATCCTGATTAATACAATAAACTAAAGGCACAGAAAAGTACTCAAAAGCCACAGCAATACCATTCTCATTAATAACATCCAGTCCGTCTGATCCTTCGGTTAGAATAGACTCAAATGAAAAAGAAAAAGACGACCTGGACAGGACAGTGGCATCCGGGTTATCACCCCCAGAAATACCTGACTCTGACTTACGTGAACAAGAATCTGATTCTGACTCCACAGACTCTATGGAATCAGATTCTGGTTCACTACCTGATCCAGAACTGCTCGATAAAAAGCCTTCCTCGTATTGCCAAATGAGGGAGGGTGCGATAATGCTAGAAAATGGGCCCACAGCCGCTTGATCCCCGATCATGGAAACTGAGAAGTTATCCCCCAAGCACTCTGGTGTGATCTGAGGGTCTGAGAGGAGACAAGCCAGCGCTACCCCTATCTCAATTTCTGTGCTTTCGGAATGATCCTCCTTACACTACTCAGCCTCAGCTAGTGGGTCTGTCTGCTCTTCGGCAACTTCATCTCCTAACAACTGAAGGTCAAAAAAGATTTCGAAGACGGGTAGGCACCGCTTCTCTGAATTCAGCCAGGGCTCCGGAAAGCCGCAGAATGGGAAATCCTCCCCCTCTCGGACAAAGCGTCCGTTCAGGGTCCCTTGGATAGGTCTGTGCACTAACTCATAGTGCTTGTCGGCTTGTTTAGCTCTGGCTCTTTCAGCCATTTCTCTTCCTTTCCTTGCCCAATCCTCCTTGGTAGGTAGATAACCTAAACCAAAGGTATATGGGTTATGTGTCACTTTGGCCAATGCTGCGACGCCCTTCCGGCCACTTCGTCCCAATCCCATCCCGGGCATGTGTTGAAGTTTGTTCATGAGGTAGACAAATTGTGCACTGACGTATAGTCGCTCATCAACAACTAGCATATCCTGTACAACCTAAGCCTTAGCTAGGGTGAATCCCGACAGAAAGACATCCTCTACACCGTGCTCACTCTCCAGAACCAGTGTAGAAACCTCTGGCGGCGGCTGTATTGAAGAGTTCTTGAAAACAATTGCCACCCCCTTCCCGTGGGGGTACTTCAACATCTTGTGTAAGGTGGAAGAGACAGCTTTCACCTGGTGCAGCCGCAGCCACCCAAGGAGTAGATTGAAGGTTGCTGGTATATCCAAGACATGAAACTCAATGTCCTGTCGTGCTGGGTCTACCTGAGTTTTGACTTGTACCGTCCCCATCACCTCCCGACTAGTGTTATCATAGGCCTGTATCACCTGAGCTGTAGGCACAAAATCCACGAGCTTCAACCCGATAACATACGCCATTCTCGACGGACATACATTGATTGCAGATCCAGTGTCAACCAAGGCCACCGGTATCCATTTCTCTCTACACTCCACAGAGATATAGAGCAGCTTGTTATGATCAGAGCCCTCAGGCAGTAGTTCTTTGTCTGTGAAGGTTAGGGTTGGTAAAGCTCGGCCCGGGAAAACCAACCCCACCAATGGCTCGGGTGTGGTATCTATTGAAAGCTTGGCCCTATCCATGGCTGTAAGGACGGCTTGCCCGTGAACCCTCGAGGCCATAAGCAATCCCCGTATGGAGATGTCTGCTTGAATTTTCTTTCGCTATTTCAGCACAGCTTCCTCCTCTTGTAGTTTTTCTTTCTGCCTCTCTGCTTCTTTGTCCTTCCCGAACACCTCCGGCTGGTCCAAGTGTGGGGGCTTGAAGTACTGCCCACTTCGGGTCATATGGTCGACCTCCTCAATACCAGGTGTCATCTGGTTGGTTTAGCCCCTAGTCCTCATTAGTGTGGGGAAGACGTAAGTCATCGTCTTTTCACCACATCCCATCGGCAACCGATAGACACCTGTTCGGTTCCACTGTAGCTATTCTCGTATTCTCAATACATTCTGCCCCCTCAGGTGCCTTGGCTTTTCTAGCCATTTCATCGTTCTCGATCCTCTCTTGCTCAAACCTCTTTAATGCAGCCTCCTGTTCGGTGTCTGTTGTACACAAACTGCCCAAGTCTCGAGCAAAATTCTTTGCATCAGTGCTCTCCGGTGATTCTTCCTTGTTCACGGCCATTCTGGCCACTATAGATGTTCTAGTTTCTGACTGCCCCTGCCTCAGCTGAGATCCCTCATCAATATCTAGCTCATCACTGAGCCACCCTGTTGCATCTGTTGCTCCATTTAGGTCAAACCAGATGACACTCACATCTCCCGGATCCTGCTCGTCAAAGAACTATAGATTAGCAATGTCTTCTTCAAGTTTTGCTAGATTATCCAACCCATGACTCGGCCTGTCCTCCCAGATAACAAGTACCTCTGCCCCAGTTGGTAACTCTACCATTGGCTCGGCCTGATCTGTTGACACAATATCACCGCACGGGTTGTATGCTTCCTCGGTAAAGCTCCTAGATCCCTCAGGTTCTGAACCAATGTTGCCATTCTTCTCTAAGGTCACCCCAACTTTGTCTTCGACATTCCCCACCACTGGCTTGGGCTGGGTTGGAGAGGTGCTCATCATGCACAAGTCTGTACTATCTGGGATGAACATCTCAGGTTTGGGTAGGTGAGAGGGAGTGATGTATATGCTTGGGTCATAGCGGATGGCCATGGTTTGGATCAGGTTTGGTAAAGCTTGGTTATGTGGTGGGAGTGGGTTGGTAGTGACCTTTGATTTGTCAGGGGGGTGCAATCACCTTGTTGTCAATGAGATCTTGAATCTCATGACGTAATCTGAAGCAAAAGTCGGTGTCATGACCTTGCTGTTGATGGAAAGCACAGTATTTAGTCGGGTCATGCTTTGGAGGGAGAGGATCGAGTAAAGGCCATTGTTCTAACAGTTTTAGATGTCCTTTCCTGAGTAGGACCCCTAGAGCTTTAGACGAAGGCATATAAAGTGGGGTAAAAATCCTCTTGCCTCAGGGTGGATTCTTTGCTGGTTACGAACTAGTTCCGGATGTACCGGTGAAGGGTGTAGTTGTTTTGGGCGTGGTGGTGACCATGCCGACATCTGAAGTTCTTGCGGCTGCAACGCTGCCCGTGGCTGCATTCGAACCGCGTGTAAATGCCCTCTTGGGCTGTTCCCTCTCCTGGTCGATCAGACCTTGCTTCATGGCATCCTCAATTTCTACCCCAATCTCGTGCAAATCAGCAAAGGTGGGGAGGGGTAAGACGATCATTTTCTACATCAACTTGGGTTGAAGGTTGCGCACAACCATCCTTATCTAATCCTTCTCGAGTGGCCGAGTTGTCATCATGGAGGCCTTGGCCCTCCATCGAGTGACAAAGTCAGAAAAGCCCTCTTTCGGCTCTTGCCTGGTTGCCTCAAAATCATGAGTCGTGACCTCGATCTAGGTATTGTATGAATATAGGGCGACGAAGGCCTCGACTATCTCCCCCTAACTCCTTTTCACTGAGTCTTCCAATTTGGCATACCAAATGGCCGCAATACTCGACAGGGTCTGACCAAAGAGTGATAGTTTTTGCAATCTGGAGAGGCACATTGGCTGTAGGATATCAGAGAACAACCGCAGATGTACCATTGGATCTCTAGAACCGTCAAAACGGTCTATATGTGGCATCTTGAACCAGTCCGACAATGTCACTGCTGAATCGGTGTAACCATCCTCTATGTCCGGAATGGAGTTAACGCCTTGAGCCCTCTTGAACAGCTTTTCCAACTTGCTCACCTTCAGAGCAGTTGGATCAACTTCAAATTCGAACGACGTGTCCACTGGATTAGCCGGTGCTTTAGACATCTAAGGTGGGATTGGTGGTGGAACTAGCCCTGTAAGAACGTCCATATTTTCCTGGACGTTTGCCGTTTCCCGGGTGTTGGAACCCTAGGTGCGGGTTGGGATGGATACGAAGCAGATGCAACGGCTTGTTGTGGTTATTGTTATTGTTGGAGCCTCGCAATTAGTGCAATAGCCTTGAATAGCATTGAGTTTTGAGGTATCTTGCATGTTTGGCTTGAGGTATTTGCACGTTTTGGCATCATTTGGTATGTTATTTCACAGCATATAGTGTTGCCACACTTTCATGTTTTTCATTCTTTAGGTGCTCTTGAGAGTTGCACCTTTATGCCTTGTTTGTGAGCCAATGCATGAGCGTCATTCTCTTGGCATTCATGCTATCATTTCAGATCATTTTTGCCACTATTTTAGCATGCATGAGGTTTGTTTGGTGTTGGTTTAGTCCATTGAGCATTGTGTTGCATGGTCCTAGTGTTGTATCCTTCACTAGTGTGTTAATGCTTAAGTGTTCTAGTATGTTGTGAATGAGTGTTTGCATGTTAGAATCTTTTGCATACCACCTTAACATGCCAAGATTAACATGTTGTTTGCATAGCACGTTGTTTGTATGTGTGTTGCATTGCATTGTGTTCGGATCGGATGTTGATCCAAACACGAGAAACGAGGGGCGTTTTATACTTGAAGTGATGAAACGCACCTCATTTCTTTGTCGTCGTCCCCCTTGATTGTGCATGATAGGGTGGAGGCCTCTCGAGTCTTGTGTGTTACTTGTGCATTCATCAACATTGTGCAAGCTTGTCTCTTTGGCCATCATGCATTGAGATGCATCATTGGTGGCTCGAGAGCCAAGCACTACACTCCTTTGAGCTTGAGACATGATAAGGAGTGTAGTTGCACACACATTTCCTTACAAATACACTGCCATGCCTCTATTTGTGCTCTGTTGCAGCAAAAGGAGAAATTGCAGGAAGCAGTGGCCGACCGGCCATCAAAGCTGCCGACCGGCCACCAAGGCTGCCGATCGGCTATCAAAAGTGGGTGATGGCCATCAACTTTGGCTGATGGCCATCCCTCTTGGCCGGCCATCCTCAACATGTTCCTAAGGTGGGTCAGAAGCATTCTGGAAGTTGGCATAATTTTCAGAAGTACAGAAGTGTGCAAACAGAGGCATTTAGAGGCAAGGCGGTGGATTTCCGGGAGGACGCGACCGAGCATACAGGCCTCCCTCGCCCGCGAGGCCATTTTACCGCTTTACTAGCTAGTTGTAGTTAATTACATGTGTTGTAGTTAATTAGAATATTTGCTTTGTAATATTTTAAATTAGCTTAGCATAGTTAGTTTTCAATTTGTGTTATAATTAATTAGCTAGAATAGCATAGTTAATTAGTTGATTTATAATAAGTAGTTTAGCTTAACATAGCTAGTTAGCGCTTATTTATTTGGACCCTTCGTTGAGAGGGCGCAATGTTGTAATAAGTGTGCGTGTGTCTAATGCATGTCTTCCAACCCCATTTCTTTCTCCTTTTTACTTATTAGCTTTCGATGGTTAGTTTAGGGCATGTTTCAATTAGCACCCTTATGTTTGCATGCGTGCATCATTCATTTGTCTTGCATGCACCGGGCTCAACGCATCATTCAAACTGCATTGTACTTTCAATACATCTATTTGAATACATGTTTCAAAGCATGTTATCAAGTGTTGCATTCATATGCCATCTTAGAATAGCCGAGCCTATTTAGTTGCATTTTGCATGTATTGCATTAGGCATTGTTGACGTAGCTAGGATCATGCATGATTTCTAACTAGCTTCTGTTTTGGCTCAGAGTACACTGTGAGTGCTTACGCTTTAGCATCCTTGCATGTATGTAAGTGATTGCCATGATAGCATGCTTGCCATGAGACTATTGGCTTAAATCATATAACTGCATGAATGCCTGTGGATGAAGGCTTCATTGCTTGAGTTGGAACAATTCATCAAAATGTGAGTTTTAAGCCCACTTGAAGTGGAAAGTCATCATGTTTTAAGCCCACCTTGTTTGGTGGCAAAATCCGCGTCTTAGCCTACTTGCGAGTAGCAACTTCAAACCATTTTCGAAAAACAAGCATGGGATGTTTTGTTCCAAATCGAGCAATCTAGTCTATACTTGTATGCTGTGCGCATCACATAGTAAGCTAGCTAATAAACCGGAATAAGAACCCATGCGTTTTCAAAATAACATATCATGTTTAGTAGAGGTCGATTTTTTGATCGGGCGAGCGGGGGTGCTCATTTCAGGACCTTCCCTTCTCGTACCCAAGTTCTCGAGTCGAGGCAACTTTGGTGATGACGGACACGTAGCCTTAGGCACGAGTCAGGGTTTCCTAAATTTCCTAAAACAAAATGTTTAGGTGGCGACTCTGAAATCTGGCAAAGCAGTCCATGTTTGGCACTTTTTGATTAAAATCGATTTTCCAAAATGATTTGCTGGATTTGGACTCTTTGGTGATTTATCAGTCTTACATTGCACTTTGTGAGATTAGATTCAGAACCGTGACAGGAGTCCGAACTGTAGTAGCTAAGAACAACAATTCGCGTCCTCGCGCGCGGAGCGGAGTTCGGGCGGTCTACAGTTTCTGGCGACTCTTCTGGGGATTTAAAAAACTTGACTCGAGCTCTTGATATGTTGTTTTATCTACACTTATGTGTTTCTTTGCATTGCATTTGCATAGGTGCACCTTGGACATTGTGTTTTCCATCTGCTATTCCTAAACAATTTGCCGGAGGCTTGCTTGGAAAAGCGTGCCATAAGGCTGACCGGTTATGGGCTCTGCCACGATGGGAACACGAACCTCGGTTTTACCGAGGCACCTTTTTTGACCAGTCGACCTAGTTGCATATCGGAAACTATAGTGACCATTCCAAACTAGGACAGGTTGCTTACTCGAATATAGGTTGTTTGAAATCGCTGTGTGCGTAATGAAACCCTAGCTCCCAACAAAATAGGACAGGGAAACCCTACCCCGCCATAGGGGTGTTTTGGCTCTCTTTACTTGCTATGTGCTTTTAGAATGTATCTCTACAG